>ML786867.1:175093-239293 GCA_009831015.1 Picea engelmannii | reverse complement strand
GAATGCAGTGTTCCACACATCAGAGGGTTCGATTGGTACCTGGTGATACCCAGACTTCAAGTCGATCTTGCTGAAATATTTTTCCCCCTTGAGTTGGTCCAGAAGGTCATCAATCCGTGGGATTGGGTACCTATTCTGGACAGTGATCTTGTTCAGTGCCCGATAGTCAATGTAGAGTCTCCAAGTCCCATCCTTCTTCTGTACCAATATGATCAGGCTCCCACACAGCGATGAACTTAGTTGGATGTGACCTTTCTGCAACAGCTCCTGAATCTGCCTCTTGATTTCGTCATTCTCCAGGACAGAGCGCCGGTAGATGGATCCATTGGGCAGCGACGCACCCAGGGTCAGATCAATGGGGTGCTTGACCTGGCAGTGTAGAGGCACCCCTGTGGGGGAGGTGAAGATTTCCTCGTACCCCTCCACGACCTTATCCATCTGTTGTTTTCGTGTAGCGGGGCCTTGTCTGGAGGTCATGGCCACAATCTTCCTCTTTCCCTAAGGGCGGATCATCAGGAAAACAAATTTCCTGGTTTTGGAAATGAACTTACTGCATTGTTTTGCAGTAACCAAAGAGATGGTGGTAGGTGGTGCTATGTCCGGTATCCTGTATAGCTTATTGCCCAAAGTGATAATAACAACACGAGGCCTAGACTCATACACAACATGTCGCTTCCACAAGTATGGTTGGCCTAATAATACATTAGAAACATCAAGAGGAGCAATGTCACATAATACCTCATCTGTGAAGGGCTTGATGCTATAGGGAAGGCGACATTGTTGACTGACACGGAGGTCCCGTCCTTGGTGCAACCACCCGATGGTGTATGGTTGTGGGTGTGCTGTGGTCAGCAAGCCCAACCGCTTCACGACCTCTACCGAGATGAGGTTCTTCTAGCTCCCACTGTCGACAATGAACTGCAACGGGGAACCCTTTACCCACATCTTGGAATGGAAGAGACACTCTGCCTCCTCTAGATCTTCTGGTTCCTCCTTCTGGATCTTCGTGGTGGCAACGGTGGCGTTGGGCTCCGCATCGATAATCTGCTTACCCCTGTCATTCCCTTTGTCAGGTTCTGATTCAGAGTTGGAGCATGCATCTGATTCAGAAGCCTTCAACTCGGCTACCAGTGACTGCTTGGCCCGCCACTCACTTGTGTTGTGAGTGGAGCTCTTATGGAACTCACACCACTTCCCCGTGTCCTTTTTTGGCTTCGTGGTGTTGTTCTTTGCTTGTGTCTTTGGCAAGTTTTCCTGGGCTACCCCACCTTGGCTTGGTCCTTTGTTCTGCGGTTTGGGAGTACCTTTCCCTTGCTTCTGATTTGCAGACCCAAAGTCTCGCTTCTTCTGTTTGAACTTCTGCTCAATCTTGGCAGCATATCGGTATGCCACACCAAGTGAGGAGATGTCGAGGAACTCCATTTCCTCCTGAATGTATCTATGCAGACAACTACAGTACTTTAACACCAAATGTTTCTCTGAATATTTGATACCCAACTTTGTGCGTAGGGTATGAAACAGATTCATCATCTCATGCACATCTTGGTCCCTTTGCTGCCGCAACATAGTCCATTGTATGTATTTGTTCTCATAGCTCCCCACGGGATAATATTGTTCCTTGATGGCGTCTTGGAAAGAATTCCAAGTGGGTGCGGCCAAGAACAAAGAGGGTTCTCCCTCGCCCTCTTGCTCCGAGTAGGTTTCCCACCAGTCCTTGACATGGGGGGCGGCTTTGAGGAGTGCAAAAATAATCTTTTCTCGGTCGAAAAAGTCATGAACCGAGAAATATCCTTCTAACAGATTCAACCATATATCTACGACATATGCATCTATTTGGACGTCAAATATGGGAATGTCAAAGTTTACTTGTACCTTAAAAGGAGTGGCGCCTCCAGAATGGCTTCTGGATGTCGATGCGCCGCCAGTCGGAATCCGTTGCAGAATTTGGGCAAAGTTGTCCATCATCGCGTTCCTTTGTTTCTCGAGGGCCTCCTCAAGCAACATTTTGATAGGATCTCTTGCTCCCTCATCTTTCTTTTCCTCCCCCATGGGAATTCGTCAGGGTTTGCGAGGCTAATCTTGCAAAGGTTCAACCAGATCGATCCCCAACTCCTTATACCCCGATCTCGTTGGGGACATGCAAAGAAGGATCGAGAATGAGAAGATTGTTATGATACCATTGATCCAGATTTATGTAGGAACACAATGAAATACATAAATACACATAAACACAGAGATGCAGTGGAAATAAGACTTCATTTCATTAATAACAAATGACTGAAATATGCTTACAGACAGAATGGAAATAAACTAGCTAGGGCGCTGGTAGCTTATCTCTGAGAAGAGATGTGGTGGCTACTGCCCTCTAAACTATGTTACAATGAGGCTTGAAGGCCTATTATTATTTAGAAACAATGGAAAAAGCTAAACATCCAAATACCTAACCCTAGGAGATGAAACGCCAAGACTATGGGCCCCGTTTGGGTAAGTTGGTACATCAACTTCCTGGGGACAGAACTTTGGCATACGATCTCCATTTGACGCGTTCTATACCTCGTTAGAAAGATCTATCCAAGGAATACAACTTTTGGGTGAGCAACATTGATATATAATCCATGTTGCTCCCCGTTTTCCCAAAAAACGTTGTTTAAGGCCTCAAAACGGCTCCGGAAGTTCAGGACCCGAAAAAATGCTAAAAATAGTAAACTGTGCAGAAACTGAAAAACTGAAAGAAGCAATGGTGGGGGTCCAAGTGGAATAGGTGGGTGGCCACCAGTATCCAATTGGATCAATAGAACTCGTGTATTACTATATATCTGTGTTTATGGTTGCATATCTGATACATTTATGTTATCTTATTGAATATATGCGATATCTCTGTGCATTTCTTTATTATATCTCCGCTTGCATTTCGTGCCGAAAATAATTCGGATAAGTGGTATCATAGAAGGCTACTCTTGATCATTTTTCAGTGCATGTCCCTGACGAGGTCCGAGTATAGCAAGTTGGGTCTCGAGCTTGTCTCTCTTGAAGACAATCACTCTCACACACCCAAGAAACCCTCAATGGAGGAAGAAAAGAAAAATGACGGAGCAGACGATCCTATCAATTTTTTGCTTGAGCAAGCTCTCATGCGACAGAGGGACGAAATGATGGAGAATTTTTCCCACATCCTTCAACGCCTGCCGATAAAAGCAGGAGCATATTCATCAAGCGACCACTTTGGAGGCACCTGGCCTTTCAAGGTACAAGTTAATTTTTATATTCCTATATTTGAAGGACAGATAGATGCAGAAGCCCTAGAAAAATGGTTAACTCTGCTAGAAGGTTATTTCTTTGTTCACAATTTTTCCGACAAAGAAAAGATCACCTTCACACTCCTTAAAGTTATCCCTCATGTCAAACATTGGTGGGAAACTTACTGGGAGAAAATTTCCACAGAGGAGTCTGGGATATACAGGGCTGATCTCACTTGGGATTTTTTTGTGGATGCGGTAAAGGAACATTATTACCCTGTTGGCAACTATGAGGACAAGTACATGAGATGGACCACACTGCGGCAAGAGAGGGGCCAAGCAGTTCCAGAGTTCACCAATACCTTCCATACCTTGCGCACCAAGCTGGGTATCAAATACTTCGAGCAACATTTGGTTCTAAAATACTGTGGGGCTCTACACAGATAAATCCAGATTGAAATGGATTTTCTGGATAACTCATCACTTGGTGCTGCTTATCGATATGCTGTTAAAATCGAGAAAAAATTTAAGCATAAGAACAAACGGGAGTTCAGATATGCAAATCGGCAACAACCGAAGTATGCCAAAGACGGTCCTCACAAACAGTCTTCCGAAAACCAGTCCAAGACACAGGAAAAGAAGGGTCACGAGAAGACAAAGAAGGACACCGAAAAATGATGCGAGTTCCACAAAAGCCCCTGGCACAAGACCGATGAATGTCGCTCAAAACAGTCATTGGTGGCTGAGATCAAAGACAAAGAGACGAACCCTGAATCAGAATCTGATTCTGAAAACAATGGTAAATGACAGATCATTGACGCGGACCCCACTGCTATTGTCGTGACCGCAACATTTCAACCAGAAGAACCAACAGATCCTGAAGAGGGGGAGTGCCTTTTCCATTCATAGATGTGGGTGAAGGGGATCCCACTGCATTTTATTGTTGATAGTGGAAGCCAGAAGAACCTCATCTCAGCAGAGGTCATCAAACATTTGGGATTGTCAACAACACCACACTCGCAACCATACAACATCCGGTGGATTCACCAAGGACGAGATCTCTGTGTCATCCAACAATGTCGATTGTCGTAATCCAACCCTTCAAATATGAGGTATTATGTGATATTGTCCCACTGGATGTCTTTGATGTTGTCTTGGGCCAACCATATATGTGGAAGCGCCATGCTGTTTATGAGTCTCGACCCCGCCATGTCATTGTTCATCTGGGGGTTCATCTCTATAGAATACCAAAGGTAGTTCCAACTACTATTCCACCTAAAAAGTGCCGCAAGGTAGTATCTCATACTGCAAAATTTAGCTTCGTCACAATCTGTTCAAAAGGAGAACAGAAGGACACTGCAACCACTACAGCCTCGCCCCAAGCACCTTCTATCAAATAGAAACAAGTCAACAAGGTTGCAGCAAAGCACAAAGATTCTTTCTTGACATCATCCTCTCATGTAGCCCGATTTGTTGAATGGCCTCAGCCTCAATAGGTTTGTGACAAACTTCCACAAACTGAGCAGCGCGACATCTCCAGCAAGGCAAGCAACTCACCAAGATGCAAATTCAACAAACGATTTTCCCTCTCCCTCAGGAACTCAACGCAATGGAGACCATTTCTTCCTAAGGAGGGAGGATTGATCCAGGTGGATATCGCTGGCCACCCACCTTTTCTGATTGGCTCAAAACAATTTTCTGGCAATTTACTATTTTTAGCAGTTTTTAACTTCCGTGGCCATTTTGAGGGCCCAAATGAAGGTTTTTCGAGATCGAGGTTCTCAATGATAGCCGAGGGCCTAAAACGAAGATCGTATGCAAAGTTTACGACCCTGGGAAGTTGATGTACTCACTTACCCAAACGGAGCCCACATGACTTTTGGCGCTTCATCTCCTAGGGTTAGGTTTTTGGATGTCTAGGGTTTTTGGCATTCCTGTTTATTGTAAAAAGGCCTTCAGAGCCTCATTGTAACCATCTTCTTGCAAATGCGAGTAGCCGTCACATCTCTTCTCAGAGATAAGCTGCCACCATTCTAACGAGTCTTTCACTCTGTATTTTTACAGTCTCTGTACATTTTTTTCATTAATAGAAATCGTGTATTACTGTATATTGATGTTTATGGTTGCATCTCCGATACATTTATGTTATCTTCTTGAATATATGCGATATCTCTGTGCATTTCCTTATTATATCTCCACTCGCATTTCGTGCAGAAAATAATCCGGATCAGTGGTATCAGAGCAGGTTGCTCTTGATCATTTTTCAGTGCATGTCCCCGATGAGGTTCAAGCATAGCAAGTTGGGTCTCGAGCTTGTCTCTCTTGAAGACAATCGCTCTCACACACCCAAGAAACCCTTAATGGCGGAAGAAAAGAAAAATGACGGAGCAGACGATCCTATCAATCTGTTGCTTGAGCAAGCTCTCATGCGATAGAGGGACGAAATGATGGAGAATTTTACCCACATCCTTCAATGCCTGCCGATAACAACAGGCGCATCTTCATCAAGTGGCCACTTTGGAGGCACCTCACCTTTCAAGGTACAAGTTAATTTTGATATTGCTGTATTTGAAGGATAGATAGATGCAAAATCCCTAGAAAAATGGTTAACTCTGGTAGAAGGTTATTTCTCTGTTCACAATTTTTTCGACAATGAAAAAGATCACCTTCGCACTCCTTAAAGCTCTCCCTCATGTCAAACATTCGTGGGAAACTTACTGGGAGAAAAGTTCCAGAGAGGAGTCTAGAATATACGGGGCCGATCCCACTTGGGATTTTTTTGTGGATGCGGTAAAGGAACAGTATTACCCTATTTGCAACTATGAGGACCAGTACATGATATGGACCACACTGCGGCAAGAGAGAGGCCAAGAAGTTTCGGAGTTCACCAATACCTTCCATACCTTGCACATCAAGCTGGGTATCAAAGACTCCAAGCGACATTTGGTTCTAAAATACCATGGGGCTCTACACAGATACATCTAGACTGAAATGGATTTTCTGGACATCTCATCCGTCGGTGCTGCTTATCGATATGCTGTTAAAATCGAGCAGAAATTTAAGCACGAGAACAAACGGGAGTTCGGGTCTGCAAATCCGCAACAATCAAAGTATGACAAAGGCGGCCCTATCAAACAGTCTCCCAAAAACTAGTCCAAGACACTGGAAAAGAAGGGTCATGGGAAGACAAAGAAGGACACTGAAAAATGGTGCGAGTTCCACAAAATCCCCTGGCACAACACCAATGAAGGTCACTCAAAATAGTCATTGGTGGCCGAGATCAAAGACAAAGAGACAAACCCTGATTCAGAATCTGATTCTGAAAACAATGGTAAAGGACAGATCATTGACGCGGACCCCACTGTTATTGTCGCGACCGCAACAATTCAACCAGAAGAACCAATAGATCCTGAAGAGGGGGAGCGCCTTTTCCATTCACATATGTGGGTGAAAAGGACCCTGCTGCATTTTATTGTTGATAGTGGAAGCCATAAGAACCTCATCTCATCAGAGGTCATTAAACAGTTGGGGCTTTCAACAACACCAAACCTGTAGCCATACAACATCGGGTGGCTTCGCCAAGGATGAGATCTCCATGTCAGCCAACAATGTCGATTGTCATACTCCATCCAACCCTTCAAAGATGAGGTATTAAGTGATGTTGTCCTACTGGATGTCTGTGATGTTCTCTTGGGCCAACCATATATGTGGAAGCGCCATGCTGTTTATGAGTCTCGACCCCGCAGTGTCATTGTTTCTCTGGGGGGTCATCTCTATAGAATACCAAAGGTAGTTCCAACTACTGTTACACCTAAAAAGTGTCACAAGGTAGTGTCTCATACTGCAAAGTTTAGCTTCGTCTCAATCTGTTCAAAAGGAGAACAGAAGGACACTGCAACCATTACAGCCTCGCCCCAAGCACCTTCTATCAAACAGAAGAAAGTCGACAAGGTTGCAACAAAGAAAAAATATTCCTTCTGCACATCATCCTCACATGTAGCCCGACTTTTTGAACGGCCTCAGCCTCAACAGGTTTGTGACAAACTTCCACAAACTGAGTACCGCGACATGTCCAACAAAGCAAGCAGCTCACCAAGATGCAGATTCAGCAAACGCTTTTCCCTCTCCTCCAGGAACTCAACGCAATGGAGACCATTGCTTCCTAAGGAGGGAGAATTGATCTAGGTGGATATCGGTGGCCACCCACCTTTTTCGATTGGCTCAAAATATTTTTCTAGCAATTTTGGCAATTTACTATTTTTAGCAGTTTTTAACTTCTGGTGCCATTTTGAGGGCCCAAATGAAGGTTTTTTGAGATAGAGGTTCTCATTTATAGTTTAAGGCATGATTGAGCCCCCAAAATGAATCTCCTCGATAATATCTTTCCAACGAGCTATCACACTCCTAAAATGGAGATCGTATGCAAAAGTTATGACCCCGGGTAGTTGATGTACTCACTTACCCAAACGGGGCCCACATGACTTTTGGCACTTCATCTCCTAGGGTTAGGTTTTTGGATGTCTATGGTTTTTGGCATTATTGTTTATTGTAAAAAGGCCTTCAGAGCCTCATTGTAACCATCTTCTTGCGAATGCGAGTAGCTGTCACATCTCTTCTCAGAGATAAGCTGCCACCATTCTAGCGAGTCTTTCACTCTGTATTTTTACAGTCTCTGTACATTTCTTTCATTAACAGAAATCGTGTATTACTGTATATATATGTTTATGGTTGCATCTTTGATAAATTTATGTTATCTTATTGAATATATGTGATATATCTGTGCATTTCTTTATTATATCTCCGCTCTCATTTTGTGCCGAAAATATTCCGGATTAGTGGTATCAAAGCAGGCTACTCTTGATCGTTTTTCAGTGCATGTCCTCGACGAGGTCCGAGTATAGCAAGTTGGGTCTCGATCTTGTATCTCTTGAAGACAATCGTTATCACACACCCAAGAAACCCTCAATGGCGGAAGAAAAGAAAAACAACGGAGCAGACGATCCTATATATCTGTTGCTTGAGCAAACTCTCACGCGACAGAGGGACGAAATGATGGAGAATTTTGCCCACGTCCTTCAACGCCTGCCGATAACAGTAGGCGCATCTTCATCAAGTGACCAATTTGGAGGCACCTTTCCTTTCAAGGTACAAGTTAATTTTGATATTCCTGTATTTGAAGGACAGATAGATGCAAAAGCCCTAGAAAAATGGTTAACTCTGCTAGAAGGTTATTTCTCTGTTCACAATTTTTTCGACAACGAAAAGATCACCTTCTCACTCCTTAAATCTCTCCCTCATGTCAAACATTGTTGGGAAACTTACTCGGATCAAAGTTCCACAGAGGAGTCTGGAATATACGGGGCTGATCCCACTTGGCATTTGTTTGTGGATGCGGTAAAGGAACAGTATTACCCTATTGGCAACTATGAGCACTAGTACATGAGATGGACCACACTGCGGAAAGAGAGGGGCCAAGCAGTTCCGGAGTTCAAAAATACCTTCCATACCTTGCGCACCAAGCTAGGTATCAAATACTCTAAGCGACATTTGGTTCTAAAATACCGTGGGGCTCTACACAGATACATCCAGACTGAAATGGATTTTATGGACATCTCATCACTCGACGCTGCTTATCAATATGCTGTTAAAATCGAGTAGAAATTTAAGCATCAGAACAAATGGGAGTTCGGGTTTGCAAATTCGCAACAATCGAAGTATGACAAAGGTGGTCCTAACAAACAGTGTCTCGAAAACCATTCCAAGACACAGGAAAAGAAGGGTCACATGAAGACAAAGAAGGACACCGGAAAATGGTGCGAGTTCCACAAAATCCCCTGGCACAACACCGATGAATGTCGCTCAAAACAGTCATTGGAGGCCAAGATCAAAGACAAAGACACGAACCCTGATTCAGAATTTGATTCTGAAAACAATGGTAAATGACAGATCATTGACGCAGACCCCACTGCTATTATCGCGACCGCAACAATTCAATCAGAAGAACCAACAGGTCCTGAAGAGAGGGAGTACCTTTTCCATTCACAAATGTGGGTGAAGGGGACCCCGCTGCATTTTATTGTTGATAGTGGAAGCCAAAAGAACCTCATCTCAACAAAGGTCGTCAAACAGTTGGGATTGTCAACAACACCACACCTGCAACCATACAACATCAGGTGGCTTTGCCAAGGATGAGATCTTCATGTCAGCCAACAATTTTGATTGTCATATGACATCCAACCCTTCAAAGATGAGGTATTATGTGATGTTGTCCCACTGGATGTCTGTGATGTTCTCTTGGGCCAACCATATATGTGGAAGTTCCATGTTGTTTATGAGTCTCGACCCCACAGTGTCATTGTTTCTCTGGGGGGTCATCTCTACAGAATACTAAAGGCAGTTCCAACTACTGTTCCACCTAAAAAGTTCCGCAAGGTAGTATCTCATACTACAAAATTTAGCTTCATCACAATCTATTCAAAAGGAGAACAGAAGGACACTGCAACCACTACAGCCTCGCCCCAAGCACCTTCTATCAAACAGAAGCAAGTCGACAAGGTTGCAACAAAGCACAAAGATTCCTTCTGCACATCGTCCTCTCATGTAGCCCGACTTGTTTAATGGCCTCAACCTCAACAGGTTCATGACAAACTTCCACAAACTGAGCAACACGACATCTCCAGCAAGGCAAGCAACTCACAAGGATGCAGATTCAACAAACTCTTTTCCCTCTCCCACGGGAACTCAACGCAATGGAGACCATTGCTTCCTAAGGGGGGAGGATTGATCCAGGTGGATATCGGTGGCCACCCATCTTTTTCGACTGGCTCAAAACATTTTTCTGACAATTTTGGCAATTTACTATTTTTAGCAGTTTTTAACTTTCGGGGCCATTTTGAGGGCCCAAATGAAAGTTTTTCGAGATCAAGGTTCTCAATGATAGCCAAATGCACAATTGATCCCCCAAAATGAATCTCCTTGACAATACCTTTCCAACGAGCTATCACACGCATAAAACAGAGATCGTATGCAAAAGTTACGACCCCGGGAAGTTGATGTACTCACATACCCAAACGGGGCCCACATGACTTTTGGCGCTTCATCTCCTAGGGTTAGGTTTTTGGATGTCTAGGGTTTTTGAAATTCTTGTTTATTGTAAAAATTCCTTCAGAGCCTCATTGTAACCATCTTCTTGTGAATGCGAGTAGCCGTCAAATCTCTTCTCAGAGATAAGTTGCCACCATTCTAGCGAGTCTTTCACTCTGTATTTTTACAGTCTCTGTACATTTCTTTCATTAATAGAAATCGTGTATTACTGTATATATGTGTTTATGGTTGCATCTCTGATACATTTATGTTATCTTATTGAATATATGCGATATCTCTGTGCATTTATTTATTATATCTCCGCTCCCATTTCGTGTCGAAAATAATCCGGATCAGTGGTATCATAGCAGGATGCTCTTGATTGTTTTTCAGTGCATGTCCCCGACGAGGTCCGAGTATAGCAAGTTGGGTCTCGAGCTTGTCTCTCTTGAAGACAATCGTTCTCGCACACCCAATAACCCCTCAATGGCGGAAGAAAAGAAAAACAACGGAGCAGACGATTCTATCAATCTGTTGCTTGAGCAAGCTCTCACGCGACAGAGTGACGAAATGATGGAGAATTTTGCCCACATCCTTCAACGCCTGCCGATAACAATAGGTGCATCTTCATCAAGCGGCCACTTTGGAGGTACCTCACCTTTCAAGGTATAAGTTAATTTTGATATTCCTGTATAAGCTCTCCCTCATGTCAAACATTGGTGGGAAACTTACTAGGAGCAAAGTTCCATAGAGGAGTCTGGAATATACGGGGCCGATCCCACTTGGGATTTTTTTGTGGATGTGGTAAAGGAACAATATGACCCTATTGGAAACTATGAGGACCAATACATGAGATGGACCACACTGCAGCAATAGAGGGGCCAAGAAGTTCTGGAGTTCACCAATACCTTCCATACCTTGTGCACCAAGCTGGGTATCAAAGACTCCGAGCGACATTTGGTTCTAAAATACTGTGGGGCTCTACATAGATACATCTAGACTGAAATGGATTTTCTGGACATCTCATCACTCGGTGCTGCTTTTCGACATGCTGTTAAAATCGAGCAGAAAGTTAAGCACCAGAACAAACAGGAGTTCATGTCTACAAATCCGCAACAACCGAAGTATGACAAATATGACCCTAACAAACAGTCTCCCGAAAACCAGTCCAAGACATAGGAAAAGAAGGGTCACGGGAATACAAAGAAGGACACCGAAAAATGGTGCGAGTTCCACAAAATCCCCCAACACAACACCGATGAATGTCGCTCAAAACAGTCATTGGTGGCCGAGATCAAAGAGAAAGAGACAAACCCTGATTTTGAATCTAATTCTAAAAACAATGGTAAAGGACAGATCATTGACGCGGACCCCACTGCTATTGTCGTGACCGCAACAATTCAATCAGAGGAACCAACAGATCCTGAAGAGGGGGAGTGCCTTTTCCATTCACAGATGTGGGTGAAGGGGACCCCACTACATTTTATTGTTGATAGTGGAAGCCAGAAGAATCTCATCTCAGCAGAGGTCGTCAAACAGTTGGGATTGTCAACAACACCACACCCGCAACCATACAACATCGGGTGGCTTTGCCAAGGAAGAGATCTTCGTGTTAGCCAACAATGTCGATTGTCATACGACATCCAACCCTTCAAAGATGAGGTATTATGTGATGTTGTCCCACTAGATGTCTGTGATGTTCTCTTGAGCCAACCATATATGCAGAAGCATCATGCTGTTTATGAGTCTCGACCCCACAGTGTCATTGTTTCTCTAGGGGGTCATCTCTACAAAATACTAGAGGTAGTCCCAACAACTGTTTCACCTAAAAAGTGCCGCAAGGTAGTATCTCATACTACAAAATTTAGCTTTGTCACAATCTGTTCAAGAGGAGAACAGAAGGACACTGCAACCACTACAGCCTCACCCCAAGTACCATCTATCAAACAGAAGCAAGTCAACAAGGTTGCAGCAAAGTGAAAATATTCCTTCTTCACATCATCCTCTCATGTAGCCCGACTTGTTGAACACCCTCAACCTCAATAGGTTCGTGACAAACTTCCACAAACTGAGCAGCGCAACGTCTCCAGCAAGGTAAGTAGCTCACCAAGATGCAGATTCAACAAACACTTTTCCCTCTCCCCCGATAACTCAATGAAATGGAGACCATTGCTTCCTAAGGAGGGAGGATTGATCTAGGTGGATATCAGTGGCCACCCACCTTTTTCGACTGGCTCAAAATAGTTTTCTGGCAATTTTGGCAATTTACTATTTTTAGCAGTTTTTAACTTTCGGGGCCATTTTGAGGGCCCAAATGAAGTTTTTTGAGATCGAGGTTCTCAATGATAGTAAAAGGCATGATTGGGCCCCCAAAATGAATCTCCTCAATGATACCTTTCCAACGAGCTATCACACGCCTGAAACGGAGATTGTATGCAAAAGTTACGACCCCGAGTAATTGATGTACTCACTTACCCAAACGGGGCCCACATGAATTTTGGCGCTTCATCTCCTAGGGTTAGGATTTTGGATGTCTAGGGTTTTTGGAATTCCTATTTATTGTAAAAATTCCTTCAGAGCCTCATTGTAACCATCTTCTTGCGAATGGGAGTAGTCGTCACATCTCTTCTCAGAGATAAGCTGCCACCATTCTAGCGAGTCTTTCACTCTGTATTTTTACAAACTCTGTACATTTCTTTCATTAATAGAAATCATGTATTACTTTATATCTGTGTTTATGGTTGCATATCTAATACATTTATGTTATCTTATTGAATATATGCGATATCTCTGTGCATTTCTTTATTATATCTCCGCTCGCATTTCGTGCCGAAAATAATCCGGATAAATCAAAGAGGAGATTTTTTGATCCCACAACCAAAGATATGTTCATTTACATTTGTTTTCAAGCCCATAATAAGCTGTCGACCTCCATTTGTCATTTTCTCAATGCTATAACTTCAATTTATCTTGTGATGGATATCGATTCCAAGATATTTGTATAAAGACACTTCCTCTAAGCTATTGTTGTCATATACAAAAGTATCATAGGTGATATTTTTGGATTTAATTATCATAACCTTCATTTACGAGTGTTTACAATCATACTCATACTAGAGCGGAAGTACTTGAGGATTATTAGTTTCCAACTGAGGCCATAAGAGTTCCTTGCCATAAGAACAATATCATTGGCATAAAGAAGAAGGATGATGACTATACCAGCGAGAGTCAGGCTAGTATAACCAACATATTCCAAACAATATTCTAACTTATCAATGTATATGGCAAATAGGGTAAGGGACAAGGGACAATCTATAATGTCCCCATTATTGATAGACGAAAATATTATTTTTGTTGTCCAAATTAGTGTTTCTCTTTGCATTACCTATGCTTTTAATGCCATAACTGGTTTACAAATTTCTACAAATAGTTTTCAAGGGTTCTAACAATGGACATTCCATCAAACATATTGCAAGCATCCAATATACTCATGAAATATAAGAGACATGGTGGGAATCTTTATTGTGGGTGGAATGAAAACCACAACAACACAAATCTCCATTGGTTGCAAAGCAGCTGCAATACAAGACTACAAGCACACAATAAGCAACCAAAACCTGGAAGTGATGCCACGTCTCCTCTAGTAGATGGTCTAGAAGTAACTCGGCCTTAGTTGCAGAATTCAGCCTCAACTGTAGAATTCAGCCTCAGGTATAGAAATGAGGCCTCAACTACAAAAATGACTTTGAATACATAAATGGATTCAACTACATAAACGACCTCAGCTACATAAACAACTTTAGCTATTGAAATGGCATCAACTGTAAAAATGAACTCAACTGCAGAAACGGCCTTAGCTGCAGAAACGACTTCAGCTACATAAACGACTTCAACTACATAAATGACTTCAACTACAAAAATGACTTTGGCTACATAAACAACTTCAGCTGTAGAAACGACTTCAACTACAAAAATTTGAATGAATCTCAAATGAAGACCCTGGATGGATCCTCCTCCTTGTTTAAGATCCAATGGAAATCCTGGGTGAATTCCGCTCTTGTCTAGCTAGGGTGGATATTGCACCACTGAAATGAAACCAATAGTGGAAGGGTTTTTCTAAACCCTAACGGAACAATGGCTCCAAGGGCACTTCCAAAATGAGAGATCAAATCATAATGCCAAAGTGAGGCTCTACCCCTCCTTTTATCCTTTCTCCATGACTTCTAGAACTTTCCCCTTTTTGACCAAATCAAATGTAACTTTTAGAATTTTCCCCTTTTGACTAAATCAAATATATAACCCTTATTTTCCATCCAATTTTCACTTTAATATTAAAAGTCACTTTAATAAAGGTTGTTGGCACAGGGGCAGACCCAGGGTTCAATGCTCAAGAACGCACCAACAAAGCCCTAACTACCGACCCTTTCAGCAACACCTATGAAGAAGATAAAGTCTCACTGGAGGTAGAGGCAGGGGTGGTTGCAAGACATAGGTGTTTGCAACCTTAGCTGGGACACAGTTTTTGACTATATCATTTACAAAGCACTTAGCATCGATCATTCATCAATATTCAACCCTTGTTATACTTCGTAGATAGCACAGAGCTTCGCGGTGTACACTCAGATCTACAATATTTCAACACATAACCATAGTAACCTAGGTTAGATCTAGAAGATCAACACTAAGCATCCTCATACACATCAGATCTAACAATCATATATATCTAAGAAGCACATATCATAAGTGGATATATCAAAGCACATAGCATAAGCAAAGATAAACACATTGAATCAAAGCACAGAGCATAACACACATATTTATGTGGTTCACCCCCACCCTAGGGCTACATCCACAAGATCTCATTCTTTATTATCATCTTCAATATGTTACAAGCACAAAGCCTCCAAAACCCTTCTTCACATAAGACAAAAGATCTGCGCAGCTCGCTAGATCCTTCTTCCTTGCATTACAACACTTAGCTTTCTATAGCAACCTCACAGTCACTTGCACTTATCCTTGCAAGCCTTACAGAGTTCACACAGAGCACTTATTCAACATCACATAGATGCACTATCAATTGCACTAAGAAATCACATCTACTACTTCTTACATTGTTTATCCTTCTTTTTATACATTACAAAATTGGGCCTAAGCGTGGGTAAACCCACGGGCCGACATCCCTTTCCCATTACCTATTCCCCAAAACCCAAAAAGGACCCAAAAGGGGGCCTAGCTTCCACAATTTTTTCTTCACTTTGCGCTTTGTCTTCGACAGGATGTCGAAGTCCCAAAAATGGTCAATTATGACCAAGTGTTCCTCAAAACTTGGTCAAGGGACAACAAGCCCCCAACACTCACCTGTGACTCGTCCCGAGTCACTCCGGTCTGATTAATTCCGCCTTGAATGCCTCAAGCTGCTTCGACCTGCTGCAGTGCGACAACCTCTTGCTTAGTGAACTCCTGGATCACTGCATCGTTTACTGGCCCTTCCAAGCGTTGTTCCACAGTGATGACAACATGTTCAAGCTCGGATCCCTGGTTTTCAACTTCAGTGAACAGTTGGCATGCCTTTTCTTGGATTGGTTGAAGTCGTTGGGAGACTTCCATCACTTTACTTTGCAACATGTGTCCCTGTTGTCGGGCGGTGCATTATTCTGGAAATCTCTTCATTCTTTCGACTAGGGTCAAGGCCTTCAGTTGCAGCTGTAGCGTATCTGCTTGCTTCTTTACTTCTTGGAGTTGTGCCTCCAATGCTTGCAACTTTGGATTCTTTGTGAGGTTCTCATACGTCTGGGTGCTTCTAGCGCTCAACTGCTTGCATTCCAAGGCAAGGGTTTTTAATCAACCAACTGCACTGTGGGAAGTTACCTCCTGAGATCTCTTATTTCTTGAGGAGTCTCAGGCACGGTGCGAAGTTCCAGATCTGTGATGCGCTGCTGAAGTTGTTGGATTACTTCTTCAAGTTGTGCCACCTGCTGTGGGACACATTCTTCAATATTCACTTCTATGACCGTCACAGAGCGAAGGGATTTGTGAACCCTTTCCTGTACTTCAAGTTGCTCTGCTAGCAACTGGTCTTTACTCTGCTGTAACTGTGCTTTTTCCTCATCCCACTTCGCTTGTAGGGAAATATTTTCTTGTTCTGCCTTACTTTTTTGTTGTACAAGTGTGATCTGTACTTGTGTCAAAGCCTGGGTGGCTTGCGCTGTGTCTTCTTGAGATCGTCGAAGGTGAGCTTCGACTTTATCGATAATCTGGTGTAATTGGGTGGGCTCATCGCCTGTTCCTGCTGTTCCGATTGTCAAGGGCATAGTATAAACTACTCATTCAGACTAGAGTGCCTGCTACACTTCTTGAAGTTCACCCTTGATTCGGTTGAATACCTCCTCCTGCTTTGCTTCTTTCTTTTCTGCGATCTCTAGTGAAGCATCATTCAGCACAACGACTAAGAAGTCGAAGTCATCCGGTGTGAGGGTAGTCTTAAATGTAGTCTGGGTGGCCTTAGTTTTCTTTTAGGATGAGGGCTTTGGTGGGGTAATCTTCCTTTTCTTAGAAGGGTCCTCCTCCTCTCTAGGTGGAGTAACCTCGCCTTTGTTTTGATCAACTTTTGTGCCACCTAGTTCTTCACCATCACCTCTCTACGTAGGTGAGATCAAGGTAGTCTTCGTGGATGTGCTATGGACATCTTGAACTTCATCATCCTTCTTAGTCTTTCTTGGTCCAGGTGTATCCGGCATAGCTTCAGGGCTATCCACGTCGGAAATTTCTGCGGGGTCCACTGCAACAAGGAGGTCCGCCGACCATTCCTTGGTAATCTACTCCAAGTCTTCTTCTCTCAAATTGTAGTACGACTGGAGATGCTGTTTGTGCTCGTCAACGTGCGCTGTGATATAGGTGAAGTGGCGGTCCACGCTGAATTTTATCAAAGTTCTAAACCTATGAAGTGTGTTTGGGGTGAGGCATGGTGTAGACTGGATTGCATTCTTCAATTGGTTGTAATAGGTGCAGAAGACGACATTAGACTGCCACTGCTTGTTCATGTCGTTGGAGTACCACAACATACAGAACCTCACGACCAATGGTTTGAAGGGTTCGATCTCCAGAAAAGTGGCACCTTCTGGTATCTCCCAGGCGATGAAAGCGATTAGTATGAGCAACCAACTAAAGTGGAACTCATACCATTGGTCTTGCGCTTCTCTGCAATCAAGCTCTAGTTGGTTTACAAGGTACTGCGCCCAGTTCATCTGTAGTCCCTCGACGCACTTCCCTGCGAGGTCAACTATGAATCTAGTCACTTATGTTGGTCTGTTCTTGTGAACTATCTTGCCTGCGATCAACTGAAAGGCAAGGCAGACTGCACCACTCTAGATAGAGGCTACCTTGTAGCCTCGTGTGTCTTTCTCGACATCGCCATAAGTTTCTTTTATATTCTGTGCTAGTGCTTGGTCTGAGGTCTTTCCAGGGTAAAAATCCTTTGGATCAGGGCCCTGCGTACTAAGTCATGTGATCCGATTGATCAAGGTTGGATCCACAATGATGCGACGGTCCAACCATAAGTATCCTCCATGGTAGCAAGACAACAACAAATTGATGCATGCATTGACTTCCTGGTGTCTGTCGAAGTGCGGGATCTTGATTACATTAAGCAGTGTGGACTGCATGAGGTTCTGGGTCCATGAATGCGAGACAATCTTAGAATTCTTTCCTTTGGTCCTGGTTAAGTACTTATGCAGGGCTAACACGCTGTAAACTTTATGATCTCCAAGGTTAAAATCACTAAATTTCAGTGCTGCGAGCTTATCCTGGTCAACACGAACTGCACACACCCCTTTCGGAAGGTACACGGTGATCAAAGTGTACTCGAAGTCTCGAGGTACACTGTCACGGTTGATGGCACTGCTTAGAGGTGGTAAGTAAGTAGGTAGAATGCATGGGATAAGCTTGGCATTTGCGATGTCATCCCTGTGCTTGGTCCATTTCTCATCGGTCGACCAGGATGGAGCGACGCGAGTAGTGGAAGGGGAGGCTTGGAGTCCTCTTGTTGACGATGCTTGGACTCCTGTAGATAATCCTTGCTCTGACATGAATCTCTCAGTCATTAAGTCAATCAAGACTTCTTCAACTACTTTCTCAACAAAGCTGAGCTCGTCCAACATACAAGCTCGGGTCAACTAGCTCGGGTGTGAAAATGAATTCAGGGACTACAACGAACAATATGGGAACAAGGCAATGATCGCAGGATGAAGTAATCTCATATTTCAGGCTCAAATTCTCACTTAGCGAAAAGTATTCTCGGTGCGTGGTGCGATGGACTAAGTAGGGAAAATTAGCAACGATTTTCTTGCAATGGGTATGAGGCTGCATTAACTTATGTTCTATCCGTTATGGCACGGTCTAATTGTCTAATAGCGAGCCATAAATGATTTTTGACCCATTCGAAGCGGAAATCGAACGGTTATATTGACTTCCAACGTCTATATTACTTCACCTCGACGGAGTGGCATATGTCGCTGTTCTGATATCCCAACGAAGCTCCAATTCTGCAAAGTATCTTGCTGCGAGGTACCCTCTGCGATCTTCTATAATTTTTCAATCTTAGCCTTTTTCTTACTTAGCTTTCTAGCCTTCTTTCCAGTGAGCTTCGTCTTGGTGATTCTCTTCCCATTTTGATTCTTATTTTCCTTGGACATAGTCACTTTGTGCTGGTGAGATTCTCTCCTAGGGTTTAGGTATATCACTTCTTCTTTGTCTGGGGTAGAAATTTCAGCCTTTTGTGTAGCTTTGGCCTCGATGTCTGGGCTTCTAGTGTCAGATGGATTCGAGCGGTTCTCCTGTTCTTCTATCATCTGTGCGATCCTTTTAGTCATGAAATATTTTAACTCTTGTCTCTGCTGTTCTAAAACCTCTTCTTCTTCCTTCTTTCTGTCTTGATCTCTTTTAATCCAAGGTTTTTCGAGTAGCATAGTAAATGGGGCGCTGTCCTCAATGAATTTGGTAATCTCAAAATCTTCTTCTGTTGAATTTCCATCGACTGCCATAGGTATCTGAGCGAGTTTTCCACATAACATCATCCGTTTTCTTCTGAATAGTCCTATTCCTCCCAGTGAAGGAATCGTGGCAGGATTCCCTATAGCATCCCAAGTTCTTTCTGGCATAATATTCACTTGTGTTTCTTCATCAAGAATATAGTCAATGTCGAAGTCCCCTATTCTTGCTTCAACTTGCTCCTTTTCTTTGAAGATCTCTGGTAATCGGACATATTTATGTTCCTTCAGGGTGTCTTTCATCTGTATTAATACTTTCTCTGATTCTTGCTAGGTTTCTTCCTTTTCTAGATCTGCCTTTTGGTCTTCTTGATTCAGATTTATCCTTTCAAGCTTAGTGATCATTCTAGGGCAATCCAATACCTCATGGTTCATAGCTTTGCAACTGAGACAACTAGGACTTCTACTAGGGCATTCCTTAGCTAGATGGCTTGGTTTTCTACAACTGTAACATAAGATTAATCCTTGCTTTCTTTTAAATGATCCCCAACCTCTTCCGTACTGCGCACTAGAATCATGATAGCTAACCTGCAAAATATTCTTTTTAGGATCCTGCATCCATTTGTTAGTCCAAACATTCTTTCTATGCATAGGTATAACATATCTATCATTATACTTATCAGATCTATTCATATCAAAATTTATTTCATCTATTAATGCCCTAGTTTTTAAGCTAGTACATAATCTATCAAACATACCTAGATCCATGCTTTAGAAACAAAAAATTTCACTTATCTTACTTCTACAGAGCACAAAGCTTCCATATCTAAGAACTTTTAACTATTCTTACCTTTATTAGAGCACAGGGCTTATAGATCTTACCTCTTTTCTACAGATCTTACCTCTTTCTTTCAGAAATTTCCACTTTTACTTCTCTTAGAGCACAGAGCGTTCAGATCTCGCTTATTTTCTTCAGATCTGACCTTATTCCTGGCACAAATATTCACAGGACGAGTAAAAAGCTGCGCACTAGGGCAATAGATCTACGCACAGAGATTTCTTTTGCACAAAGTTTCTTCTTCCTCAGTTCCCAACAATCACAGTTCAGGTCTCGGCAACTGAACCATTTGTTGGCACAGGGGTAGACCCAGGGTTCAATGCTCAAGAGTGCACCAACAAAGCCCTAACTACCGGCCCTTTCGACAACACCTGCGAAGAAGATGAAGTCTCACCCGAGGTAGAGGTAGGGGTGGTTGCAAGACTCGGGTGTCTGCAACCTTAGCTGGGACACATATATGTGACTATATCATTTACAGAGCACTTGACATCGATCATTCATCAATATTCAACCCTTGTTATACTTCGTAGACAACATAGAGCTTCACGGTGTACACTCAGATCTACAATATTTCAACACTTAACCATAGTAACCCAGGTCAGACCCAGAATATCAACACTAAACATCCTCATACACATCAGATCTAAAAATCATATATATCTAAGAAGCACAAAGCATAAGTGGATATACCAAAGCACATAGAATAAGCAAAGATAAACACATTGCATCAAAGAATAGAGCATAACACACAGATTTACGTGGTTCACCCCCACCCTGGGGCTACGTCCACAAGATCTTCTTCTTTATTATCATCTTCAATCTGTTACAAGCACAAAGCCTCCAAAACCCTTCTTCGCATAGGACAGAAGATTTGCGCAACTCGCTAGATCCTTCTTCCTTGCATTACAACACTTAGCTTTGTATAGAAACCTCACAGTCACTTGCACTTAGCCTTGCAAGCCTTACACAGTTCGCACAGAGCACTTATTCAACATCACATAGATGCACTATCAATTGCACTAAGCAATCACATATACTACTTCTTACATTGCCCATCCTTCTATTTATACATTACAAAAGTAGGCTTAAGCATGGGTAAACCCACGGGCCGACATCCCTTTCCCATTACATATTCCCAAAAACCTAAAAAGGACCCAAAAGGGGGCCTAGCTTCCGCAATTTCTGCTTCACTTTGAGCTTTGTCTTCGACAGGCTGTCGAAGTCCCAAAAATGGTCAATTATGACCAAGTGTTCCTCAAAACTTGGTCAAGGGATAACAAAGGTTAAGTAACTTATTGAAATAAAGTTATTTTACTTCCCCAATGTCAATTTAAAAACATATCATCTCCTAGCTAAGTGACATTGAATGACCCCCTTTTTACTCCTTTTTCTCCACTGACAAGCCACATAAGTCCCTTCTACTACCAAACAGGGGAACCCAAAAATGGGGACATGACAAATCCTCCCTTCCAAAATATTGCTTGTCCTCAAGCAATGCCATCATGACCTAACACTCCATCGACTGATCCAGACTGAAACTGAAAATGACACTAGGATCCCAAGCCACCTTGTAAGATGTGAAGCATCCTCTACTCATGGCGTGGTTCGATAATGTACTGACATAAGTGGTCACTTGAAATCCACCCATAAGTAAGTCTCCTTGGTGTTGCAAAAACTTGATCAACTCATCAATGAACTGATTTGCTAGGGAACCAATCTCATGAAGGCAAAAATTGGCTCTCGCCTCTGTGTCCACTACCGCACTGTTTCCTACTGAAATCTCAAGGTCGCAAGATACCCTCGAAAATGTCTCATCACGTTGTCGTTGCGCCACTCTGATCATAAATATTTGATCCTCCTGCCCAAACTGCATCCTCCACACCTGCATCCACAAGCTGTAATGCCTCAAAGAGTCGTCCCCACTATCGAGGATCATACCCAACCGATATAACTCGGTGAAGTCAACTAAACCAACTCTAAAATAATACATCATAGATAAGTCTATGTGGTCATCAACTAATAAGTCATCCACTACACGTAGTATCCAAGTATCATAGGGAAATACCCTAATAATCCAACACCCCCAGTCTACTGCAATCATCCAAGCAACGTCTGAACAATATCCCAACATATCATCCACAAACTCCCTCCATGCGAACACAAGAACCCCATAGACAGTAAAGTTTCCAGGATCCCACACTAGCCTGTATGACATGAAGCACCCTCTACTCCTAGAAATGGTTTGTAAGGTGCAAATACCAGAATCCAACAGACTGCTCTTGATAAGCTAGGAAATCATAAGCTGCATAAATTCAACCAACTCCTCGGAAGACCATTGATCCAAGAAACCACTCCTAATCCTCTCAAAAGTAAACTCTGGAAAGTCAAAGTTAGTGCTCACATATCTAATAGTAGCTAAAATATAAAACCATGTAATCCCAGGGTCCCAAACGAATCCCGAAAAGGTACCACCATGATGGTGTTGCACCAATCTGATCATCACCGTCAGACCAATGATCCTACTTTGCATCCTCCTCTCCTGCAACACCAAGATGATCTCCCTAAAGGGACTGAGACCACCATCATGAATCCTCCCCTGTGAAGGTGTCTTAGTGAAGTCTAAGTATAAAAATCCATGGCTGGCCTCGAGCCTGTCCTGCAAGATAGAGTAAGTCTTGGCCTCCCCTCTACCAACATCTCCTCTATCGACATCCCAAAAATAAAGCAAACCACTCATTGTCATGTCTATGTCAATCATCATCATTTGAATCAAACTATCACTCAAATGAATTATTGGATCCCACTGCCGAATTGGAAGTTCACTGCTCCCAATACCTGTTAGATGATGCTATGCCATACCGGTAACCATCGGAGTCGAAATGACCCATGTCCATGGTAGTCCATCATCTGGTAGAAACCAAGTACTCAGAATCAACTATGTGCCTGCTAAGTCGTTCGACCCTTGCCAAGATGCACCATAAATTATGCTATCTCGATCACCCTCAATGTACTCAAGTGATCTGTGGGGTATAACCACCTCTCTAGTAAGTAGCCCCGTCACCTGCGGTGCCTCATACTCATACAAGTACCCATAATTCCCCATCGAAGGTGGATCACACATAGCCCTCATAATCTCCCTAAGTGTAGACTCATGGACTACAAGTGTGCGACCTCTACAATGGATAATGCCATCCACCATTCTATTAGCTATATTATTTGTGAACTGACCTAATACAATCTGGATCTCGTCCTGTGCCCTGAACAAATGAAGGAACTCTAATATGGCTATAATCCTACCTGCCTCACTCATCTGACTCAGGTGAACTCTCCATATACTGCTGGCATCAGAAGATAACACTAGATGCCACTACCATTGCCTGCAAGACTAGAAAATGTCAGGTGCATTAGTCAACCCCAATGGTATGAACAAGGACTCAAGGTAACATCTGAGAGCGATCCTGTGGGTATCCTTCTCTTTATCCATGCTATGCTGATATCCTGATCGAAGATCAATCTTCGAGGAATATTCCTCTCCATGAAGCTCGTCCATCCGCTCATCAATCCTGGGTGAACCAAACTCAATGATATGTTTGAAGTCCCTATCTGGAGGTCTCCTTGGGGAAAACGTCCCCAAATCCCACTGTACACCACCGCACATTGTTGTCTACTGCTATATACTACGACATACCAACGTATCATAATGTACCACCCTGTCTCTTATATGTGCCACTGTATCAATCACTCCACTAATATCAACTCAACTTGGATCCCACAGTGATGTATCCACATACGTCCTATACTCACTCCCCCAATAAATTGGTGCATATACTTCCTTGCAAGATGGTCCATAAGGAATTTTCTCAACTACCGTCTCTGTATCCAAGACTTGATCCAAAAGAAATGACTCATGATCCATGCAATGCAAAATAGGTGCACGGTCAAAAACCTCTATGTCAAAACTCTCCTCATACACCTGCAACTCCGAATGCTCCTCGTGTGGAAATGCCACAAGAGGCTCCTCCCTCAGATCATGAATGCAAATCCTGCCCTCTTGTGTCACTGCTGCCAAGTATTATGGAGTCTCTATTGATGTCAACGATGAAGAGTGTGTCAAACTAAGATGGAAACAAAGCCCCTTAATCTCCCTTTCCTTGTCCTCAGTGAACTTAAGAGCAAAGTCCCTATTCGTGAACTACTACAAATAATCAGACTTCATCTGCTCTAGTGCCTCTTTGATGATGCAAAATTGGGTACTAGTGACCCCATCTATGATTCCCTTTTTCCTCTCCTCCATGTGGGTTTTCCACATAACGTCTTCAATAAACTTATGAGCACCATTTGTCCTCGTCAACACCTGCACAACTTGCTCCTATGTGACTAATAATCGATCCTCCAATTCACACAATGTTATTTCCTCAACATGGCATGGGCTGTCACACAAGGGATCAACCGACTCACTATATGATGACATGTAATGTCCGCTATCCTCCTCATACAAGTTTTCTAATATGTTCCTGACCACCAATTCAACCCCTTCATTATCCTCTATGCATAACTCTGGTACAATCATGTCTGCATCATCATACATGTCATAAATAGGATAAGGTACTGAATTCTCACTCAAACCATCATGCTCATCTGCATCATACACATGGAGCGGTATTTAATCCTTAACATCGACTGATTGGAACATGTTCTCATAGTCATCATAAGTAGGACAAAATATCGTAGCCTCATCTTCTCCATAGAGCAGACTAGTGCCATCTGTCTCATCGGTCAATTCTGATGATGTATCATAGTATGTTGTTTGGTCTTCCTCTATGCACACATCCTTTTCATGGCTAGATGCATGTTCCTCCACCTATCCTTCATGCTCATACTTTTTCATCCCCTAGCTCGTGCCATTAAAATAATCCTCATCCAAATACTTGGGCCGACTTCCGTACCAGAGAGTGTAAAAGTTTTTAAAAGGCAATTCTGCATGAATCTTTTCCCTCAATTTTAGATACTCGTGGTAGTGTTAAGGTATGTTTTAAACCACTTCTAGCTTCCTTAGGATTTCAAACACAGGCTCTAGATCTTCCTCCATCTTGCTTGACTACTTGATTGTAAACCTACTCCCATCCTTTCTTACACCTACATAATCAGATTTCCTTCCCACATATTTTTTCTTCACCTTTTCCTTAGTTTGATAGCCAATATTTTTTTTCCCCATAGGCTGGGAGAATCACAAGCTCTGATACCATTGTAATGTCCCCATTATCAATATATGGGAATATTATGTTTGCTGTCCAAATTGTTGTTTCTCTTTGTGTTATTTTATCAAACAATTTGCATTGCCTATGCTTTTAATGCCATAATTGGTTTACAACTTTCTACAAATAGTTTTCAAGGGTTCTAACAATGAACATTCCATCAAACATATTGCATACATCCAAAATACTCATGCAATAGAAGAGACGTGGTGGGCATATTTATTATGGGTGCAATCAAAAGCACAACAATACAAATCTCTATTGGTTGCAATAGCAATTGCAATACATCACTAGAAGAACACAATAAGAAACCCCAAAATTGGAAGTGATGCCATGTCTTCTCTAGTAGATGGTCTAGAAGTAACTCGACCTTAACTGTAGAATTTGGCCTCAACTACAAAAATAGATTGGGATATAGAAATGGATTCAACTACAGAAATGGCCTTAACTGCAAAAACGACCTCATCTATAGAAATAACCTCAGCTACATAAACGACTTCAGCTACAGAAACAACTTCAACTACATAAATGACTTCGGCTATAAAAACAGATTTAGCTGCAGGAACACATTCAACTACAAAAATTCGAATGAAGCTCAAATGAATACCCTGGATGGATCCTCCTCCTTGTCTAAGCTCCAATGTAAATCCTAGGTGGATTCCCCTTTTGTCTAGCTAGGGTGGATATTGCACCACCAAAATGAAGCCAATAGTGAAATGTTTTTGCTAAACCCTAACAAAACAATGGCTCTAAGAGCACTTCCAAAATGAGAGATCAAATCATAATTCCAAAGTCAGGCTCTACCCCTCCTTTTATCCTTTCTCCACGACTTCTAGAAATTTCCCCTTTTTTACCAAATCAAATGTAACTTCTAGAATTTCCCCCTTTTGACTATATCAAATATAAACCTTATCTTCCCTCCAATTTTCACTTTAATATTAAAATTCACTTTAATAATGGTTAAGTAACTTATTAATCTAAATTCACTTTACTTCCCCAATGTCACTTTAAAAACATATCATCTCATAGATAAGTGACATTAAATGACCCCCTTTTTACTCATTTTTCTCTATTGACAAGCCATGGAAGTCCCTTCTACTACCAAACAGGGAACCCAAAAATGGGGACAAGACACAAGCTTGCTTGACTCCTATATTACAACTAATTTCTTTCAACCAACCCTTAGTATTCCTCAACTTGGTAATAACACTCTCATATAACATTATTGCAACAACTCCCAACTCAGAAGGAACTTTTAACTCTTCTAACCTATTCCAACACAATGTCAAAATATTTTATAAAATCAACGAAACAACACATGATATTGGTTTTATTATTTTGACACTCCTTCACAATGATATTGGGTGTAACAAGATGGTCCACAGTTTAATGATAACCTCTAAAGTTGGCTTGGCCTTTAGCTCTTTTTCCATGGCTTTCAAGCTCTATGCCAATCTTCTTTTCCAAAATACTTTCATATAGCTTGACTAAGATGGGGATAATCATATTGGTCTTATAATTAGAGGGATTTTTTTATCCCCACTTTTAAAGACAATAACAATGAGGATTTGAGTCCAAGGTTTAGGGAAGCCTTGCTTGACTGCTAAATTGAAGAGTTTGTGTATGTGAGGGGTTAGGATAAGCCCTCCAATTTTTAAGATTTCGGCTTGGTAGCCTTCGATGTCCTTAGCTTTCCCTTTTGCGAGTCACTTAACCCCAAAATTTATGTCTTCTATAGAAAACACTTCATCCTCTATAGAAATGTTTGGAATGTTGTCCATGATAATAAGGGATTCGTAAAGATTTTTGAGGTAGGAGTTCCAGTCCTTCAAGGGTATCATATTATTTTCTTTAGTTTTACGAGTCATAATTTGCCTTTGGAATCTCTTAGGATCTAGCTTAGATAGGTGCAAAAAATTCTCCTGCTTTCTATTTATGTAATGCATTTTCCCCCTTTTAATTAGGGCTTTGCATCTATTTATCTTATAGGAATTTAAGGACTCATTAGAGACATCACTAATGGATTTTCTAGCAATTTTACACTCGTTGTCATACCAAGGGGTGGTTTTTTTATATTTCTTTTTACATAATACCTCGATAGAGAATTTGTTAATGGAAGTAGAGAGGATTGTCGTAAAATTATGATATAGGTCTTCAATATTGTTCTTATATGATAGGATATTTAATTCACTATTTAACTGCTTTAAGAAAATATCAAATTTATTTTTGTCAAAAAGAAAGTGCCTTTGGTTACCAAAGTTTTCTTCACTAGAGATTTTGTGGATGACAAATTTTAGATTTAGGGCTAAAGGTATGTGATCAGAGTCATCTTGTGGTCATTTAAAAGGTCAAAATTTACTATTTGGTTGTATACCGGGGTATCTGAAATCACATGAACCACAACACTATTTCCCAACCCATGGACACAAGTCATCCAGTTAGAATTTGGAAACTTCATTAGACCATTGCAAATTATTAGATCTTGAGAATTGTAGAGCTTGATTAGCTCAATACCAAATATATTCTCGATCAAGTCTTCAAAGTTTCTTTTGTATCAGTTAGCAAAAGCAAGATGCTCATCTAGCCATAGAGGATTAGGGTTGGAATCATTGCTTAGTACAATAGCTTGATTAGTTGTAGTTCTAGCATTAAAKTCTCCTAGTATGATGATAYTACCTTCATTTATGAGGTTGTAAATATCAYGTTCCAAGTTTTTGTAGGGACAATTATTATCTAGATTTCTTTTCTTATAAAAGGTATAATTTATAGGTGTAAAGTAAAAGATTGCTATATAAATCTTCTTAGCATTAATATTTGAAATCTCCATCCATATGTATTGATTGAKAGGGTMTTTCTTATGAATCCAAATGTGAGGAGRAATGYTCATTTTTATGTAGMAACCTTTGTATCCAATCCCTCTACAGGAGGATTTCTTGTTCCACGTCGACCATAATACAAATCCTTCTATGTTAGGGACCTTATATTATTCATGGTCCCAAGTTTCAACCATAAATATAATATCAATTTCATTCGGGATCCAACTTAATATAGGCCCTTTGCTCCATGAAAAATCACGAAAGTTCCATGAGAGGATCTAGAGAGTACCAAATTCCTATTTATTTTATCTTTCTGGTCTCTATCCACGAGAACAACTTTTTGATTCCTAATTATTGTTCATTTTTATTCCTTCCTAGCTTCTTTTACCTTTTGAACTTCCTTTCTTAATTTTGCTTAGTATTCTGGAACGAGGTCTTCATTTATAAATATTCCTGACCCTTTTAAGTTTGGAGTTTTTCAAGTATATTTATGGTCATTAGAGCTTACCTTAACCCGAATCAACCAATCTTTATGTTTGATTATTTTTCCAAGCCTCTTTGCTTCTATGAGGCATGTTGCTTCAATTTGTGATTTATTTTTTAGTTCTTTCATGACTATTGTGAGCGTGTCCTCATCTTTTTTTCTCTTTTATACCAAAAATAATGAGGTTCAAGGCTATTTTGTTACACTCATGGTCTACCTATATGTGCTTACTCATTTCCTCTTAGATGGGTTTGATATCCAATTTATGTTCCAAACTATTTAGGGCCAAGTTGTTCATTAGATTTTCTTCTAGCTCTTTGATCTTGTCTCTAAGATTACGATTTTCTTCAACCTCTCCTCATTGGGTTGATTATTTGTTTCTTGGATTTGTTTTTCCATTTCTTGCATTTTAACCTCCATTTTCTATATATGAGTCTCCAATCCTAATACTCTATTATTTATCTGTGTCTGAATCTTGTCTTGTAATGATCTAATTTTATTATCAAGCATTGCTTCTAACTCTGTTTGAAGTTTGGATTCTCTTTCTTCTCTACATTTTTCTAATGATTCTATATGTTCATACCAATTATCTAGGATTATTTTGCTAGGTCTCCCCTTGAGATATTTTAGTGTCTGCAGCGAATTGCTCATATTGGAAAGCACAAGAAATAAATAAGAGGAAAAACGAACTTGTGCATTTGATTTGCTGTAGAATTTGAATGGTAGCGAAAAAAACTCATAATCTCACCATAGTCAGCTTTAGCTATACATAGACTATGGACTAGTACTCAGAACACATGCCAAGATTCTTTCAGATCCAAGTAGAGTTCTTACCACTGAGTTCTTTCACAATGTAGAGTTCTTACTGTTGATATCCTTCACACCACAAAGTCCTTATTATTCTAAGGCTTCGAACCCATGCTTCTTATTATTCTAGGGTTCACTACCGAGATTCTTTCATATCCACGTAGAGTTCTAACCACTCAGAGATTACAAAGTTCTTACTACATAGAGTTCTATGGTTTCAGACCTGTGCTTCTTATAATTCTAGGTTTCTCCATAGACCTATTCAACAATCCAACTGTTGGCATCAGGTTTCGATCCCACACCCAAGGATTTGTTCAATAATGCATTCAATCTGAGACTGTAGAGACCCGTTCAATAATGAGATGGCAAAGATGAGACCCGTTTAATGTAAGATCACAGAGATGAGACATGTTCAATCTAAAACCACAAATACACATATATAGTTATTTAACATTAACTTAGTTTTTTTTTACTGTAACACAATTTAAACTAAAAATTTGGGTGTAACAAGACTTGATATCCTTTTTTTACCAATAGTTTTTTTCACATAACTTTGATTATATATATATATATATATATATATATATATATATATATTAATTTACATGTCATCTATTTTTGTGTAGGATTTCTTTTTATAATAATTTCATAACGAGTGACTACAAATATTTATCAATTTATTATTATATTTATTTTTAATTTGCTCATCTATTTTAATATTTTAATATTAGAGTTTTTTGTTATAATAACTTTATAATAAGTAATTAATAATATTAATTTTTTTTTATTTTACTATCATATATATTGTTATTAGTCCCTGCCCTTCGGGTTGAGGGACTATTAGTAATCAATTTTCAGTTTTGCTATTAAACTGACACAAAAACCAATGAATTCTCATTGTTTTAACCAAAGTTTTTGAAAAATCATACAATTTAGGTTGTACTTTAACCTATGTTTTGAGTTAGAACTTTTATTTGGCCTCTTCCTAAGGCACATGGAGAAGATATCTTAGTTTATCTTGGTTGAACTCATACATTTACGAACTGATTTTTTCCAAACGAAGTAATGCTAGAAATGAGTCTAGCATTACTTCTTAACATTAAATGTTTTCTCCAATGAATAGTCCATAACCCATAGCGCATTTTCTATTGAGATGATCTAACACTGCCACCTACACCACCATGCAAACCTACCTACACGAGCCTACAAATGTGTCACCTATACCACCATGCAAACCTACCTACATGAGCCTACAAACATGTTTCTAGTCCTTCACAATCTCATACCTCTTCTTTACCTGCTTGATCACATACTTATTCTTTACTTTCCCATCCATACACACACAACACACACAACGTCTTCTGCAATTTCCCCATGAAATATTTGCAAAAACTCACTGAAAGTGGTAACCGACAACCATTCTCTTAATATTTTTGCTTGCACAGATGGATTATAGTCTGTCTCTTGCCATGAAGAGGAGACAGAGGTCTTGGGTTCCAAAATCTAGCCCACCAGATGGTGTTATTTATGCATGCTACCAAAACCATGACATGTGTTGGAGCCGCCATTTGTTCTGTTTTGTCTATCACAATTTTCATTTTGAGACTTGAAATCTAAAGATGGTTTTCTCTTTCCCTCTGAGATTTTGAGAACTCTGCAACCTTGTCATGTGAGCAGCGATGATTTTCTACTCTCGAAACAAGTCCACTTTTCATAAGAATGTTCGCTCTTTTTGTTTTACTTTGGGATCTCGCGGGTTGGATACTATAATTCATGAATTCACATGCCTCGAGTCACGAAACGATGACGTCTTTTTAATTTTTCACTCAAAGCAGTAACCAGGGTAAATCTTTTAACTCATAATTAGAAGTAGTCGGGTTTCGCGCCTCGGCGTTCGCCAAACCTAAATTTTTATTTTTACAACCCCGAGAGCCAAGAATACGAGGTTTTTTTTGGATAACCCATGTCAAGGATTAAAGGCAAAAAGCTAACCGTGGTAAAGGTGGTTCTCGGCATTTCGCCACTCGTCACTAACTTTTTAAAAAGTTACGGCTTCTAAACCCCGACTCAGAAAGTCACGATGTAATTATAACATGATTAATTAATCACTTAATCTGAGATTATCTTCCCTTTAATTAAGTCTTAATTATCGCCATCTCGCGGTTTCGCGACTCGGCATACAAATCTCCCAGAATCTTGTCTTCGAAGTTTCGAGTTGCGACATGGCGAATAAAATGATTATAAAATTAATTATGCCCCAAATCGCGATTACCTTTAATTAAACCAAAGTCGGTCCTCACGATCTCGTGAGTTGGGGATTCAAAGTGTTAAAAGGAAATCCACGATGTAACGAATAGCGAGAAAAGGATTAACGTTGGCAAGATTGGATTAATTAAGCTAAAGCAAGATATCTCCCGCGCCTGAAGGCTTCCACGTTTCCCGAGGAAGACTTTTCTCTCCATACTCCAACTGACTGTTAAACCGCCAGAAATTTATGACATTAATGGAGAAATAGGGTAAATCTACGCATGTAAGATTGGATTTTACGCAATAAAATTATTTCTAATTACGATTTGACAGGCTTATTTTGAAAAGTACCAAGTTTTCAAATATATGTAAGAGTTTCATTTCATTATAACGAACGCATTTTCATAAGCACGCAGAGCTCATCACTTCTGAGTAAACTAATTTCTGTATGTATATGCAGTTCTATCGCAGAAGAGCTAAAACGAAAGCTTCAGCTATGGCTCTGCGGAAAGCAGCAAAGGCGAATGTTGAGGTCGTAGGACAAGGCTCAGACAATGTCTCTGACACTTCGCCTCGAAGTGTCGACTCGGTCCCCAACTGGTCATTTGTTTCAGACATTCTGCAATCAGAATTGGTGGATTATTCAGACAACTCCGACGACCACGAAAAAGATGATCTAAACACCAAATACAAGATAGTGGTCCAATTCAGAATGCACAGAGTAGCAGCCAGACCACAGTTTCTCCCATATTATGACATGATCCGATGGGTGTTGGATCACGTAGACATACCCACCAGGACTATCATGAACGGGCAGCGAGTCACGGTCGGGACTTTTAGGCCAGAACATATACAAACCATGTAAAAGCTCCCGACGACGTCTGACTACACATATGATGACGAGTTCCTGGAGGAATTCAAGGAGAAGGAGTGCATCCAGTATGATAAAACCATGCCAGGTTTGATAAAGGATTGGGTTTCGCGCACCGCGAAGTTCAGGGCTAATGACCACGGTGTCTATTCAATCGCCTCGTTGGAGCCACAGTATAAATATGTGGCCATGATGACATGTCGGTCATATGGGAGAGAGGACACATCGCATTTTTTCCTTGCATGGGTGCCTCTAATGTTTTGGGTCGCAGAAGGTTGCTCTTTTAATTGGGCAAAGATGCTTTCAGATAGTTTGGCCAACCGGGTCACAGAGTACCGGGAGCAGAAGGAAAATGGGAGGCCGTCCTCATTCTTCATGTCCGCATATATTATGGACGCAATATGCTCCATGATACCATTTCCATTGATGAGCTGGGGTTGGACTCCGGCCGAAGACAGACCCATACATGTATATCATGAAAAGCTATGGGAAAACAAAGCAGAAAGTTTCGCATACGAAATTTTTAACTAGGTGATGGTGCCCCTGCATATCGCCATTTTTGGTCACCCACCACCTCATATCTCGGACAACATTGCAACAAATCTGAGTAGCATAGTGGATTGGTATGTGGAGGCAGAGTTCTCGTACTTCAGAGTTTTTGAGGCTTCTGTTCCCCCTCATGTGCTGCCTTTGTTCATTCCCGACACGCTGGCTTGTCGCGAGGTCGCCCGACAGATGGTAATTGGCGGGGTGAGTAAAGAACTCAAAGGGTACTCAAAGAAGGTATGGCCGTCTTTTCCCATTCGACTGAATTCTTATTCTTTATTAGATTTCGGGCATGCCAAAGCCGAGGCTGCAGCCCTGAAAGACCTAAATTTGGTCTCCATCGAATATAAGAAACATGATCCACAGAGGGTTGTGAGCAACCATTTAGCTAATTGTGGGCTCAAGAGATTGTAGCATGAGAATTCACCCTCAGATGACGTTTTCCGAGGGGCGAGGTATTATGAAGAAGTTCTAGCCTGGATCCAATCCTTGGCACCCGAAGACACAGCCACTGTATTGAGATTCCAGGAACATAGACGAAGCTGTCTCCTCGCTGTGTTGCAAGGTGGGAGTCCGGGTGTTTCCGAGACGAAACAGAAGGATGCTGAAGGTTCTAAAGACACAACTCCTGACCCTGGAAAACACCAGGACAAGGAGGGACAAACGAAGAATCCTGAAGTAGAGGTAAAGACTCCGGACCCGCCAAAGAAACAGAATCTGGAGACCGAGATAAAGACCCCAGAACCACCAAAGAAGCAGAGTCCTGTCGATACTCCAGGAAAATCGACAAAACAAATCGGAGAAACCATCAACTCGGTCACACCCTTGCAATCGACACAGGGAAATATTGGTGAGGGATGGATATTCAATGAAGAACTGAGGCCCATAAGAGCAGAAGAACTCCCTCTGAATGAGTTCTTCTTTGATAAAAAGAGGAAAGTTGTAGTGAAAAGAGAGTTCTATCAAGAAGGACAATCTACTGCGAAAAAGTATAAAATCATGACCGATGGAAAAGATAAGAAAAGTGACCAATTCACCACTGAAATCGTAGGAACGCTAGGAGCATATGCTTCGGCGAATCAATTCTCAGTCGGGCTTTCTAAGAACCAACTGAAAAGGAAGAATTGCCTAATCAGGACCCTCAAGGCTAGATTGGCCACAGCCGCAGAGAACGCTAAAGGTCAGGCTAGTGTGGAAATAGAACAGGCCAGATTGGCCGACAAAAATGAAATAGAGGCGCTCAGAGCTAAGCTCGAGCAAGCATAGTTGGTGGTCTGAGATGGTCAAACGAAGGCGAGCCAACATAAGAGTTTGATTGAACAGCTGCAGGTTCGGGTAGAAATCGCCGAGAGCAAAATGATAGACATCGGGATATTTAAGTCCTAAGCGATCGAGATTCGGAGCAGAATCTCTTCGGCACAAAAGAATTTGCTTGCCAAGGTGGGAGCGATTCGGGAAAACTGTTTGTTGGTCCATCAAGTTTCCGAGAGCTTATCGGCCAGAGAAAGAGATGCAGGAGCAGCTCGGGTCGCCTTCCAGGAGGCGGTAATAGCCACGAACAACCGGGTTTCGGCGGGTACTCCTAGGTTCACCATTTCGGAGCAAACCCGAGGAAATATTCTGTTGAAGGATTGGGAGTACAACATTGCCATGGGAAAGTAGCAAGCCCAAAAGGTAACCATTTCCCTGGAAGAAGCTTTTAATTCTATAGATGGCGAGCTGCTGGGCATTGACAGCGGAGGCAATGCCGAAGCGTTGATGCAGATGAATGTGGAACAGATCTCACTTGATCTGAAAGATAAGGAAGAAAGAGATTAGGCTGATATCTCTCAGATGAATATGTTGGATATGGTCCAAGTTGATAGGCGCATGATCAAACTCAGCGCGCAACTAAGTTCCCTCGACATCGTCGACGCACAAATGGAGGACAAGCCGCAACAGTTAGCCTGAGAATGTTACTTCGTCGAGGCCAGCTGTCAAGCAGAACCATCACGGCTCATATCCCAACTATTGGAAAGATGTATCGCCTGCACTGAGTCCGCGCGACGGCAAACACCTGGCATCCAGTGAAGACAGAGTAGGAGAAATGGAGCGATTGCTCTCTCCTTTGTCATAACCAAAATTTTGCAACTATTGAGATTCTACCTGCTTGTAAAAATTGTATAAATATACCCCAAAAAGAAATACACAAGGCTGGACCCTTTTGAGGTTTTGTAAGAGAGTTTTTTACATCGGTATTTAATACAAGCAGATCTGGAGATTCTCAATTCCGTCACTACTGTATTACAAGTTTGCTTTCTTGTTTCTCATTTTTTCCATTTCAATTCATAATCATAATTGATGTGCTTCGTTATACTTTAGTACGACCACTACTATAATGAATGAAGTTGGGTTTTCTGTAATTGTTTATTGTCTTTCCTATGCACCAGCTATCAGCGGTGTAAGACCAATCTGTAGTTTCAGAATTCTACATGTATTCTTTGTTACATTGGTTATTTTCTTACATATTTTCTTCTCCCGTTTATGCCGTGAGATTTTCCCCTGGTAGGAACCTTACACTGTAAACGGCTTAATGTTTTTCTCCCATTTCACACCTTTTATTAAAATATAATATAGTTATGGGAACGAGCCTTAGATTTGCATCCATATTTTAATTCTGCAACCGCAAGTTCTCTTTTATAAGACTAAACTGAGACAACACTTAACCTTTCTCAATGTTTTTCCTACCTGTGTTGTTCCCCCATGACAGTTCCTGTACCAACTCAACCTAACGTTGAACCTGGACTATTGAACCAAACACACATCGCCTTAAACCTCTTCGATACTATCCTTAAAACAACAACTAACCGGGCCAAACTTGAACAATCATGGGCAGCCATTGAACGAGACATAACTATCCAGGAACAGTTCGAAGCCAGACAACGCCAACGGAGAAATCTCCCTTAGTTTCCTTATCCGAAGGTTGACGTTTCTCTCTTCTCCATCTTTTAACCACTTTCAGATGCCTTAACACTGTACTTTTGAGCCTTAAGTACAGACTCAGGAACAACATCTTTCTAGCGCCGTTGCTGGGGAACAAAGTTACGAAATCTTTTTCCCTGGGAAAACGACTTTTGTTTTTCGTTGAAAGTTTTACCCTTTTATAGTGAACAAAGAGTACACACCTTGTAAGGCTTTCTATCTTTCACTTGGTGACTCCACGAAGAAATAAACTGGCATTCGGTTGAAGGAATACCAGGCAAAACCCAGATGGTGAGCAGATTACGCCCGTTACCGACCCCGAAAAAATTCTAAAGACGAGAGGCTCTTTTAAGCCAACCGCTGCAGTTTACCAACTTGAAATCCCATCACCGAAGGTTGAAAGTCCTTCCGAACCCTCGACTTCGCTCATTCCTCGCTTTGACGCTAAACATCCAATGCCAATCTGCTCCGAAATTAGGAGTGAGATTCACCCGACAATCCCCTTAGTACAGAAGGGAAAAGGCCCTCTTGAAGGTTCGTCAGCTTTTAAAATACCATCTTATCTTCAGTTGAATTTCCCGACTTCACCAAATTTTGAAGAGTGTGTTACACACTCGTTTCTCACACCCATCGGTTTTCCCGATTCCGTCTCTTGCAAGTCCGAAGAATCGACTCCTCGCATCCCTTATCTTTCCTCATCAGATTTTCCTCTTCGCGAAGAAAATAAAGATTACCTTTTAATTTTACAAAACCCCCTTTACAACTTTCCACAAACAACGATGGCAGCTGCCGGAGGAGGAGGTGGAGGGTTTATAGGAGGAGGAGGAGGGTTTATAGGAGGTGGAGGAGGTGGAGGAGGAGTCCCTCTAGGAGGAGGTGGAGGTCAAGGGCCTACCCCCCCTCCCAGAGTTTACGTGAAAGTCGCAGCCAGATACGCTCCATTAGTATTTCCCATTCCCCTACACGATCTTCCAGAAAATTACATAAAAAACTTATCGAAGTTCACCGGAGAAGGGGATCTGACTGCGGCCGAACATATTAATTTTTTCGATCAATTCGTAGATATTTTCGGTATTGAGCACGAGGATGTATATTCGAGGCTCCTTGTACAAACTTTTGAAGGTCAGGTTCGAACTTGGTTTCGGAGCCTACCCGCAACCTCTATCCTGTCATATGATTCTTTGGAAGACGCTTTCCTCAGACAATGGGGTGAGAGAAAATATCATCTCTATTATCTAACCGAATTTGGGTCTTTGAAGAAAAAGAACTCAGAAAAAGTCATGGAATTCATTCAGAGATTCAACAAACTGTACAATAAAATCCCAGCTGAGGTCAAACCATCCCAACCCGCGGCCAAAGTGACTTTTGCTGGAGCTTTCGAGCCGGATTTCGCACTACTTTTGCGAGAGCGAAGGGGAGCCACCTTAAACCGTATGCAGGACGATGCGGTAGAAATAGAGTCTAACATGATGGCTTCGAGTAAGCTTAAAGCTAGATTAGAGACTGGAAACCGAGAGACCAAGCGCTTTAGAGAACAAGCAGGCCCTTCAGGGTCCAATAGATCCTCAGAAGATAGGGTGGACGATATGGCTAGAGTGATTAAAGAGTTGTCAAATAAAATATCCCGAATGGAACTCGAACAGGCTAAGGCTGACTCTTACCCCAAAAAAGATTTCAAGAGGAACCCAAACCCCCCGAACCAACAAAGACCAATAAAAAAGGAAGATCAAAAAATACAAGCTCCTTTAAAGAATGAAAATTTTATAGGAGCTAACGATTTTCAAGACTTCGAAGATTCGGATAATGATGTCACGAATTTTGGCGATGACTGTAGTCAACCATATCTGACTCACGAAGACTATGAAAAGTCGCTAAATATGCCGGAAACGCCAAATGAGAGTGAAGAGGGTGATCACACTAAGATCTGTGAATCCCAACCAAAAACTGAGATAATGATGGTTGAGTTTCAACCAAGGTACAACCTGAGATCTAAGAGTAAGCCTACCTCAACGAATCAACCCAAGAAAATCCTTCAGAGAGGTCAATCTTACGAGCCTCCTTCGGACCAGACTTTACCACTCAACAACAAAACTAAACTAGTAAGCGCTCAAGAGTCCGAGGTGGAAAAAGTTGGAATTCAAACACAGGGAACCGAACCCGTAAACAAAGCTACGTCTTCGACTAGGACCATGAGCATTAAAGCTGTCCAGACAAATAAGTCAGAAAGGAAGAATTCAAAAGTCTCAACCGGAGAAACATACAGAGTGAGCGGAGCTTTCAGTTTTGAAAATGAGTTAAACAAAATTAAGATACTAATCCCTTTGGTGGAATTAGCGAAAAACCCCTGTTATCACAAACAAATTACCAAAATGATAGGTGTCTCTAAACTAGAAAGCCAGTCTGATGTTATAAACTTGGAAGATGATAGACCTAACATCACTTTTGGTCCCCATTTTGAAGGGTCCAAAGACAACATCGCTCCCTTTTATATCACCCTGAACGTATATGACCAGTTGCTGCATCATTGTATGTTGGACTCCGGAGCTTCCCATAATGTTATGCCCAAGATTATAATGGAAAAGTTGGGTCTCCAGATCACAAGACCTTATGGAAATCTGCACTCTTTTGACTCAAGAAAGGTTAAATGTATGGGCATGATAAAGGATCTGGTGGTTACCTTGGCGCAGGTCCCGGTTAAGAGTGTCCTGATGGATGTCGTTATCGTAGATATCCCCCCTAAGTATGGCATGTTGTTATCTAGGTCATGGGGAGCCAAGTTGGGGGGTTCTCTACAGTTGGACATGACTTATGCCACAATCCCTATGTTCGGTGGTCAGTTCACTCGGTTGTACAGAGAAACAAGATTAGCCTATACGGTCAGTGACCCTCAAAACCCAAACAACTTCCCTATTTACATTGCAGACCAAGATCTAGGAAATTGCATCTTGTCTTTTGATGATGGTCTGGATGGTTGTCCAGAAGAAATCGATACAAAGCAAGAAGAGCTAAACCTCATGACAGAAGATCTGTGTAATACCGGTGTCTGGAAAATGTATTTTGACGGTGCTTCGTCTTCTGAAGGGGCAGGTGCTAGAGTGCTTTTGGTGGCACCCGAAGGTAAGTTCATTGTTCCTTTCTCCTACTGTTTGCAATGGGACATAGATTACACTAATAATGTATGTGAGTATGAAGCATTGATCTTAGGATTAGAGGCTGCCAAAAAGCTAAATATAAAAAACTTGGAGGTATATGGTGATGCAGAATTAATAGTAAAACAAGTAAACCGACAGTACCTAGCCAGGCATCCCAGACTAAGAACGTATAGAAATTGTGCTTGGGATCTCATGGAAATTTTTTTCTCATCCGTAAATATCCATTTTATCCCTCATGCAGAGAATCTACATGCTGATGCATTGGCAAAGGCAGCTTTAACCTTCTCTCCTCCCACGACCTTCAAACTGAAGTATCACATTGAAATCAAATACAAACCCTCCATACCAGACAATATACGACACTGGAAAGTATTTGAAGATGACGAACAAATTAAGAAATTCCTTACAGCAGTAGGCGAATTCTTAGAAACTCATGCTGACCAAGAGAATCAGAATGACTCCATGTGGATCATGCAAGAAGGAGAGGAACCTGAAATCTTCTGTAAAAAAATTGCGGATCATCGTATGCTGGTCCTTAAAAGCAATCAGATTCCCAAAGGATTGATTCCTTTGGAAAGACTTTTTGATCAGAACGATGTACCTGTAAAGTCCACTTTGCAGCCCCAACTAGAAGAAGTGGAGGACTGTGATATAGGAACCGAAAAAGAACCCTGGATGGTAAAAATATCGAAGTTCCTCCCTCCCAAAGCGAAAGTTAAGTATAAAGACTTACTCGGACAATATAAAGATGTTTTCGCCTAGTCCTATGATGAATTGAAAACATATGACACTTCCATTATTGATCACAGGATACCTTTGAAGCCTGGGGTCAAACCGTTTAGGCAAAAACTTAGGCAAATTAACCCCATTCTGTTACCCGTGATAGAAAAGGAAGTTAAAAAACTCTTGGACACAAAAATAATCATACCTCTGAGATACTCGGACTGGGTAGCTAACCTAGTCCCAGTCACGAAAAAGAACGGGGAAATCAGACTGTGTGTGGTTTTCTGAAACTTAAACAAGTCGTCTCTTAAAGATAATTACCCGCTGCCCAAGATGGACCATGTTTTAGAAAAGGTTGTTGGAGCTAATCGAATGTCTATGATAGATGGTTTCTCTGGTTATAATCAGATCGCTATGAATGAACAAGACATGGAAAAAACTGCTTTCACCACGCCCTGGGGTACTTTCATGTATGACAAAATGCCTTTTGGTTTGATGAATGCAGGGGCCACTTTCCAGCGAGCTATGGACATCGCTTTCGTGGGAGAAAGGGACAAGTTCGTAGTTATTTACCTCGACGATTTGATGGTTTTTTCTAAAACTGACGAAGAACATTTGATGCATCTAAAACAGACGTTCGAAAAGTGCCGCAGGTTTGGTCTATCCCTGAACCCAAAGAAATCACATTTCGCTATGCGGGAAGGTAAACTTCTGGGCCATGTCGTATCTAAGGAAGGAATTAGGATTGATCCTAAGAGGATTGAAGCGATAGAAACTATCACTATCCCGAGAAATATAAAAGAAATTCAATCATTCTTAGGAAAGATAAATTTTCTACGAAGGTTCATTCCCAATTTCGCTGAGATTGTCAAACTGATTACAGGAATGTTGAAAAAGGACAACGGGGTAAATTGGACCACCGAGGCCAGGGCATCGTTCGCGCATATTAAAAAATTTATAAGCGAGGCACCTGTGTTAGCAAGTCTGGATTATCTAAAAGATTTTCTCATCTTCTCTTTTGCTTCTGAACATACCATTGCCGCGGTGCTCTTGCAGAAAAATGAAGAGGGGTTCGAACAACCGATAGCATTTTTTAGCAAAAGCCTCAGAGATGTAGAACTGAAATATGACATAATAGAAAAACAAGCATACGCAATGGTAAAAGCATTGAAGGCATTTAGAACCTATGTGCTACATTCAAAAATAATCGCGTATGTGCCCACCAGTTCTATAAAATACATATTGGTACAATCGGACAGTGACGGAAAAAGAGGGCGATGGCTCGCTAGAATACAAGAGTTCGATCTGGAAGTCAAGCCGACTAAATTGATAAAGGGGTAGGGTCTGGCCAAACTCTTGGCTGAGTCAAATTTTAGAGCTCTTGATATTAATTGCCTCCAAGAAGAAGACGGAGACACACACCTGCGCGAGCTGGATGACCAAACAGATCCAAGTAAGGTCGAAGAAAAGTTCATAGCGTCAGGCTGGTATAAAGACATAGTGTTCTACTTGTTAAACCTGAAATGCCCGAATGAACTATCACCAGCCAAATGCAGCACTTTAAAACTCCATGCTGTAAAATATTACATCGCCGAAAATCGGCTATACTGGAAGGATCCACTCGGGTTCCTGCTAGTCTGTTTAATTGAGTCAGAAACTCCATGGGTTATAGAGGAATTTCATGAAGGAGTCCGTGGAGGACACCATGCATGGAGAGCCATAGCCTATAAGATCTTGAGGGCCGGATACTATTGGCCGAAGCTATTTTCAGACGTCAATGCCAAAGTACGTGCGTGCAACCCTTGTCAAATATTCACTGGAAAACAGAAACTCACTGCACTGCCACTCGTTCCAGTCAAAGCTGAAGCTCCATTATTTTACTAAGTGGGTGGAAGCCATTCCAACCAAAAGGGCAACAGACTCGGTGGTGATCGATTTCTTGGAAGACAATATCTTGTCAAGATTCGGGTGTCCCTGAAAGATAGTTACCGACAATGCCCAGGCCTTCAAATCTATGGCTATGATCAGCTTCTGTCAGAAGTATAATATCGTTCTCGGCCATTCCACTGCATATTACCCCCAGGGGAACGGATTGGCCGAGTCATCAAACAAGAGCCTGGTGAACATAATCAAGAAAGTACTGGATGAAAATAAAAGGTCTTGGCATGTGCACTTGAAATACGCATTATGGGCAAACCGCATCAGCGCTAAAAGTTCTATCGGCATTTCGCCGTTTCAAATGGTCTATGGGACAGAGGCGGTCCTACCTATAAACCTAGCGCTGCCAGTGATGAAGTTATGGTAGGATCAAAATGAAGAACCCAATCATGTGACCAGGAGAATTAACCAGCTGATCGAGGTTCAACAACATAGAGTTGAAGTTGATGAAAAAATGCAGAAGTACCAGGATGAGATGAAAGCATTGTTCGATCTCAAGGCAAAAGACAGGGAATTCCTTCCAGGTGACTTAGTACTAAGATGGGATGCAAGAAAAGAGGAAGCCACGAAGCATGGTAAATTTGACCACCTCTGGTATGGGCCATTCAGGGTCTCAGCTCTGGAAGGGAAAAATTCATTCCTGTTGGAAAACATCGATGGAGAAGTCCTCAGCGCCCCTGTCAACGGGCGATATCTGAAACATTACATGACAAAACAGTCGCCATTTATTCATAAAATATATATATATATATATAAAATAAAATTTGTGTACATACATGCATTTTTTAAAACATTACCCTTTTGGCTTTCTGTTTTCTTTTGTTCATAATTTTTAGACATATTTCGAATAAAGTTCGTATTTGCTTTTTTACAGGATTCCAGCTGTTTGCAAAGCTAGCAGGAAGAGTAATTCGCAAGGCGGTGTCAGAAATAAATCGGCATGAAACAGGTGATACCTAAAAATAGTTTCATAGTGCACAAAGAAAGTGAAAAGAAAAGGTAAAGGTGAGCTTTCTCAATACACATGTTATGAAAGACTGTTAAAGTAAACCAAGGCAACGTCATTCAAACTGCAATATCGGCTAAAATGTTAGATAACAAGATTATTGCTTGGCTTGATAACCTTTGATTTAAAATGATTTGAATGATACACTCAATCAGAAAACGGTCAGTCAAAATAAACTCCCCCCCAATATACCTGCAAGAGTCAGTTTCGAATTGTTTTGACCTCTGTATTTTCGGTCATTAAATCGCTACCCGGCCTCCGGTCTATCTTTAGATCTAACTTTAAACGAGTCACCAGCTTGCCCGTTTCATGGCGAAGGCATACAAGTTTTTCGTTTTAAATCTCGTAAGTTTCAAAACAGATCATGTAAGTAAAGCGGGTTCTTCACAACTACTCAATCCCCTGCTAGGCGAAGGAGCGTGGAGAGTGATCCTAACTTCCCTAGGTTTTTCAACGGTATCGGAGGATTCAAGCTTGCTCAGAAGGGACGCCTTTTAAAAGTTATTTCCTTTCTCTCCCTAAGAATGACGATGTTGTGAAGGTCAAAGGAAGGTTGGTACCGAGTAATCAAAGTAAGTTGACAGACCTCTAATGAAAAATATTGCACAAATATCAGCCCTGATACAAACTGATTGCCCCCATCTTCGCGCTCAAAAAAGTAAATTATAAGACATGTGGTGAAAGGAAATTCAGGAATGATTGCCCCTGCTTAGTCCAAGAGACGATGAAAGGAAATTCAGAAATGATTGCCCTCGTCTCAACATTTAAATGCATAAATATATTCAGAAGTGGTGAAAGGAAATTCAGTAAAAGGGGCCAGATAACTTCACCGGGGTACTGAACATGCTCGCTGGCAGTGAAGAAATGTCTGCGATATCTGTAAGGTTGTTATACATGAATATCACTCTACTCTGGTAACCAATGTTTTCTAAAATCGGATCCAGATCCCAAGTTCAGACGGGACTCCCCATTTACAAAACATATAATCTCGTTCTTTTGATGCAAGCCGAGAGCCACAAGAGCTGTTGGGTTTCCTAAGGTTATTTCGATTATCTTAAAACATACCTAAGCTTATGCAGTGGGAAAGAGAAAATTGTGAAAGGGACTAAAGCTGCGTTTAAAAAGAGTATCTGATTTTGAAAAAACTTTTCGAGGCAAACAACGAAGCCTTGTTTCCACCTTTGATATACTATTCTCGGGAACCTTTCCACCGGACTGCGTTTTTGACTCCATTTACCCAATATTGGCACGTGGTCTACTGTTCTTCCCGCCTCGCAAGAAGGCGGGATCCCTAGTTGGAGCCTATGTTGGAGCCGCCATTTGTTCTGTTTTGTCTATCACAATTTTCATTTTGAGACTTGAAATCTAAAGATGGTTTTCTCTTTCCCTCCGAGATTTTGAGAACTCTGCAACCTTGTCACGTGAGCAACGATGATTTTCTACTCTCGAAACAAGTCCACTTTTCGTAAGAATGTTCGCTCTTTTTGTTTTACTTCGGGATCTCGCGGGTCGGATACTATAATTCATGAATTCACACGTCCCGAGTCACGAAACAACGACGTCTTTTTAATTTTTCACTCAAAGCAGTAACCAAGGTAAATCTTTTAACTCGTGATTAGATGTAGTCGGGTTTCGCACCCCGGCGTTCGCCAAACCTAAATTTTTATTTTTACAACCCCGAGAGCCGAGAATACGAGGTCTTTTCTAGATAACCCATGTCAAGGATTAAAGGAAAAAGCTAACCGTGGTAAAGGTGGTTCCCGGCATTTCGCCACTCGGCACTAACTTTTTCAAAAGTTAGAGCTTCTAAACCCCGACTCACGAAGTCACGATGTAATTATAACATGACTAATTAATCACTTAATCTAAGATTATATTCCCTCTAATTAAGTCTTAATTATCGCCATCTCGCGGTTTCGCGACTCGGCATACAAATCTCCCAGAAACTTGTCTTCAAAGTTCCGAGTTGTGACATGGCGAATAAAATGATTATAAAATTAATTATGCTCCAAATCGTGATTACCTTTAATTAAACCAAAGTCGGTCCTCGCGATCTCGCGAGTTGGGGATTCAAAGTGTTAAAAGGAAATCCACGATGTAACGAATAGCGAGAAAAGGATTAACGTTGGCAAGATTGGATTAATTAAGCTAAAGCAAGATATCTCCCACGCCTCGAGGCTTGCACGTTTCCCGAGGAAGCCTTTTCTCTCCATACTCCAACCGACTGTTAAACCGCCATAAATTTATGACATTAATGGAGAAATAGGGTAAATATACGCATTTAAGATCGAATTTTACGCATTAAATTTATTTCTAATTATGATTTGATAGGCTTATTTTGAAAAGTACCAAGTTTTCAAATATATGTAAGAGTTTCATTTCATTATAACGAACGCATTTTCATAAGCACGCAGAGCTCATCACTTCTGAGTAAACTAATTTCTGTATGTATATTTCGTTCTATCGCAGAAGAGCTAAAACGCAAGCTTCAGCTCTGGCTCCGCGGAAAGCAGCAAAGGCGAATGTTGAGGTCGCAGGACAAGGCTCATACAATGTCTCCGACACTTCGCCTCGAAGTGTCGACTCGGTCCCCAACTGGTCATTTGTTTCAGACATTCTGCAATCAGAATTGGTGGATTATTCAGACGACTCCGACGACAATGAAAAAGATGATCTAAACACCAAATACAAGATAGTGGTCCAATCTAGAATGCACAGAGTAGCAGCTAGACCACGGTTGCTCCCATATTATGACATGATCCGATGGGCATTGGATCACGTAGACATACCCACCAGGACTATCATGAACAGGCAACGAGTCACGGTCGGGACTTTTAGTCCAGAACATATACAAACCATGTATAAGCTCCCGACGACGTCTGACTACACATATGACGCCGAGTTCCTGGAGGAATTCAAGGAGAAGGAGTGCATCCAGTATGATAAAACCATGCCAGGTTTGATAAAGGATTGGGTTTCGCGCACCGTGAAGTTCAAGGCTAATGACCACGGTGTCTATTCAATCGCCTCGTTGGAGCCACAGTATAAATATGTGGCCATGATGACATGTCGGCTATATGGGAGAGAGGACACATCGCATTTTTTCCTTACATGGGTGCCTCTAATGTTTCGAGTCGCAGAAATTTGCTCTTTTAATTGGGAAAAGATGCTTTCGGATAGTTTGGCCAACCGGGTCACAGAGTACCGGGAGCAGAAGGAAAATGGGAGGCCGTCCTCATTCTTCATGTCTGCATATATTATGGACGCAATATGCTCCATGACACCATTTCCATTGATGAGCTGGGGTTGGACTCCGGCCGAAGACAGACCCATACATGTATATCACAAAAAGCTATGGGAAAACAAAGCAGAAAGTTTCGCATACGAAATTTTTAACTGGGTGATGGTGCCCCTGCATATCGCCATTTTTGGTCACCCACCACCTCGTATCTCGAACAACATTGCAACAAATCTGAGTAGCATAGCGGACTGGTACGTGGAGGCAGAGTTCTCGTACTTCAGAGTTTTCGGGGCTTCTATTCCCCCTCATGCGCTGTCGTTGTTCATTCCCGACAAGCTAGCTTGTCGTGGGGTCGCCCGGCAGACGGTAATTGGCGAGGTGAGTAAAGAACTCAAAGGGTACTCAAAGAAGGTATGGCCGTCTTTTCCCATTCGACTAAATTCTTATTCTTTATTAGATTTTGGGCATGCCAAAGCCGAGGCTGCAGCCCTGGAAGACCTAAATTTGGTCTCCATCGAATATAAGAAACATGATCCACAGAGGGTTGTGAGCAACCATTTAGCTAATTGTGGGCTCAAGAGATTTGAGCATGAGAATTCACCCTCGTATGACATTTTTCGAGGGGCGAGGTCTTATGAAGAAGTTCTAGCCCAGATCCAATCCTTGGCACCCGAAGACACAACCGCTGTATTGAGATTCCAGGAACATAGACGAAGCTGTCTCCCCGCTGTGTTGCAAGGTGGGAGTCCGGGTGTTTTCGAAACGAAACAGAAGGATGCTGAAGGTTCTAAAGACGCAACTCCTGACCCTGGAAAACACCAGGACAAGGAGGGACAAACGAAGAATCCTGAAGCAGAGGTAAAGACTCCGGACCCGCCAAAGAAACAGAATCCGGAGACTGAGATAAAGACCCCAGAACCACCAAAGAAGCAGAGTCCTGTCGATACTCTAGGAAAATCGGCAAAACAAATCGGAGAACCCATCACCTCGGTCACACCCTTGCAATCGACACAGGGAAATATCGGCAAGGGATGGATATTCAATGAAGAACTGAGGCCCATAAGAGTAGAAGAACTCCCTCTGAATGAGTTCTTCTTTGATAAAAAGAGGAAAGCTGTAGTGAAAAGAGAGTTCTATCAAGAAGGACAGTCTACTGCGAAAAATTATAAAATCATGACCGATGGAAAAGATAAGAAAAGTGACCAATTCACCACTGAAATCGCAGGAACGCTAGGAGCGTATGCTTCGGCAAATCAGTTCTCAGTCGGGCTTTTGAAGAACCAACTAAAAAGGAAGAATCGCCTAATCAGGACCCTCGAGGTTAGATTGGCCACAACTGCAGAGAACGCTAAAGGTCAGGCTAGTGTGGAAATAGAACAGGCCAGATTGGCCGACAAAAATGAAATAGAGGCGCTCAGAGCTAAGCTCGAGCAAGCACAGTTGGTGGTCTGAGATGGTCGAATGAAGGTGAGCCAACATAAGAGTTTGATTGAACAACTGCAGGTTCAGGTAGAAATCGCCGAGAGCAAAATGATAGACATCGGGATATTTAAGTCCTAAGCGATCGAGATTCGGAGCAGAATCTCTTCGGCACAACAGAATTTGCTTGCCAAGGTGGGAGCAATTCGGGAAAACTGTCTGTTGGTCCATCAAGTTTCCGAGAGATTATTGGCCAGAGAAAGAGATGTAGGAGCAGCTCGGGTCGCCTTCCAGGAGGCGGTAATAGCCACGAACAACCGAGTTTCGACGGGTACTCCCAGGTTCACCATTTCGGAGCAAACCCGAGGAAATATTCTGTTGAAAATTGGGAGCACAACATCTCCATGGGCAAGGAGCAAGCCCAAAAGGTAACCATTTCCCTGGAAGAAGCTTTTAATTCTATAGATGGCGAGCTGCTGGGCATTGACAGCGGAGGCAATGCCGAAGCGTTGATGCAGATGAATGTGGAACAGATCTCACTTGATCTGAAAGATAAGGAAGAAAGAGATTCGGCTGATATCTCTCAGATGAATATGGTGGATATGGTCCAAGTTGATAGGCGCATGATCAAACCCAGTGCGCAACTAAGTGCACTCGACATCGTCGATGCACAAATGGAGGACAAGCTGCAGCAGTTGGCCTGAGAATGTTACTTCGTCGAGGCCAGCTGTCAAGCAGAACCTTCATGGCTCATATCCCAACTATTGGAAAGATGTATCACCTGCACTGAGTCCGCGCGACGACAAACACCTGGCATCCAGTGAAGACATAGTAGGAGAAATGGAGCGATTGCTCTCTCCTCTGTCATAACCAAAATTTTGCAACTATTGAGATTCTACCTGCTTGTAAAAATTGTATAAATATACCCTAGAAAGAAATACACAAGGCTGGACCCTTTTGAGGTTTTGTAAGAGAGTTTTTTACATTGGTATTTAATACAAGCAGATCTGGAGATTCTCAATTCCGTCACTACTGTATTACAAGTTTGCTTTCTTGTTTCTCATTTTTTCCATTTCAATTCATAATCATAATTGATGTGCTTCGTTATACTTTAGTACGACCACTACTATAACGAATGAAGTTGGGTTTTCTGTAATTGTTTATTGTCTTTCCTATGCACCAGCTATCAGCGGTGTAAGACCAATCTGCAGTTTCGGAATTCTACATATATTCTTTGTTACATTGGTTATTTTCTTACATATTTTCTTCTCCCGTTTATGCCGTGAGATTTTCCCCTGGTAGGAACCTTACACTGTAAACAGCTCAATGTTTTTCTCCCATTTCACACCTTTTATTAAAATATAATATAGTTACGGGAACGAGCCTTAGATTTGCATCCATATTTTAATTCTGCAACCGTAAGTTCTCTTTTATAAGACTAAACTGAGACAACACTTAACCTTTCTCAAAGTTTTTCCTACCTGTGCTGTTCCCCCATGACAGTTCCTGTACCAACTCAACCTAACGTTGAACCTGGACTATTGAACCAAACACACATCGCCTTAAACCTCTTCGATACAATCCTTAAAACGACAACTAACCGGGCCGAACTTGAACAATCATGGGCAGCCATTGAACGAGACATAACTATCCAGGAACAGTTCGAAGCCAGACAACGCCAACGGAGAAATCTCCCTTAGTTTCCTTATCCGAAGGTTGATGTTTCTCTCTTCTCCATCTTTTAACCACTTTCAGATGCCTTGACACTGTACTTTTGAGCCTTAAGTACAGACTCAGGAACAACAACATGCATTAGTATTTTGTGAATGTCGAAGAACCCGATGATTGAACAAAGAGAATTGAACACTCGACCTCTAATGTTGTGAGGATCAGTTCCATAACAACGAATTTCTCTCTGTAAGTTCCGATTAATGATACTTGCATCTGTGTCTATATTCAGAATATTGAAATATGTTTAGATGGACTTAGTAATATTTTCCAAAATTGATCGTTCAAATGAACTTTGGTGTTTGATGCAGTAAATAAGTGACAATAAATTCAATAACTTGAATTTCAGAAGTAAGGCAAGCTCAGGAGGAAGGATTACTAGAATCAACTGTGATATCTGCCTCACTGAATACCCACCTCATATTTCTCTTTCAGTCTTCCTAGGTGGCACCCTCACCCTTAGCATTCTCTCAACACCCTTCCCCGACTCTTCTCCCGATGCACCACTTTTCTGAGGCCATTCCCACCGTTTCAACTCCCACAAGTTCGTGCTATGTCGGTTCCTCTGCTACTTGAGAAATCTGTTACAGATGGATAGGGGAAGGGAAGAACAACGAGGGTAGGTCAGTCAACATCTATAGAATCCACTACAGAAAACCACTACTGATGCTGCGTGATCTACTGCTAGCTAGGGAGTTGCTACTAACTATTGGTGCTATTGATGGAAAATATACTTCTACTGGATTATACTCTAGATATTTTTCTCTCAAATATGGATTTGGATCACAAACTTCAGGAGGAAGGCTTTGAAACCCACTCCTTCTTCTATCCAATCCTCTTAACTCTTTCTTATCTCCTTCTTATCCACCAACACTATTCTCTTACCACTCTATTTCCTACCACCTTTACTTACGTCATAATGGTTGAGTAATAATCATGAAGTAAATTCCTTATCCAGGAAGCAAACATCTTTTTCAATGCTCACCATGAACACAACATTATTGACTCTATTTTTACATTATTTTCCATGAATTGCTCATTTTTCATAGCCCATTTTCATGCATTGGACTGATTGATAGTTCCCATTTTCATGCATGGTTGATATATATATATATATATATATATATTATGGAGCTTCCAAGATGGATATAAGGTAACTCATATCTCCTCTCACTATCTTCCCATCTCCACCTTTCCTCTCGAACTAGTATCATGATGGATCTATATCCATCTTGGAAGCTCCATAATATATATATATATATATATAGTAACTTTCCTTTCCTCTCCATAAAAATATCCCCGGGGCTAGTAACGTTTCCCCCCCTTACCATTTACCATTACCATTTACAAGGTGCCCGAACCTTTCTCTCACAATCTAGTTTTTCACTAGGAATCAGATGTTGGGGAAACTAATCTAATAATAGGGGAGAAAGACCCAATGACCCTATTCAAGTTGAGGTTGTAGAGCATTGTCGCATAATGAATTGCACCAATCCTAATGCTCTTTCTCAGAGGCACACACCTTCATAACATAAAATAATTTTGCACATAATGATATTCCTGAATCAGAGTGCTTAACCAGACCAATGACTACTTCTGAACAAGGCCATCGAATCCAGTGACTATGTGATCTCTTGATCTCTTTAGTTGGAGTGAAAATTTCTAGCTTACAAATGAAGGACAGAGCATTGAACCTAGATGAGTGTGATGCATGGAGACCATGTGCAGCAGCCAACATGCATATAAACCAGGTGGAATCACCACCTCTACTTGCATGTAAACTCACAAAAAAATTTCAATAATAACATATCCCAGGGAAAATGTAAAGCTACTTTATATTTGATAAGTTGTGTAAGTTTTAATTTTATTTAAAAATAATAAAATAAAATAATTAGCATTGGGAATCATTTGTTATGTGGGTCTACTAGCCATGTACATACGACCACTAGCACTTCAGTCAGCCTAATGGGAATTGTTAGCTTTTTGGTACTGGCGTATCTACTCAAATCCGAATAGAAATCTGAACTATGGAAGCTAGTATTCTTATGATTATGAATTCTTTTAAGCAAATTAAAAGTGGATTAATGTGTACCATTAGCTCCTAAATATTATATGTGTTATCACATGAAGTTGTCAGGAGTCGTATGTGTATGTTGTTAATACCTAAGTCTACATCCTTGCCCCGTCTCTCTCTCTTTCACAGGCCAGGTCCTAAATTTTTTCCCTTCGACTGTTAAAGTCGTTTTTTTTTTGCCCATTTTTGTTTGAGCAACCTAGTTTCCCTTGATGTCTTACCCGAAAGAAGTCTCGCCCCAAAGCTTTTATGTTTTTCTCTAAGGATGAACACTCGTCTCCTTTGTTTTAGTCACTGGTTTTTTTGTTTTCCCCAGCCCACAACAAGTCGTCCAAGTCCTTGTTCACACAGGCCGCAACCATGGACATAAGGTGCAACATTCAAAACAACTCATTTTCGGGCTTAAAATGAAAACATGCGGGTTCAATTTTCAACGACGGAGATCCCCTGTGAAGTTCAGATTAGCGGCCCCCGGGCATTCGGAATTCCAAAATTGCACAAAGTATAGTGCAAGAGCAAAGTTCCCAAAGAGCCGAAGCCCGAACTCTTGAAATGATTCGAGCCATCCAAAGAAAGAAGACACTTGGAGTCGGATACCTCACTTTGGAATTCGACGCTCCGAAGAATTACGGAAGTCAAGCATTCAAAAATCCCAAAGAGTCGAAGTGCCGAAGGCCGAAGTGAATGTGGACCATCCATTGGTGGGGACGCGCGAAAACAGATCATTCACTTCAGATTTTTTCCTCTGGAAGATTTTCATTCTTCACATTCATAACATACGAAGCCCGAAGTCTGAAATAGATCTCAACCGTCGATCTATGGAGGACACGCGTCAGTGGATCACCAACTTCGGGTAAATGCAGTTGGGGGAAATAAGGTTTGAGATTTGAATTTTTTGAAGTACGGAGACCCAAAATGATCGCAACCGTCGATCCATGGAGGCCACACGTCATTAGGTCCATGGCTTCGGATAAAAGCACTTGGAGAAAGATCAGGTTTGAGTTTTGAAAGCTCCGAAACCCGAACCATGAAGCAAATCTCAATCGTCAATTTGAAAAGGGAGATCTGATCCATCGATTTGAAGGGGATAGATTCGAGTCGTTGATCATGAAGCCCCATCCAATATCATAAGATCGACAACCATGCTCAATTTCAGGGTCGATAGATGCTCGGGTTTTAAAATATTGAGGGAGGGCCGCAATCAGAACCACGATTTTGAGAAGGGGACACGTGGTGTCTCGTGGTGAATTGCGGGCTCAAAAGCAGTGTGAATCCAAACCACCTTTGAGTGACTCTGCAATCGCGTGTTTATATAGCATCTTATCTGAGAGAAGCACGTGGCTGCCCTCTGAGCATTAAGTCTCGTTGAGTTCCCGAGGAAAAGCAGTTAATGGAAAGAAGGACCAGTGGTTGAAACCTCAACTCACTCCATAAATGGAATGCATGGAAGTCCGTCTATGGAGACTAAACTGTCAGCCCGTGGTACTCCTATAGACATATTTTCTTGCAGACCCATGCTAATCTGAGCTCACATCTGACAGAAGGATGCACACTCAGTCTGACAGAAGAAAACGCAAACGACAGGCTTTGAATGTATTGATCAGATCACACTCCTGATAGTCGGGACTGATTTAAGTATAAAGAGGTAGTTTTGATATTTTGTTAAGGTCGTCAATTGGTTGAGCATAGCTCCCTATCTTGTAATTTTTTAATGCCAGAATTGTTCTCTGGTTATGTATCAAATTTGAGACTTTCGCATAATAGAAGTCAACTTCTTTCATCTCCTCGTAAAAACTATGCTAAAACACTCAGGCATGGATGATCTAGTCAAGGGTTGTAATTCTATTGTAATGTAGGTTTGATTACAGTATTGTTGTGACCAGTTTTAGTCATCTCCCTTGTTATCTTATTCCCTCTTACGCTGAAAGGATTGGGCATGGAGGATCCAGTCAAGTTGTTGTAGTTGCATGTTAATGTAGGTTTGATTATTATGCTATTGTGATTATGTTCCTGTGACATACTTTAGCGTCTGAAACATGAATTCAAGAGTGTTCTTGAGCCTGAGTTTTTCTTCACCAAGCTGCTTGAAAGCCTGATGCCTATGGTAAACTTGTCCACTTTCTCACCAAGTATTCTTTCTGCTCGCCCTTAAACTCAATTCACTGACTGAAGTTAATGAGGCCCTCACTTCCCTGTGCATTGCCTGTTCAGTTTCTGTGTTAAAATCATTCCTGTATCGAGTTTAGTCCATTTGACCTCCATTCATAAATCAAACATCCACCAAACTTTCTGATGGGTACTGGGTTTATCCTCTCGCAATCTGAGGGTGACTCTCAGTGCTAACAATATGCATAGTAAAAAAGGAGAAATTATGCAGTTCTCGAATCTCATCTGGGCATGAACATTGTGTTTTCTATATTAAAAATATTAAATCCTTTCAACAAGATTCAAAACTCTCTAGGAAGCAAATGTCTTGATCAAAGTTACATGTATTCTGCAAGCAAGCACACATAGTAATAACATAAGCAATACAAAATTAAAGGCAAAAAATCACTAGTCTTGAAACAAAACTAACAATATTTGCATAAGAGGGTTACTAAACCATTTTCCAAAAATGGTCAGATGGCTATGATATTAAAAAAATGCAGAGACATGAGGTCATTCATATATTCACTGGTTTAAACTTCACAAGATAAGTCTTCTCCTTGTGAAGCTTTTGACAGTGAACAAAACATCTACAAGATATCTTTCTCTTCATCTCATAACACTCCCAACTATTCTTAGTTCCATTGGAAAGTCATTTCCATGTAACAAAGAGTTAGGGTTATGGTTACAAGACTACAATTTCATTTTTGCATTCCAACGACCATTAAAACCATTAAAAAAACAAGTGAATATTTATTGAATTAATATTTTTAATTATATTATTGAATATTTATTGATTGTGTACATATGAAGTCTACACTCATTATATCATTACATTAAATAAAATTACTGAATTCAAAAAACTTAAAACACCTTTATCAAAGCCTTGAGAATGTTTTGTGGCATTCGTCATGTTATCAACGAACTTGATGATCTAAATCCACTCGAGGAAGTTAAAAATATTTTCATTTGGTTGTCTTGAAGGTAAAATATTATATTTAACAAAAGCCTCGTCTTTGTAAGACTACAACCCAAACTACTAAATACAAGTTTTTAATAGGTGTTCATCTACTTATCGACTAACTAAAATATTTCTAGTAAAATCATGTACCTAAAATTAGGTCTGTAGTAAAAGAATGTTCCTACATCATATGTTACTATTTTTGCTTAAATGTCCTTCCAACAACACCATTCTTAGCCAATCATTCATGGCTACGTTTACTATCCAAAGAAGATACATCTTCTTGTCATAAACATTTTTCACAAAATGTATCTTTGTGAGATCATGGAAAGAGTAATTTCCTTTATGTGCAAAGCAAGAACCCATGCCATTCGTTATGTCTATGTTTTCATTATTGACTAGCTTGTAACCCACGACTTACAATATGTAGCTTCCTCAGACTTTTATTGCATAAATTTTCATCTGTACTCTAAAGATACTATGATTTCAACATAATATTATATTATGTATTTACAAATTAAAAACCGTAGAATTGAATTAATATTGAGCTTGATAGTTGATGTTGCTTAATTCAGTAAGTGGTATTGTTTATGTTGTGTAATGCAGTAAGCATTGTACACCATTAGATATCACAAAAATGACACACAAAATTCAACATTAAGGCCATGCTCAGAGAAAGGAAAAAGATCCTAATATATATTTCAATGATACTTTGCAATAAGAGTCATCACCACATTCTATGACTCTATATAGACGTTGAAATGCATTTACCTAATGTAGTCATTCCATATATAATGTAAGCAATTTTGCCTTTGGAAGCATAGTTCATGTTACTTGTGAGTGTTTAATAGCTCTAGTGCACTAATCTATTGAGGTATCATTTTTTATTGTAGACAAAGTGGACCTTGCAAGTGTACTATATATATTTTATCGGTAACCAACCATGCCGATGCTTTTCATTTTTTTATAACTTGTGGATCATTTTCCAATAGTTTGGAAAATAGAGTTCATTAAATTTCCTTCCAACAAGCTCACCCATATCGTGTAAGTGTCAAAGTACCTTTCACAAATTACAATGCACTATCTTGAGCTCAAGCATGCTTAGTTATGTGAATAGGCACGTGGCTCTACAACACTAGTGACTCAAAATAAGATCCCAAGTCGATCAATCCATGGTATAAGAAATAATTAGATTTAAATATTTGAGAAAAATAAACTTGGGAGTATTGGAAAAAAAAAACCTACAATCTAACATTAAAAAACAATAAATGATATAAGGATGAATTATATTGAATTTTGTTAATTATATGTAATCATTTCAAAGATTAGTTATGTACTATAACCAAAGGGACTATTGGAACTATTTTATTTTATTTTCAATTTATCTAAATCCAAATCGTCCTTTTCACTGGTTTATTTTATATCATTTGTGCAAATCTTCAACATGGAGTTGATGCAATTATTGATGCTTGGTGATTGGTTGTGTTTAATGGAAAAATAAAAGGTTGCATGCCATACATGATGAGAAGTGTGGTCCGTGCATATTAATATGACATTTGGATAGCATCAAACTATACCAAAAAAACCACGTAATGAATGTAGTGAGGGCACATTGTACAATTGTTTTTACCAGGCTCCTTGTCATGCCATTAGCCAAAAAATCTGAGACATTTGGATCGCACCCGTAAAAGTCTTCAATATTGTAGACATTATGTGTTGCAAATGATATTTGTAGACATTCTCCGTTGCAAAGGAGGGAATGGATTCTCTGCTGTAGGAACTGTTTCCTAGTATGTCCTTTTGTCCACATCCATGTCCATTGATTTATACTTCTTGTCTATTACACTCTTTATAATTTCAAATTATTTGTAATTTTTTAATTATATATTTGTTTAGCTTTACATTTAAGCAATTTATATATTTCAAAATATAATACTATATTCTAATTCAAATATACTAAAATATACCTAATTATGGTTAATCTCCAAGTTAGAAAGTTTGTCCAAAAAAGGTATAGATTGATTGTTATATAAAAATAAAGTTTCATGATGTCGTTCTTATTATCACAAATTAAAATAATCTATATGATTATGATCTTCATAATTGGAGATCAATAATACAAACTCATCATAATATTTCTTTGCTCGCATCTTTCTTTGTTTAATGTTTAAAATTTGCCATTCGCTAGATTGTGATTTCGATCCATTCTACATTAAAGACATGGAGTTAGCAATAAGATTTCGATGGAATATAAGACAATACAATGAATTTAAAAATATAAATATGTATAAATTATAAAATAATACAATGAATTTAAAAATATAAATATGTATAAATTGATTGGAATTATCGAGAGTAAACTTTAAACTATAAAATTCCATGATGATGTTATTCTTATTATCACGAATTCAAATAATCTCTATGTTTGTGGTCCTCATAATTCTAAAACAAGTGGTCCTCATAGTTATTCTAGTCCTCATAGTTATTCTAGTTAAAGGGCGCATGTATGGTACACTACATGAGGGTAGATATAATTAGGTGGGTTGTTTTGGATCATTAAGCCATGTGCATTTGTCTAATATTATTTATAGCATCAAGCAGCCTCAAGCATTTGATCTTTGGAACTTTTCAGCATGGGGAATAGGATCCTTTTAGTGTTAGGATGAGTTAGTAGAGAGGTGGTAACCTGGAAAAGGTAGTGTACAAATTCATCATAGTACAATTTTTTGTTTAAGATAGTCATTTAATTTTTTGATCCATTTCACATTAATAGAACATAGAACTAATTATCATATTGTGATAAAATATAAGATTATACAATTTGAGTGGGTTTAATGGTTAAGAACATGTGTTTCCTTTTAAGAGGTCACAAATTCAAATCCAGAGGGGGACAAGTTCAAATCCAGAGGGGGATAGGGTATGTATATCTCCGTAGACTTTACCACTAAAATTGTTGGGCGGAGGGTCCCTTGTCCCACAAACAAAGGGAGTCTTATATAGCAAATTGGTTATATAGATCTCGATACATGATCGAGCTCTGAATAAAAACACGTGTCTCTTTACCCAAAAGATTTGGATGTTTATCACATTTTCAAATAAATATATATGTGTATGTTCCATAATATGTTTTAAGTAAATGCACATGATTCACGATTTTCAACATGAGCAACAATATATATGATATCTTGGTAATCTTGGAAACAATATATATGATATCTGGTGGAGCCTTGATGTAGAATTTTCTAGAAATACATGGTTATTAAGTGAGTTCATTAAGCTCTATATTTCCTTCTAATTATTAAATGGCTTTGTCTTTTCTTTTTTGGCAAGCCTTCTTAAGTATGTTAGTTTGTGAGCCTAGCTTCCACCTCCCAATTGCAAGCTTAGCCTCCTAACTGCTTAGACCAAACTTCCTAATTGCAAGCCTAGCCTTGCCATGTCAGTGAACAAGCCTAGCCTCCTTACTCCCACAACTAAGCAAGACATGTCTATTGGCAAGCCCCACCTAAAATTTATGGTCAATGGAATTGGTCAAGTGCCTCCTTTTCTCTATACCCCACCCCACAAATAGGCTTCAACGTTGGACAGACTCAACTCGATTTACTTGGGTAGACTCAAGCAATGGATTAGTGACCCTTTAAAGATTAGAGCAAGTGGGCTTCAGTGTTGGGTAGACTCAACCAATGGATTTAATGAACTCTCTTCAAAGAGTGGCCGATAAAGGGAGATCCAAGCCAAATCACAATGTATCTCACAAATATATGGTTATAAAATCACTTGGATCTCAAAATTATTTATGGGAATGAACATACATCCCTAGTTTCATATTTCTTTTACAACAATGGATTAACTTGCCTTTATGTTCATAGAAGATGAAGATTGGTACGTCAAGATAATAAATTCACAACCAAACATGAAGATGAACATGAATATGATGGGGTAGCTTACATTGTCCCTGCAGTTTAGGCAATACTTAAGTTAACTTTGATCGTAAAGTTAACAAAAGGAGAAATCCCGAGCAAGTATTTCATTGAAACATGTCAAACACCATTGCTTGTTGTTGGTATGTGTGGCTTATACTCATCATACCTCCATATTCTTATGTTTTCTTTTGTATGAGTGGACCTGGTTCTATTGCTTACATGTTTATTATTTCCCCTAATATTGATTTAAAAAAAAGTTTATTGCAGTTAAATTTGAACCTTTGATGGCCATTATAAGATCAAATATTGGGGTCCCCGAGGTGTAGAACAGACGGTGACAAAGTGTTCTATTAAGGCACTTCGTGATGTGAAGTCACTAGTTCGAAACTTCTGGGGACACCAAAAATCCAGCCATGTAAGGGTTGGTGTGGCTTAGGTCAGGTGTGATCCCCGGGTGATTTTGACAGCTTAGATGCCCCTAAATCGCAGTTTCTCAAGCCACAGGCTAATCCCGCAAATCACGGACAAACTAGCAAACAAAAAAAATCAAATGTTGAGAAAAATGGTAAACGACTTTTCCATTCACAAAGAATCATCATTTTTGATAAGTGTTAATGACCTTGGTCATCAAGTTGAATCTAAAAACTTTTGATGACGTTGTTCTTTCCTCAATGGCAAAGCTCAAGAATAAGAGCTTTAAGAGTTGGTTAGTGAGGGTGGGTTAGGTTGCAGATTTAAACGTTTGATGATCATTTGAAGGTTGATTATATTAGCCAACGAGTCTTGACCATCACGTCTCAAAGCCAAGAAGACTACAGACATTTCGTCATTTGCGAAACTTCGTTTTGGAGTTTTAGAGTTACATTTCGAGAATACACATCTTCTTGAGGTGACAAAAAAATAACAAGGATAAAGTATTTAGTAAGGGATTTTTTAGTTGGGCCATTTTAGTGGATTGCTAGGCATTTGCAAGCAAGCAGGGCAAAGATGAGTGGAGCCAAGGCCGTGGGAATAATTTCACTTTGACAAAGTGCATGGCAGTATCTTATCCACTCTGTTTTATTCGACTCATCCACGCGTATTCGTTAAATATGCCAAACGACAAGGTCTTAAATTTTTTATTTATATTTATATATAAAAAAATGCTAATAATTGAGGCTCAAACGAGATCTAAATAATCAAATCATAAACTTTAACCAATGAGAAAATAGATTCAACATATTTGGAAATTCTAAAAACATAAATATTTTTTCAAATATTATATTTAATAACCAATTTAAGTAGAACTTTAGAAAACTTCGAATTTTTTTTCATTCACACAAATGAAATCAAATGAGTTGACGGCAATGCTAAACTTATATTGCCCGTTGCAAGCACGGACTAATAATGTCATGTCATTTTCCATGTGTTGTTAATATGGTCGTGGAGAGATAATGAAAAGTTTGGTAAGAGAATTGGTTTTTGTATTTATTTCTGATTTGGAAAAGAATTGCAATGCATTCCAAGTCCCATGTGAGTAAGTCAATTAAGTATGTTTATATACAAAACGATAGAGTTCCATAGGATTTTGAAGAATAAAAATATTGGGGCAATTTTCAAGCCCATAAATATTATTAGGAATTTTCTTAGGTTGGTCAAAGGCTTTGTTGATCCCATTGAACATAAGGGTGTCTATATGATCCTGTGCTCGTGTGGTAAACAATATATAGGAGAAACAAGTCGTTTCTTTAGAATTAGAATTCAAGAACATGCCGTTGATATCAAACAGAATCGCACTCGTCCCTCGGCTTTGGCAGAACATTCAGACAAAAGAAAACATCATATTTGTATTGAAAAGGCCAAAAATTTTCCAAGGTAGATCACTATCACAATAGGAAATTTAGAGAAGCCATCGAAATTGAAAAACATCCTAACAATCTAAACATAGATGATGGTTGGAAGATTAGTCAAAATTGGATCCCAACACTAACGACAAGGACATATTCTAGAAATTAATTAGTAATAAATTGATTAGTAATATCTTTAGGTCTTATATATTTTTAATAAGTCGGCTCTTCACTAAAACAAAATTCATATTTATACACTTGATGATTTTTCAGATTTCCCTCATATCTTAAAAATCTTCCTGATGATGGATCACATTTGTTTGGTCCGAAACGTCGAATTAAAAAACCGATGCGATGAATCCGAAAGAACTACCTTATCATAACACTAGTCGAAAAAGTCTCAGAACTAAAATAGTCTTGAACATGTTTTCTTGGTAGAAGTGTAATATTGGAAGCTTGGAAAGTCCAAATTGAGTGCCACTAGTTCCTTTGGAAATAAGAACGACCATACTATTTCAAGTACAAATTTTAGAATCAGATATGAAATATTGGACACATGGCGTTCCATACAAGTTCACTATATGGAAAGGGCCATGAATCAACAAATTTTGGGAAAATTACCATAACTTTCACTTGGCAAATCAAATTTTGGTCAGACCCATGGAATTGTAGAGAAGACATATTAGATTACTAGAGGCAGAGATTTCAGACTCATAAGGGCATAAATTTTAGAGATACATTGGGACAAAGGTTGGCTAGTAAGACAATCTCAAAATTTGGGTTTTAAAGGTACATAATTTACAATTGGCATAACTTTTGATTGGAAGATCTGTTTTTGGTGATTAAAAATTTGCCATAAAGAGAAAAATATTATTATTATTATTATTATTATGTAATGTCCTGCCCTACTGCTGTAATAATTTTTTTGAATACTGTTGTAATGTTCTAATAGTTTTCTAGTCCTGGACTTCTGTCAAACACTTGGTAAACATGCCATGTTTTAACTAATATACCCTTCTTTTGTTTGTTGTGGCTTATTTCTGAAGTAGGGGTTTTGTCAAACACTTCATAGATACACTTGAAATTCCAATAATAACACTCCAACTGCTGCTTTTATAATAATTATTTGTTGTTTGGTTTATTCATGGAGTTTCCAAGGGATGATTGATGTTTTGGATGTCCATTTAAGTGTTCATTTTTCCATGCATTAAAGTTTAAACAAATTCCAAACTAATATCTCAAATTGAACAATTATAACAACAAGGAAGATCATACCAAAGGTATGACTTTATGAAATATTTCTGACCTGTTACCAATGAGAAAAATAGTGATAGAGAACAACCTCTACGAAGGTAGTATACTCCAACAAGAACAACAACGAATCCACACTAGAATGGAGACCCAACAAATATATCATGACCAACAAGATAGTAAACTCGCCCAACAAAAGAAAAGATAACCCAACAGCTGTAACCTTGACCCAGAAAGAGCATTAATTTACCCAACAATAAATAATGATGCCCAACAACTATAACTCGATCCCAACAAGTGGTTATGATGTGTCTAGCAAGGAGGAATGACACCCAACAACTATAACTCGGCCTGGGAATGGTTATAGTGCATCGAGCAAGGAAGCAAATGGACCAACAATTATAAATTCATTCCAAGAGTGAATATTTGGTCCACTTCCTAAGAGTATGACCCTCACAATGGAATGTATGCACTAGACTACTCAAAAGGTACAACCTCCACAAAAGGGATCCCTCTCTGTAATATGTGAAATCGGCCTCCAAAAGACAGATTGTGCCTCCCTCAATCACAACTTAGCCACTATAGCCAGATTCATGTTTCCACAAATCTAAGAACCCTACCAAAATAAGTATATCTTCAACCAGTGAAACGAACTAATGAAGAATTTGAGCGATTCTTCATCAAGGTTGGCTAGGGAGGAATCTTTCACCACCAAAACCAACAATCCACAAGGGTTTTGCTGCAAAACCCTAGCCGTCAAGCCACAAGAGTTCTCTCCAATGTGATGAGTAAAAATGATCAACATAATGAGAGAAATGAACCCTTCATCTCTCTTTTATCCTTCTCACCTTTCTTTTTCCATTTTCACCTTTTTGTGACCATTTTACCTTTTTAACTTTTAATAAAGTGTCTTTATAATTATTTACTTTATTCCCCCCCAATCACTTTTTTAATTACTTAATGTCATTTTATAATGTTTCATTTTCTCTAATGACATCAAATAATATTTAATTCCCTCGTCTTTTTATCGACTATGGTCTATGTGAATCAAATAGACCACTAAGTCATCTTCCTTGGGCGATCATTTAGAAGGGGATATTACATATTATCCCACATGGGCAAGGGTGTTTCAAAAATCGCTTCACCAATTAAACCTCTAGAAATCTCAACCACGACTAATGAAGAAAGTGAAGAGATACATAACCAACTATCCAATTTGGAGAACCAATTTAATGAATTGAGTGCCAGGTTAATAACAAGTGATGATGTGGTAAACACACAAAGACAAATAAGATAGATGTAAAATAAGATGAATGAAAATAAGGAACAAATGTAAAAGAAGATGGATGAAAATAGGGAATAGATGGAAAATAATATGGATGAAAAGATGAGACATATGGAACTTAATTTGGTGGCCAAGATCATATAAACCCTATATGGGAGGCTTCCTAAAAGTGAAAATTTGACAGAAGGGACTCATGAAAATATAGGCAGTATTCATGATGAAAAACCTTCCAATAATAAGCATTTTTAAGGTGGATTTAACTCTAATAGTGGAGTTAATGATGGATGGGTTCCTAAGGGTATCAAATTTCCCAAGGTTGAATTAAATAAGTTTGATGGAACAAAGGCATTTACATGGGTGAACCAAATAGAGCAATACTTTGAATTACATAATATTATGGATTATAAGCAAAGGAATTATTTAACAACCTTGTACTTTGAGACCAATCCCTATCAATGGTATCAATGGGTAGTTAAATGGAAGCCACATTCGTATCATTATAATTGGAGTTTATTTACAAAAGACTTAGAACCAGAATATGGAAAATTTTGGGAACAAGACTACTTTAGTCAATTGACAAGAATCAAGCACTTAGGTGATATTGAAGATTACAATTTACAATTTTAGGTATTGGCCACAATGGTGGATAATATAATTGATGAACATCTATTGGAAGCTTACATGGGTGGATTTAAAGAAGACATTTAACATGATCTTTTCTTAAAACATCCTGAAAATATTATGGAAGCTATGCAATTTGCCTGTAATATTCAAGCCAAGAATATGGCTACACAAATTCTACGACTGGAACATATGTAAGAATCATAGATCGATTTGGGGCTCGTAGGGAATCACTACCTCAATATACTCAAATATCATAGAAGGAAATGGAGGAAACTAGAGAAAAAGGGCTATGCTTTGGTTGTAATAGAAAATGGTCAAAAGGGCATAAACATGATGAAACAAAAATTTTCACTTTGGAGAATAATGATGAAGAAGAAATGTAGGAGTATGCACAAAGGGACGAGGAAGATCTTGTGAAATTTAAAGAGTGGGAAAAGGTTGTATAAATTCTACACAACATTAATTCAAACATGTGTGAAATATTTGTTCATGCATTGGTAGGTTTGTCAGCACCTCAAACCCTTAAGATTATAGGATACATTCAACAACAAAAGGTCATAGTGGTTATTGACTCAAGTAGAACCCATAACTTCATTGATAATATATTAGCAGAGCATCTCAATTGTTTTGTGTATCCAATGACAAATTTCAAGTTTTGGTTGTGTTGTAACTCCAATTTTTTTGCCTAAAATTTTATGGGGAAGAGTTAAATTTTTTTGGTTTTGAGGATCTTCCCATTGAAGAGGCTTGATTAGATGCACTGTTAGGAAAGCTCC
>ML786867.1:137059-163358 GCA_009831015.1 Picea engelmannii | reverse complement strand
ACCTTGGGAGTGATGATGGTGTCTACCCATACTCCTTGAACTTCTTCCCTCAGAATTCTGGTGAATCCCTATTCTGCTCGAGTCACTCTCCTTATCCAACTTATTTTATATTCTCTCCAAACTCTTTAACAACTTTATGTTGAATTCTCCTTGTTTTTCCCGAGCTTTTATGATTTTTCTGCTATCTGCTCAGCGAGTTTGGGCATCTTTTTGCAATCCTTCAATGATCTTCCTCATGTTTCCTTCCTTATCTATCTCTTCTCCATGGCCATTGGAGTTCGATCCTTCAACTCGCAAATGAACATCCATTCCTTTTTCTTCGTCCTCAAAACTGGAAGCAGTCCGTGCCCTTTCCATTTCTTTTGCACTTAGTGGAAATTCTATTCGGTTCTGGAGCTTGTTGAACTTCTGCATCACAACGTGCAAACAATCAGAATTTGTCAGGTCATTATTCCTTAACAAATCCCACAACATTCATAAAAAACTTGATTAAAGAAAATGTTCAGTTTCCATGAATTTTTCGTGCTCTGCTCGGCTTTGTAGTGCACTCAGGCCTTAGCCCTTTTTCTCTCAGTTTCAAAACCCACACGACCATGGTTTGTGACCAACCGTTAGATCTCAAGGTTCTCTAATCAGAACTTAGGGGTTTCGGGATTTCGGTCCTGGAGGCTCTCACACTCGCTTCCCTCTCCAACTCCCAACTTCTGAACTTCCGACCTTTCTAGCCACCGACCCACAACATGGTTGTCACCAACCAGGGTGGTGACACATGGTGTTCTTAAGAAGGTCCATGTTACCTCAGGTGACACCCTTTGGCCCCCACTATGTCTACTTTTCCTTCAGGGCCCACTGGCACATGACACACATCCCATGGGTCCAAATCCATCCAAGTGACGTCAACTTGACCCACTACTTACGCTCTTTGGGATTTCGTGATTTCAAGCTTCGGGAGTTTGTGCATCAACACATCCCACTTTTCCCGATCGCTGAACTCTCGAAATTACTCTCTTCTCTTCTACTCGATCCAACGGATGAGATCTTTTTCCAAGATCTATGATGTAGATCTTCTCGGGACTTCAGAGTTTTGGGTTTTGGGCCAGGGAGTGGTTTTCTCCCAGAGAGAGTCCAACACCAGCTACAGATCTCTGACAATTCCTGATCCGGCCTATTGCCGAGGCCCAGAGGGGAGGTGAAGCACCGATGGATTGTTCTTATGAAGGTGTATACTCCCGGGAGGAACAAGCATGTGGGGAATGAGAGTCCATGAGTAGTGGGTGTAAGAAGGCTTCAGGGGGGAGAATCCTTTCGATTGCTCTGTGCAATTTTTCAGTAACCTTAGCCTAGTCTAGCATTCCCTTGCCTTGGGTGGATCTTAGTCCCATATTGGGGCAGACCCACTATTGAGTGTGATGAGAAGTGAGGTCTAAGCCCAAGAGGTTCGTGGAAAGTATGCACATGGTTGGTGGAGTTACTACAGTTTAAAAGATAAGTATATGCATGTGTTTAATTTCAATTAAAATGAATGTTTGCGATTCTTGCAATATTATCATGTATTCCGTTGCGATGATATGTATTGTTGATTCCATTAATTTTGTATGTCAACAGTAATTATATGTTTACTCTGTTAAGCCATTTAACTTCATCTAAATGCATACTATATAAGTATGAGAATGTTTCTGTGTAGTAGCGTTGCTCGACAAGTGGGTTGATGGACGGGGACGTTACAATATGGTATTAGAGCCTAAGGTCTCAACGATAAACCTAGATGGGACGAATAAGTGATCTTTGGACCTAAGGTTTCGAGAGGAAATTGTGTCTGGAGGAGTAATTTCGAACCTTAGAATATTTATGAGTGCTAATGGGTTACTTGGCCATGTACGAAGCTCAGGAGAGTAGCGGTGAAATAAAACCGCAACCGATGTGGCATTTGACCACAGAGAGAGAGGGCACTCAACACTTGGGGTGTTGGAGCCGTAGGATCTGTTCAAAAAGAAAGGGAAAACCTTTACAGCATGATTATCAATACTTGGCTCACCAACCTACAAAATATGATTTACAATTCATAATCATGATTACAACAGGGCTCATTCTTGGGGATATTACATGAATAGGCTCAAGTTCATATTAAAAATGTCCATAAAAGTATCCAATCAAGAGATAGAAGCTATTGAAATATATGTAAGAACCAACATGTTTGACAATGATATGGAAGTGATGCAATAGTCTGACAATGGGTTGAGTGTTCACACACACGACCAATTTAGAACTCATTATAAAAGTATCAAAACATAGACATGTTAAGGTGGTTTACTTGTTGATTCCAATTCGAGGTTTAAGAAGGCCAGGAGGTCTAATGTAATAGTATATTTTCCAAATATTTGAAGTAAACTTTGCTCGAAAAATTATGGGGCTTCAAATTTCGAAATTGTACATCCAATGGATAACATGAGTGGGGTTATAAAGAAATCTTGTGATGACATCATTGGAAATAAATTGTAGACATCTGGAATTAAGACACAAAATCGTGATTTTCTATTTGAATTATCAACAAGTGGGAAGAGGCAAGTAAATACAAAATTATGGAGGAATAAAGTCTTGATGATTAATGCAATATGAGATTTATCAAATTTTTATCTATTCTTCTCAAAGTTCAATGCTGACATTTCCATCAAATCCTTTTCCAAATTAGGTTTATAAAATTGCTTGAATGCCTCCAAATCCATTTGATCAATGCCACATTTTCGACATAGATTCATTTCAGAATTAAAACAAAACTTAAGTCACGTGCAATTTTAAGGCAAAATTCGTTGACATTCATCCATCCAATTGTGACCTGGATACTTAGATTTTTCAGACACATGCTGAGGTTATTTTTTGCGCATTTATAAGCTCAAAATCGACGACAATTATGGATTAGTTTGGCCATAGGGACACCTATACAACTAGATGACCCAGATTCAATCATTATATATTTTTTCATCTATCTCGACACTTTCTAGGTGGAAAAAATTGGAGAAATAAACTTGCAGAGCCATTTTAGTGGTTGGTCGCAATTTGGAAAATTGGGTCCAAAAATTGTCGGAAATCATCTAGAGCCATTTTGAGGCATCAAACAACATTCTTTTGGATCCAAATCTACTCTATAACAAGATGACATATTATACACACCCAAAAATTTCCAATAGTGCAAGAATCACCTCAATTGGAGCTAGTATGTGAAAGTTATGCCTCTCACAAGTTGACCTACCGTGTTGACCACCATGGTACAGGTGGACGCCACGTCAACCCCCATTACTCAAAACAAAAGGGGCTAGCCATGTGGGGAATTTCAAGAATATTCTAGAAGATCCAAACCTTATCACTAATTGAGGGTTGAGGAAGTCAAAACCCTACCCCTAGATGGTTATCAAGCTATGTTAAATACTGGGCCACTAGGAGGAGAAGGGGTTCCATTATTTTTATCATTTTTAGGGTGTTGGATCATAGGAAAAGAAAAAGAACCCACTGATCCCAAAAATAAATAAAAATGGGATAATAAGAATGACGAAGCACATGGACTAATCAAAATGTCCATCTCTCTTGATTTAAGGTTTCACCTTCAAGGAATTGATGACCCCGGTGAATCTTGGGAAAAGATTCAATTTGTGTTTAGTAAACACAATATTAATCGATCCCACCAAGTTGAAAATCAGTTAATGGTTTTAAGTCCCAATGATTTTCCTTGCATTGAATATTATTTATCTAAGTTCAAAACACTTAGACTTTTATGTATAGACTGTAAAATAGATTTGAAGGATGACCGATGTATATATCTTATTATTACTAAGCTTGGTAGTGCATATTTTGTCTTTGTATCTACCTTTTATGCCACTAGAGAAGCTTTAGGGAGTGCTTATAAAGAACCACATCTTGAGTCTTTTTGTGATTCTTTGATTCGAGATAAAGTTAATCTTTGATTCAAGATAAAGTTAAGCTTGTGCAACTTGGATTGATTAGCACTGCAGGTACATCCAACAAAGCCTTAGTGGCATAGTAGAAAGATAAATTCAAGAACCCCAAGAAGGAATGTCCTCACCACAACAACAAGAAAAACAAGGGTACCAAAACCTCTCAACCAACTTCTACTCCTAATGGTGACAAAGGAGCAAAATCCAAAAGTAAGAAGACTGACAAACATTGCAACTTTTGTAGGAAATATGGTCATGTGGAGTCTAAATGTTTTAACAAGATGGAAGCCTGAGAAGCAACAATGAAGAAGCACAATATCCATATTGATTCTTCTTCTTCTTCTCATGGACATTCACTTTCTTCTTTTGGTTTCTCCTTCAATGCAACTTCTATTTCTTATTTTTATGAGTGGCTTATTGATTCTGGAGCATCTTATCATATGGCTAAGGATAATGCCATTTTTTCTCATACTTTAAATGAATGTAAGACCAAACAAATATTTGTTGGTGATGATATATCTCTTAGTGTTGTAGGGTCTGGAACAATTATGGTAGATAATGGTGTTAGCCTCTTACTCATATACAATCATGAAGTCCTAGTACACCACCTAATGTATTTCATATTTAAGGATATAGTTGTTATCCTAAGTGTGTTTCTAGATTCTTATTTTTCCTACTCCTACCTTATCTCTCAATGAGGTGTCGATGTGAGAAAAATTGAGGTGGTTTCATTGTTGTACTATATATTTATATCATTTAAATGAATACAATGTGTGAGATTATGGCTTGAGGCATTTTTTGCCAAAGTTCTTGTCCTGATTTTGTGTGTTCTGTTTCTTCAATTGGTATAAGATCCTCTTTAGTCTTAAGGGGCATTATCGATCCTCTATGGTAGTTTTCTATAGGGACTTGGTAGATTCTCCATGGTAGTGTTCCATGAGGGATTTGAAAACATGAGATTGATTGATTGATGGTGAATGCAAGCCATGAGGTGTGAATTGTAAATTGAGAGGAAAGCTAGGTTGTCTAGATTCTGCTGCCAATGCCAATATAACACTAATCTATATTTTTGAACACATAATGAAAAAAAAAAGTGATTTATCAGGTATCATAGTGATCTATTTGATTTGTAAACAAACATAGATCTGGTAACTCTCATTTGCAATTTTTATTGAAAATTATACATGTTTTTGCATACTTTTCATGAGATTTGAGGATCTTGTAATCATACTTACTCTCCTTAAGTCAACCTAGATATAATGCGATATGGTGCAATCTATTGATTCCCAAAACAAGTATGTTCGCTCAAAACAAGAGGAGTCCACAATCAAATGGAGAATTGACGTTGTCTACAAGTTTGTGCAGGTCTAATTTTCTTTTGGTGATCCTTGGTTTATGATCTATATTTTGCACACCTCCATATTGGTATCAAGTATTTCCACACCTCCATCTTCTCTTGATTCTCTCACCCCCTCAACTCTCTAGATCCGTCTCTGATCTAGATTTAATTTAGATTTGAATGTTTAAAGTGTTTCAAATAGATTGAGATCCCCACACATACCTAACGATATGTTTAAGGATCAATAGAGCCGATATGGTCAAGGATAACCTAAATTCCTCTAGCTTCTACAACTGCCTACTTGTTTTAGTGGTTGGTGCATTTCTAGTGATAAATCCTCTTGTACAGTCATGGATCCAAGCCACAAAAAACAAAACCAATGCCCTCTCTACCACGTTTTAGGTCAGATTGCATCAACAATAAACCCATGTGTTTTCTAGAAGGAGAGGTTGCATGGATATGCACCTCCAAACTCTCATACCAAGGGTTGTAACTTACAAATCTGAGATCAAATTTTGTATTTGTCTCTAAGAAATCACAACAACAGAGAGAAAGGACACGACTTGGGCGTTGAGATAACCACCAGATCCTCTCTTCAATTTTGTAGTCACAAGGGTAGCTATACAATTGAAAATATTTCCCACCAGGTAGTGACAACAATATGCATTTGAGACTTTGTGTTGTGTCTTCATTGAGACCGCCCATCAAGCAACACACGATCAATTTTCAAGAGAAAAGAAATCACTATAACTACTCATTTTTCTCTTTTGTTTTGGTAGATGTCATATATTGCGAGATTTTTGTTAGTATGTTGTTGACTAGAGTGTGGACTTTTGGATCCTTTATTTTGGCCTTTTCCAGGTTTCATTCAACACTACATATATTGGAAGTGAATATTTGATATCCATCACCTTTTCAGGATGGCATCACAAGTGATCTCAACCTGATAATCTCTCATTTTGGTTCACCAAATCCAATGTTGGTGGGAAAATCATTGATCATTTGGGCATAAAGGGGTACTAATAATGGCAACAATCCCTAGTATTTCAAGGTGGATTTCCATTACTTTCACAAATAATGCTAAATTATTATATGCTACATTATTGAATTGTCGTTGATCTTACTTTACTTCATTTCAACATTTATTTCTGCAAGTTATTCATTAGTGTTATTGAAGTTATGGATAAGTAAGACATTCAAATGAGGATGAAGATGTGCATGAACAAGTTCAACTTTCTTTTTCCAATCCAATCATCAGACCTTGGGAAGAAATCAGATACAACAAACAAATAACAGGACTTGGTTATGAGTTACCTTTCATATTCCCAATTATTCCAGACTAATCGATTTCCAAAGCATTGGATTTCTTCAAGAAGATTTGCCTTCACATGTTCCAGCAACATCAAAATGTGAAATGCCAACATTGCAATCAAGTTGGTCACATGGAGAGTCAATGTTTTGATCTCCATCCTCGCCAACATTGTGGCCAAAAGAATCATACAACAGACAAATGTTCCAAGAGAAACAAAATTTCAAGATTAAAGATTCACTATGAGTGGATCTATCCTTGGCAATGGTCATCAACCGCCAAGTGATTATTCCAGTCTTATCGAAGAATTCAAACTCAAGTAAAAACAAATCTTGCAGTAGAACACAAATCTCATGCAACTTAAAGGGGGGAGTTCAAAAATTAAGCGAAGATGGTTCGTGAAACCACTTGTGGTCTCTCCTTTCAACTAACAAAGGGGGGAATTGATGATGGAAATGGAGTTGTCAGACTGAAAGTTTTGACAACAAAAACAAAAGAAAATATGCCAGATGGGCATCAAAATTTCCAGATATGCAACTGCAATCTATAGATGGAAGACTTTGGTAGAATTATGGTTCAATGAATTTCAATTGAATCATACATAGGGATGCTGATTTTGAGAGAAATATTGTGTACATTTTTGTTCACCTGGGTGGTCATTCGACCTAGCAGAGGACAACATGATCATTATGCATTACAACTTGGCATTTGATTGAGTTGTCATGCATATTTCAGGGATGTGTTAGACTTGGAGCTGATCCACTTATCTTGGTTCTCTCTCATCATATTGGAGCTCACATTTGTGAATAAATTACAAGAATTATGGCTCACATGATCACACAGTGAGATTCTCCAGAGTTTTTCAGCATCCAGATTTGGTGGTTTTTTAGGCAGTTCTTCATTGAGGCTCAAGCCAAGAGTGTTATTGATATAGATTTATGAGCAGAACAAATGAAAACACAGATCTATAATATTAACACAGAGACACAATGAATAATAAAATATATACAATAAAACTTGACTTCTATTAAATAATAAATATGTTGAAATTGTAAAATACAGATTGAAACAAGCTTGTTAGAATGGTGGCAGCTTATCTCTGAGAAGAGATGCAATGGCTATGCTCATTCACAAGAAGATGAGTACAATGAGGCTCCAAAGGAATTTTACATCAAACATAAATTCCAAAAACCTAGACATCCAAAAACCTAACCCTAGGAGATGAAGTGACAAAAGTCATGTGGGCCCCGTTGGGGTAAGTTGGTACATCAACTTGGCGGGGTTGTAACTTTTGCATACGATATATGTTTTAGGCGCATGATAGCCTGTTGGAAAGGTCTATCCGAGGACTACACATTATGCCATAAAAATTTGAAATTGTCCATAGTGTGACTATGGAGGTCCCCAAAAAACGTTGTTTAGGGCCTCAAAACGATCCCATAAATTTAGGACCCGAAAAGCTAGAAAAAAACTTCCAAGATGGAAACTAAAACTGCCAAGATGAAATATGCATGTGAGCCAATTGTAAGAGGTGGGTGGTCATTGATATCCACCTAGATCAATCCTACTCCCTTAGGAAGCAATGGTCTCCATTGCATTGAGTTCCCCCATCAGATGAGGAAATTTCTGCTGAGTTTGGCCCCGGGCGAGCCACTTGCCTTGGTGCAGGAGCTGCCCTGCTTTGACAACACGATAAAGATGAAAATTTTGTTGGCGAGTTACCTTTACCGATGTGTCCATGATATGATCAGTGGATTCTTGTTCCATGTAGTCAGGGTTGATATCTGTCGGTGTCAATTGTTCTGCTACCTCTAAGGTGTCCAATAATGGTGGAAAGTATGGTCGAAGGAGATCCACATTAAACAATGGGTGCAAGCCAAGGAAGAGGGGAATGTTGAGCTCAAAACCATTGTCACCCACAACCTTGGTGATGGTATAAGGTCCATAACAGAGTGTACAAATCTTATGATGGGGTCTTGTAAGGCATTCTTTTTGCAAGTGAAACCAAAATTTATCTCCAACCTGAAACTTGTGTGGCACTCAGTGTTGATCATGGTGTTGTTTGTACTTGGCATTGGAATTCTACAAAATATCATGAACTTGTTGGAAGATGTGTTGGATTCGTTCAATGAACTGGGTGGCTTTGTCAACTTTGGTTTGCGCATGGGATGATTCAACCTCTGTGGATGCAAGGGGTAATGCAACATCCATGGGACCTAATGGTTGAAATCCCAACCTCACCTGAAAGGGGTTGTGGCTGGTTGAGTTATGTATGTCTATGTTGTAACTGTGTTGAAAATAGGGAAGACTCTCATCCCATGTGCGCGTATGCTTGGAATTGTACATGCACAAAATATACATGATCATCCTATTGACGACCTCAGATTGGCCATTTGTTTGGGGGTGGAAGGCTGTGGATTTGGGGCTCGACCATAATGTGATGAGGAATCGACTTTCTCAATCAGAGACAATAGTTTTTGGTATCCCAAAATGTACCCACACTCATTTGAAGAAGAGCTTGGCAATGGCCTCTATTGTGATGCTCTTCTTATAGGTGACAAAAGTCACCATATTGGAAAATTGATCAACAACCACGAAAACACAGTCATTTCCTTGATTGGTTGAAGGAAGGCCCGATAAGTAGTCCATCAATATGGATTCCCATGTCCTGTCAGGAGTAGGAAAAGGGGTGTACATGCCTTGTTTTTTAATGGTCGGTTTGGCAATGGTGGAGGCCGTGCAAGACCTGATATACTTGTTGACATCCCTTCAGATTTTCAACCAATAGAAATGTTGATGCAACATTGCCACTGTCTTTTGTACGTTGAAGTGTCCCGCCACTTGATTGTAGTGAGATTCCCAAATCATCTTCGTGCACTCGCTTTATGGAACACATAGATGGACCAGATGGCATAATAACCCGTCCTGCAGATGAAAATCAGTGACAGCTGTGTTTGTGCCCAACATCTAGTAGGTAGTGGTGAAGTTAGGATCTCACTCATAGAGTTGGGGCCATCTGGAGGTCTCATGTACGCAAGAGTGTAGCATTGTGGTTAGTGCGACAACTAAAGGTCGGTTGAGGCAATCAACGACATGGTTGATGCTCCCTCCCTTATACTTGATGGAATTATTGCAAGTATGTGGACAACTTATGATGGTGGTCATTCTGCAATTTTCCTTGTGTTTGCATGAACTACAGAGGCTTATGATCAATGTGGATGGCTGTCTCCTTCTCGAAAATGTAATTTCTCCACTGGAGGCAAGCTTGTACAATGGAGTACATTTCTTTGTCGTAAGTGGGGTACTTACAGACTGCATCTGATAGTGTCTCACTATGATAGGACATGGGATGTCCATGTTGAGTGAGAACTGCGCCCACAACATAGTTTGAAGCATATGCCTCAATCTCAAATGACTGTTGCAGGTCGAGTAATGAGAGCACCGAGCCTGAGCACAAGCGCTTCTTCAAATCATAGAATTATTTCTATTGAGACTATCCCCACATGAATTTTTTCTTGCCATCACCCATGGTCACTTGGCTAAGGGCCCATGCAATGTGGGAGAATCCCAACATGAATCTACAATAGAAGTTGGCAAGGCCTACTAAGATCTGAATCTCAGTAAGTTTGGTTGGGGCTGGCCAGTCACGAATGACTTGGATTTTGGCTGGATCGACATGCACCCCATGCCCATCAACAATGTATCCTAGGTACTAGACCATGTTCATTCCAAAGGAACATTTTTCCAAATTTTCATATAGCTTGTGTTGCCGTAGAGTGTGTAGAACCTGTTGAATGTGCTGCAAGTGTTCCACTCAATTCTTGTTGAAGATGAAGATGTCATCCAAATACACTACCACAAAATAATTGGTGAAAGGACGCAAGGTATCATCCATCATCCTCATGAAAGTTGCTGGGGAATTTGTCAAGCCAAAGGGCTTGACCAACCATTCAAAAAGACCTTCTTTAGACTTGAAGGCAGTCTTCCATACATCGATTTTCTCTATTGGAACTTGGTGGTAGTTGGACTTCAGATCGATCTTACTGAATTATTTGTCCCACCTTGAGTTGGTCAAGGAGATATTGAATTCGAGGAATTGGGTATTGGTTCCTGACTATGATTTTATTTAGGGACCGGTAATCAATGGACAGTCACCAAGACCCATCTTTCTTCTGCACAAACAAGATTGGCCTTCCATAAGGTGATGATATTGGGAGGATGTGCCCCTTTTCGATCATCTCTCAGATATGGCACTTGATTTCCTCATTTTCTGATAGAGAGCGATGATAGAATGAACCATTCGGTAGCAATGCATTGTGGGTCATATCGATTGAGTGCTTGACCTGACAGTGCAAAGGTACCCTAGTGGGTGAGGAGAATATGTCTTTGTATTCTACCATGACCTTATCCACTTGCTTCTACTGTGTGGAGAGACCTGTCGCGGAGGCCATTGATGTGGTTGCAACCTTTCGCTTGCTCTGAGCGCAAATCACGAAGAAGAAAAACTTCTCAGTTTGATAGGTGACCTTCCTACATTGTTTGGCAGAGATCAATGAAATGACGGTAGATGGGGATACCTATGGTATCCTGTATAATCTCATGTCCAAAGTAGTAATAACACAACAAGGCCTAGACTCATATACAACATGACATTTCCATAAATAAGGTTGGCCCAAAAGAACATCACAAACTTCAAGTGGGGTGACATCACACAATACCTCATCTTTGAAAGGGGGCTTGATGYCGTAGGCTAGGAAACATTGTTGGCTGATGTGGAGATCTCTCCCTTGACAGAGCCACCCGATGGTGTATKATTGTGGGTGTGGTGATGCCGATAGAGCCAAMTKCTTGACAACCTCTGCTGAGATGAGGTTCTTCTGGCTACCACTATCAATGATGAAGTGAAATGGAGTACCCTTCACCCACATCTGTGAATGAAAGAGGTGATCACCTTCCTCTGGTTCATTGGGATGGACCTTGGTGGTGGTAGMAATAATGGAATTAGGTTCTGCATCAATGATCTGTCTTTTTTTTTTTTCTGGTTCTGACTTCGAGTTGGAGCCTACATCTGACTCAAAGTCTTTCAAATCGGCCACCAATGACTACTTTGAGTGACATTCAACGGTGTTATGCCGGGGGATCTTATGGAACTCACACCATTTCCCAATGTCTTCCCATAGTCCTTCTTTGTTTGCGGTTTGGAATAATTGTCCTAAGGCTTCCCATCATTGCTATGCCCTTTGTTCCATGGGTTAGGTATTCCTTTGACCTACTTCTGTTGTAAGGGTTTTACAGACCCAAACTACCTCTTCTTCTATTTAATCTTATGCTCAATTTTGACAACATATCGATAGGCCACACCCAAGGATGAAATGTCTAGAAACTCCATTTCTATCTGGATGTATCTATGCAGACCATCACAGTACTTGACCACCAGATCTCACTCGGAGTATTTGATACCCAACTTGGTGTGCAAGGTACATAAGACATTGGTAAACTCTAGCACTGTTTGGTCTCTTTATTGTCGCAGTGTGGTCCATCTTGTATATAAGTCGTCATAACTTCCAATGGGGTATTATTGTTCCTTAATAAAATCCCTTAAGGAACCCCAAGTGGGTACAACTACAAATAATGTAGATCCCTCTTTTTCCTTTTTCTCACAGAAATTCTCCCACCAATATTTGACATGGGGGATGACCTTGAGGAGCGCAAATGTAATATTTTCTCTATCGAAAAAGTTGTGGAAAGAAAAATACCCTTCTAGAAGGCTTAACCATTTGTCAACAACATCCACATATATTTGAACTTTGAATATAGGAATATAAAAATTGATATGTACCTTAAAGGGGGTGGCGCCTCCATTTGAGGTAGATGCTTCGCTTGTCGGCAACCGTCGAAGGATTTGTGTAAAGCTATCCATCATATCGTTCCTTTGTCCCTTGAGGGATTCCTTGAGAAAATTTTGAAAGGATCTCATGTCCCATCATCTTTATTTTCTCCTGCCATGGAAGGTTTCATGGGTGTGTGAGAGCAATTGTCCTCAAGAGAAACAAGCTCAAGGCCCAACTCTCTATACCCTAACCTCATCGGGGGCATGCACTAAAAAATGACAAGGAGCAGACCGCTCTGATACCATTGATCCATATTTATGAGCAGGAAGAAATGAAAACAAAAATCTATAATATTAACATATATACACAGTGAATAATAACAAAGATACATTAAAACTTGACTTCTATTAAATAAGAAATATGATGAAATTGTAAAATGTAGAATGAAACAAGCTTGCTAGAATGGTGACAGCTTATCTCAGTGAAGAGATGTGATGGCTACGTTGATTTGCAAGAAGATGAGTATAATGAGGCTCCAAATGTCTTTTACATCAAACATGAATGCCAAAACCCTAGACATCCAAAAACCTAACCCTAGGAGATGAAGCGCCAAAATTCATGTAGGCCCCATTGGGGTTAGTTGGTACATCAACTTCACAAGGTCGTAACTTTTGCATACGATCTCCATTTTAGGCGCACGATATCCCATTGGAAAGGTCTATCTGAGGACTACACATTATGTTGTCACACATTAACTTGGTTTATAGTGTGATTGTGGCGGGCCCAAAAATCGATGTTTAGGGCCTCAAAATGGTCCTAGAAGTTTAGGACCTGAAAATCTAGAAAAAAACTACCAAGATGAAATCTATATATGAGCAAATTTGAAGAGGTTGGTGGCCATCGATATCCACCTAGATCAATCCTCCCCCCTTAGGAAGCAATGGTCTCCATTGCATTGAGTTTTCCCATCAAATGAGGAAATTTATGATGAATTTGGCCCCGGGTGAGCCACTTGCCTTGGTACAGGAGCTGTCATGCTGTGAGAACACAATAAAGCTGAAACTTCTGTTGGTGAGTGCGCTTGACCTGTTTGTACACAATCTGATCAGGGGATTCCTGTTCCATGTAGTTGAGGTTGAGCTATGTCGGTGTCAATTGTTTTTCTACCTCTGAGGTGTCCAATAATGGTGGAAAGTATGGTCGAAGGAGTTCCACATTAAACACTGGGTGCAAGCCAAGGAAGGGGGGAATGTTGAGCTCAAAAGAATTGTCACCCATAGCCTTGGTGATGGTATAAGGTCTGTAGTGGAGTGGACAATGCTTCTGATGGGGTCCCTTAAGGCATTCTTTCTGCAAGTGCAACCAAAATTTATCTCCCACCTAAAACTTGTGTGGCACCCGATGTTGATGATGGCACTGCTTGTTCTTGGCATTGGACTTATGAAAAATATCATGAACCTGTTGGCAGATGTGTTGGATTTATTCAATGAACCGGGTGGCTTTGTCAGCTTTAGTTTGCACATGGGATGATTTAGCTTGTGTGGATGCAAGGGGTAGGTGAAACATCCATGGGACCCAATGGTTGAAATACCAACCCCACTTGAAATGGGTTGTGGCTAACTGAGATATGTATGGATCTGTTGTAATTGTGTTGAACATACGAAAGACTCTCATCCCATGTGCATGGATGATTGGAGTTTTACATGTGAAAAATATTCATGATCATGTTGTTGACGACCTCGATTTGGCCATCCAATTTGGGGTGGAAGGCCGTGGATTTGGTGAGCTTGGTGTTCAACCACGACTAGAGGCTTGACCAAAATGTGTTGAGGAACCAACTGTCCCAATCAAAGACTATGGTTTGTGGTATCCCAAAATGTACCCACACTCGTTCGAAGAAGATCTTGGCAATGGCCTCTACTGTGATTCTCTTCTTGCAGGCGACCATAATCGCCATCTTGGAAAATCAATCAAAAACCATGAAAACACAGTCATTTCCTTGCTTGGTTGAAGGAAGGCCCGACATGTATTCCATTGAGATGGATTCCCAGACCATGTCAGGAGTAGGCAGAGGGGTGTACATGCCTTGTTTCTTAATGGCATGTACTTGCAACACTTCCACTATCTTCTCTATGCCAATAAAAATGTTGTTGCAACACTACCACAATCGTCTCTACGCCAAATTGTCCTACCACTCGATTGTAGTGAGCTTCCCAAATCAGCTTCATGCACTCACTTGATGGAACGTAGAGATGGACCATATGGCACAATAAATCGTTATGTAGATGAAAATCAATGACAACTGTGTTTGTGCCCAACATCTGGTAGGTAGTGGGGAACTCAAGATCTCACTCATAGAGTTGGGGCCATCCGAAGGTCTCATGTTCGCAGGAGTGTAGCACCAAGGTTAGTGCAACAACTGGAGGTCAGTTGAGGCAATCAATGACGCGGTTGGTGCTCTATGTCTTATACTTGATGTTGAGATGGAACTGTTGCAAGTATGCAAACCACTTTTGATGGCTGCCATTCTGTGATTTGCCTTATGTTTTCATGAACAATAGAGGCTTATGATTAGTGTGGATGAATTTCTCCTTCTCGAGAATGTAATGCCTCCACTGGCAGCAGGACTGTACAATGGAGTACATTTATTTTTCGTAAGTGGGGTACTTACGGACCATATCTTAAAGTGTCTCATAATGATAGGCCACAATATGTCCATGCTGAGTGAGAACTACACCCACAAAATATTTTGAAGCATTTGTCTCAATATCAAATGCCAGCTGCAAGTCGGGTAATGAGAGCACCGGGGTTGAGAAAAAGTGTTGCTTCAAATCATCAAACGCTTTCTATTGCGACTGGCCCCACACAAATTTTTCCTTTCCACCGCCCTTGGTCACTTGGCTAAGGGCCCATCCAGTGTGGGAGAGTCCCAACATGAATCTACGATAGAAATTGGGAAGGATTAAGTAGCTATGGAGATTAGTGAGTGTGTTCAGGGCTGGCTAGTCACGAATGACCTAGATTTTGGCTGGATTGACATGCGCCCCATTCTCATAAACAATGTAGCCTAGGTATTGGACCATGTTCATGTCGAAGGAACTTTTTTCCAAATTTTCATATAGCTTGTGTTTCCGCAGAGTGTGTAGAACCTGTTGAATGTGCTACAAGTGTTCCACTCAATACTTGCTGGAGATGAGGATGTCATCCAAATACACTATCACAAAAGAGTTGGTGAAAGGCCACAAGATATCATCCATCATCCTCATGAAAATTGATGGGGCATTTGTCAAGCCAAAGAGAATGACCAACCATTCAAAAAGACCTTCTTTAGACTTGGAGGTGGTCTTCCATACATCGGTTTGATCTATTGGAACCTATTGGTATCCAGACTTCAGATCAATCTTACTGAAGTATTTGGCCCCCTTTAGCTAGTCAAGGAGATTGTCAATTCAGGGAATTAGGTATCAGTTCCTAAGTATGATTTTATTTAGGGCTCGGTAATCAATGCAAAGTCGCCATGACCCGTCTTTCTTCTACACAAGCACAATTGGGCTTCCACAAGGTGATGAGATTGGGTGGATGTGAACCTTTTCAAGCATCTCTTAGATCTAGTGCTTGATTTCCTTATTTTCTGACAGAGAGCGACGATAGACTTGCCCATTCGGTACAATCTCCTCTGGTATCCTGTATAATCTCATGTCCAAAGTAATAATAACACTATGAGGCCTAGAATCATATACAAAATGATGTTTCCATAAATAAGGTTGGCCCAAAAGAACATCACCAACTTCAAGGGGGGAGACATCACACAATACCTCATCTTTGAAGGGCTTGATGTCATAGGCTATGAGAAACTGTTGGCTGACATGGAGATCACTCCCTTAGTGGAGCCACCCGATGGTGTACGACTGTGGGTACGGTGATGTCAGCATAGGCAACCATTTGATGACCTCCATTGAGATGAGTTTCGTCTAGCTACCACTATCAATGATGAAGTGCAACGAAGTACCCTTCACCCACATCTATGAATGAAATAGGCACTCACCTTCCTCTGGTTCATCAGGTTTGTCGATATGGACCTTCTTGATGGTAGCAACAATGGCACTAGGTTTTGCATCAATGGTCCATCTCCCTTTTTCTGGTTTCGACTCCGAGTCAGAGCCTGCATTTGACTCATAGGTTTTCACCTCGGCCACCAATGACTGCTTTGAATGACATTCAATGATGTTATGTCAGGGGCTCTTATGGAACTCACACCATTTCCCAGTGTCTTTCTTTGTCTTCCCATTGTCCTTATTTGTTTGCAGTTTGGACTGGTTGTCCTGAGGCTACCCATACTTTCTCTTCCCTTTTTTCTGTGGGTTGGGGACGCCTTTTCTTTGCTTCTGCTGTGAGGAGTTTGCAGACCCAAACTGTCGCGTCTTTTGTTTAGGCTTCTGGTCAATTTTGACAACATATCGATAGGCCGTTCCCAAGGGAAAAATGTTTGCAAACTCCATTTCTGTCTGAATGTATCTATGCATACCATTGTGGTACTTGAGCACCATATGTCACTCAGAGTCTTTGATACCCAACTTGGTGCACAAGGTATGGAAGACATTGATGAACTCTGGTATTGTTTGGTCCCTTTCCTACCGCAGTGTGGTCCATCTTGTATATAAGTCATCATAACTTCCAACATGATAGTATTGTTCCTTAATATAATCCATAAAGGAACCCCAAGTGGGTCCAACTACAAATAATGTAGATCCCTTTGTTTCCTTTTGCTCACAGAAAATATCCCACCAATATTTGACATGGGGGATGACCTTGAGGAGTGAAAATGTAATCTTTTCTCTATCGAAGTGGACTTGTGGACAGAAAAAAAACCCTTCTATAAGGTTTAACCATTTATCGACAACATCCACATCTATTTGACCTTCAAATATAGGAATATAAAAATTGATTTGTACATTGAAAGGGGTGGCACCTCCAATTGAGGTAGATGTGTATCTTGTCGACAACAATCGAAGGATTTGTGTAAAGTTGTCCATCATCTCGTTCCTCTGTTTCTCGAGTGCTTCTTTGAGAAACATTTTGAAAGGATCTCCTATCCTGTCATCTTTATTTTCTCTCGCCAAGGAAGGTTTCTTGGGCGTGCAAGAGCATTTTTCCTCAAGAGAAACAAGCTCGAGACCCAACTCTCTATACCCTGACCTCGTTGGGGACATGGACTAAAAAATGACAAGGAGCAGACCATTATTAAACCATTGATCGAGATTTATGAGCGGAATGAAATGAAAAAATGGATCTATAATATTAACACAAATACACAGTGAATAATAACAGAGATACAATAAATCTTGACTTCTATTAAATAATAAATGTGTTGAAACTGTAAAATGTAGACTAAAAAAAGTTTGCTAGAGTGGTGACAACTTATCTCTGAGAAGAGATGTGATGTCTACACTCATTCACAAGAAGATGAGTACAATGAGGCTCCAAATTCCTTTTACATCAAACATGAATTCCAAAACCCTAGACATCCAAAAGCCTAACCCTAGGAGATGAAGCGCCAAAATTCATGTGGGCCCCATTGGGGTAAGTTGGTACATGAACTTCCCGGGGTCGTAACTTTTGCATATGATATTTTTTTTAGGTGCATGATAGCCCATTGGAAAGATATATCCAAGAACTACACATTATTCTGTCACACTCTAACTTTGACTACATTGTGACTATGGCGGGCCCAAAAAACATTGTTTAGGGCCTCAAAATGAAACTGCCATGATGAAATATGTATGTGAGCCAGTTGGAAGAGGTGGGTGACCATTGATATCCACCTAGATTATTTATAGCCTTAATTTCCACTCTATTGGGCCAAAAGGGAATCCAACAAAAGATGAAAGTCAAATCACATTTCTTGCTTAGGATTTGGCACTTTTTTTAAGGTCATCGTGGGACCTATATGAGACATCATGTGACAAGAGTTGCTAGTCATTTATAGTGCAGCATGCGAAAATCCCTATAAATTTCTAGATTCGTGGAGTTACAAAGAGATAAGAAAGGGATGAATTGTATCTTCATGACATGAGCCTAGGAACTCACATGATTCGAGTCTCTATTGGGTTCTATAAGATCTTGAATCTCTCCCAATCCTTTTCCAAGGATCTATATAAAGAAGGAAAGTATTGAGCAAGAGGAGGAAGATTCATTTGTAGAGTTATGATGGCCACTTGTAGAGGTGCTTTTCCTATCCACAACAACTAGAATCAAATTGCCTAGTTTGATCAAGAAGATGAGCAGAATCAAGGAGCAAGGAGCCAAAGGGAAATACATATTCATTAAGTTATGACATTTGATGTATTCCCTAAATTTTGATATAATAGATCACTGGTTTTCTCCTGTAAATGTGTATGTTTTTCTCATGAATGTTTGGATCTGGTCTTGGAATTAATAGATCATGTTAGATCTGAATCAAATTAGTGATTTCTAACACTAGGAGAAGAAAGAGATTTGTGTTTGTTTGTTTCTCATGTGCAGGAAGTAGGTTGCAAGGACTAGAGCTGGAACTCAGGATCTGCAACAACCATGACATATGATGACAGCCTACAAAAGTAAGGTATGCCATTCTCTCCTCTCTTGGTGTAAAAGGAATTGCTTGTTTAGATCCAGAAAAATCATAGAATTCTATCCCCATTGTTTGTCTAGGATCAATAGGAAGGTCCTAGGGAGATCTAACTCACCATACTAGTGAGATTTCTCCAACAATAGAACTGGTGACTCTGTTGGGGAAGAATCTTCGATTCTTCTCCAATTAAGAATTCCTGGCCAAGTTAGCCTTTGGTTTCTGTTTGTGATTTAATGTTTCTTCCCTAAACTCTTCCAGAGGTTAGATATATCATATTAGATAGATATGAGACATATTTCAAGTAGATCCATTTTTTCAAAAAAAAAAAAAATCTACAGTCGTCACAGGTTGCGGTATAAGAGTCATGCGATGATCGTCACCGATTATACTGTCTGTGTCCCACACTGATCCCTGTAAACTAGGGAAATTGCAAGATTGACAGTCTTTTGAGGTTATATCTACCTTGTCTGATCCCAGAAGCTTCTAAGTGATCTATGTTGTGCACATATTGCCTATGTTTGAGTCTTATTGTCACATATTTGCCTTCAATCCTTGTTTGATGTGTGTGTGTGTGTGTGTGACTTGTTTGGATTGCTTGATTAAGTGTGTTTACTGTTTAGTGATCCATTTGAAGTTGGGAAGTGAACCCAACAGATCTGGTAGTGTCTAGTTCCGATTGCATTGGGTTTTTCCTTTTGTGATTATCATTCATTGCTAGAGTTGTCCTTTTAGGTGAGTTTTGGGTGAGATCTCTATAGAGACAATGGAGTGGACTTGTATAGAATCACTACCAATTTCCTACATCCCTTGGCTTGCGGTTTTGTTGGTTTTCCATTTTCATTTTTTGTTCTTGCATAGATCAATAATATTTTTGCATTACATTTGGAAAAGTTACGAAAAAAACAAACAATTTGCTTGCTTGTGAGATTTTGAAGCATTAGAACAAGAGTTTGCATTGCTAAATTGTTTGTCTTGAGTTCTTAGAAGAATTTTGGATTTGAATTGTGTGAATGGTTGTTTGGTGTGTGGGATTACTATTAGAAGTTTACAAATAAAAATATCTCTTCTCCCTCACGTAGCTAGAATTCATTTAAGTGAACAAGAGTAAAAAACATCGTTAAAGTTGCATTCATTTCCCTTTGATGTAAACAACAACCATAAAAAGAAATTGCATAATCTAAAATCAATTAGACATTTTTATTTTTAAAGTAAACTAACATTAGATAGACTCAAGGCCTTAGATTAGGATTGGAGAGTAAACTCTCCAAGGCCACAAAAATGAAGCCTAGGAGTCATTAACGAGTAAAATCCATTTTTACAACTAGTGTGTTGGGAAGCTCCTCTAACACAGGAGTTAAGCACGAGGTCACATGATATAAATAAAATATAGTCATTTAGATCCAAATTCAATTGGTTACAAAGATATACACCAGCTTGCAGATCTACATCCATTTGGGGGTGTAATGGAAAAGACAATACCTAAGATTTATTTGTCATAGTATTGATATTTCTCCATCATTCTGTGATCAACACACATGGAAAAGATTTATAGTGATAGTGATCTCGTGCGTTTCACTTCTTTGATAGTGATATGGTACTTTTCTTTGATCAAATCTATTTTATTTTGTAGTTCTTCCTACTACAATTGTCGATCCACCAGGTGACAAATGATCTACTTGTTGAGGGTTCTTGTAAAGTATTTTTGTAGAGATTCAGAGATCATGATGGTCATGTCCATTCATATTGGCATTTGTAATTGTGGTTTGTTGTATCTTGTTGATTGCAAATTCACATTCTTATCTCATCATTGTAAATTATGATTCAACATTCACCATTTATATTAATGCATCCCAACCATTTATCTTGACTACTCCTTGATTGTAAGGATTAACCCTAATCTCCTGTCATTACTAGAAATTATCATATGTAATTTGATTGGTACTTATAAGGCATGGGTGAAAAAAAGTGAGCCACCGACAAACCAAACAATAATAAATGAGTACACCAGAAGTATCATAGATGATGGAGATAATGTCATTGCCACTTAAACAATCTTCGCATCATGACATACTTCATTATACAAGATTGTCGAGGCATATTCTAATTTATTTTCTTTGAATTCAGGAATTTTGGTTCAGTGTTCACAAAAAAGTATCATAAACCAAAACCTTTGGAGACTTCTTGCCTTTTCTTATTATTTGTATCCTCTAAATTTTTGGATCAATTGGAGAGATCATGCTATTCAGTTTTCTCTCTAAAACCGGTTTCAAGTCAATTCTACCCAGTAATTTCACAATCCCGTGGTCGTGATCCGTCCTTGTCCCTTTTTTTCTATTGGCTTTTCCAACTTGGAAGCCCCTATTAGGTAAAAAGATTGCATAGAAAATGACAGTGTGTTAGTTTCACTCCAATTTATCTAGATACTTAAGAGCCTTGTATCTATTTTGTCTTCACGTTTTTTTTTGGCACTGTTTCTATTGTGAGAACATCGTTGGGATCAGAGAATAAAATTCAGTTATATAATCAACACATGATAAATCATAAAATTCAATTATATAATTAACCAAAAAAAAAATTATTATCACCTATGTATTCAACCATGAGAGAATAAAAGAATGATTTGTTTTTCGATGAAGGAATTTGATCGATCTGACTATGAGGTGATGATTCATTATACCCTGGTGGATAGACACACAGAGAAAATAGAAGGACCGATATGTTTTCAGTGAAAGATTGCAAGGGAAGATCACAAGGGATGTTAGGTAAATTTATAAAAAATCTAAGATTTCATAATGAAAAGACGCCACTGAGATTTGAATGTAGAGTGATAGATTGTAATAAACATATTAGGCACAAGATCCCATACAATGATTCATGTACTTAGTATAAATAACTATCTCCATGAGGGATGTGGTTTACATTGTGATGTGGATAGAACAACCTTCTTCATAAATTGAGTAGATGAAGCATGACCATTATTCATGGAAGCTTGTGAAAATGGTTCTAACAATCTCTTCATTTTTTTTTTTGCATGGAGGTCCATCATGGGTATTAGTCAACTTGCATTGAACAATTTACAATTTTAGTGAGTGAAACATAGATTAGTTTTGTGCAAACTGTAGCTTGCAAATTACATATTTTGCCTACTTGTGAGTATATGATATTTTAATAGTCTAAATACACAAACATTAAGTTGGATACTTGAAGCTAATCTATAAAAAATAAAATAAAAAATAAAAGAGGCTTAACATATAAGAATTCAATATTCTGTAAATCAACTTAAAAACATAAAATGTGCATGATTTAGTGTGTCTATGTTAGCTAATAATTTCGTTTTGTTCCATGAATAATACATGTACTTTTCATTCATGGAATATAAGGAAGATTAACAAAAGCATATCATTATTCTCCCATGTTTGTAGCATGGATAAGTCAATGTCTAATGATGTGGCACATCAGAACATAGTGATGCCATTTGATGCAGTCCCATCTTTGGATTTAAGGGTGTCCATTTTGTGAACAATATGAAGAGTTATTGTGAAAACTCCCAAGAATGGTGTAAAATACACTTATTTATTGATTTAAATGTAGTTGGGATAAATTTAGTTGTTGGTTCCCACTATTCAAAGAATAATATTAAGTGACACTATATTGGAATTGTAAGTGTTAGAATGTGTTAATGAATGCCTAATGGTCTTTTGTAAAGTTATTCTTCCATAACTCGTTATCTTCTAAAAGGGTTTATCCCACATGCATCATGGGATTTGTTTTCCTTTCAATCTCTCATATATAAAGGAGGTGAAGGACGTCATATTGATATATTAGTAGTGATTGTATGTGCTCTAAGGAACTTGTGGAGGGATGCTCTTATAAATATTGATTTTTCCTGAGGAATAAGAAGACCAAGCCTTCCGTGGATGTTTCCCCACATTGGAGTTTTACCACATAAATCCTTCTCTCGTTCTTTTTTCTTCTTTGGTTCTTAATTTCTTTGATTTATTGTCTATTAATGCATCCATAGTAGTTTATACCAATAGATCTCATTATATGTTTATTCATATTTCTCAGATCTAACATGGTATCAGATCTGGCTACCGAGCTCTTTCTCCTTGTAAAAATTCCTTTTTGAATTTTTCACATCAAGTTCAATAGATCTGTTTATTTGATCCCCCTTCTCTTGTAGATATAATTTTTTATTTGGACAACCACTTTGGTTTTCATCGGATCTGAGTATGTATCACCTTTTCTGAGTCTTTTTCTATAGATACGACCTCACCATTGACTCTGAAATAGAAAACTTATTCAAGATAGACTATTGGTTCGTTAAAATCAGATTTTGTTTGCCCATATTTGAATTAGTTTCCCTAGCCTAGCCAAGGAATTTTTTTTTTTTCAAAAATCTAAAGCGTTTAGCCAAATTTTTAGGTTTGGTGGTTTACCAAGCCTATTTCTTTTACACGGCCTAGATTTTTTATCGAACCTAGCCATTTCTTTTGAATATGATAACTTTTGATCTCGAAACCTCTCCTTCGCCTCTTTCCCAACTATACAGACTGTACTTATTCAAATTTTTTTCTATGCAACCACATTTTTTGGGAAAATTTGTAGGTGCTCAGGTCGATTTTTTGATCACATGTTCAATTCATCTGATTAAGGAGGGTGATTGCATCTTGGAAGGTCATTTTGTTGTTGTAGGGATGAGTTCCACCAAGGTGAGGGTTTCCACCATCGTATGACCATGTTCTAAGTAGAGAAGGGTGATTTGAAACGATTTGATTGTCTAAGGATTTTATCTATCTCTTTGGGGGTCGTTTTATCTCTCTAAGTTGTTGATTCACTTTGTCGTGGGTTATTGTGCAACAATTTTTCCTATTGGAGGTCGATTTCTCCCCATTTGCAACGTATGAATCGTTCTTTGCAAGGTTTTCCATTGATTTCTCTTAAAGAGGCTGATTTTACCTTTGTTGAGGAATTTTTCTTGCTTAAGAGGATGATCTGATAGTTTAGAGGGCCAATTTGGTTTATGGAGGGCCAATCTGGTGGTTAGATTCCATTTTTCCTCAGATCCGAGGGTTTTTTTAGCCTAATATACCTCCCTGCATGTACAACCACATATGTAATATCATGATTTAACCTATGTGCATATGACCACGCTCTTAGATGGTCGATATCATGATGAGAAAGTCAATTCATTGAACAGAGGACTAATCTAACTCTTTAGAAGTCGATTTGACCTTCTTGCAGTCATCTAAGTCTTTTATCACGGAGCCGAGGGTTCTTACCATTCAAGATTATTTTTTCTTTCTCCTGATAGAGGCAGTGAGAGTTTGTTGTAGATCTACAACCTTTCCATACTAATATAGAACTCCACATGGAGATGTTCATCTTATTTGCTTTGGTTTGCATTAATTTTCTTGCATAGTTTTTTTTTTCTCAGCTTTTGGTATCATGACTTCAGAGATTTCTTCCATTCCTGAGTTAGTTGGTACTAACTACCTTATTTGGAAGTGAAAGATGATTGTCGTTCTCAGGGGAAATAATCTTCGATCCTTAGTAAATGGTGCAAGCATGAAACCATCTAATGTTAAATAATTAATTGCATGGGAAGATAATTGTGAACATGCATGAGGTCTTACTGGGAAAACTGTCTTAGACAGTCTACAAGTACATATCGAAGATGAAGATGACCCTATCAAGGTATGGAAAACTTTGGCTTATTTATATGACAAGACTGATGATGTCTCTACTTGCCTCAATCTTTAGTTGAAGCTATGTCTCTTCCTCTTCCTCAAGTATTGGGCAAGGTCTAGATCCTGATTCACCTACAAGTTCAAGTGATCCACTTGAATTTTCTAAATATACTAGAGTGGTTCCCACTACTACTCCTTCTCTTCTAGTTTGGGTACAAAATACACTTGAGTCTGTAGATTATGATATTGGTGATCTATCTGACACTCGAAGGACTCAATATCATTTTGATCTCATGGAAAAAGTGTTAGTCACAGATGATCTCTCCACTTATGCAGAATCTAAAGGAAAACCAAAATGGAAGAATGCAATATCTCTTGAGTATGAATCTTTTATGAAGAACAATACTTGGAATCTTGGTCCACTACCTCTTGGTAATAATCTTGTTGTTTGCAAATGGGATTATAAAACAAAGTTCACTGCAGAAGGGTATATTTAAAAACATAAGGCATGGTTGGTCACTAAAAGATTTCATCAGAAAGGAGGTATATATTATACTAAGACTTTTTCTCTTGTTGCGAAAATGAACACCATCGGAACCATCATTTCTCTTGTTGCATCTTGTCATTGGAAAATTCACCAAATAAATGTCAAGGGCACATTTTTAAATGGTGATATTCATGAATAAATTTATATGCAACAACCACCTACCTTTACCTCCTCTGAAACTTCAAGTTTGGTATGAAAGTTGAACATGTCTTTGCATGGTCTTAAACAAGCACCGAGGGATTGGAATGAGAAAATTGATACTTGTTTCTTGCACAGTGGTTTCAAGCAGTGTCGACCTAATCCAAATATATATTTTAAATTATTTGATGATGACGTGTTCATTTTTTTTCTTTATGTGGATGATCTCATCCTTGTGGGCAATCATCTTTCTTTAATTCAAGAATTGAAGACTGATCTTAAGCAATGCTTTGAGATGACATACTTCTGCCTATTGCATTATTTTATTGGTCTTCAAATGTGGCACATGGATGATGGGATATTCCTTTCTCAACCTAAGTATTCTTATAAATTACTATATCGATTTCATATGAGTGATTGTAAGACTTCACCCACACCATTTCAGTCTGGAGTAAAATTAGTTGTTGATTGTTCAAGTCCTCTTGTTGATGCAACACTCTATCGTCAACTTGTTGGGAGTTTGATCTATCTGACACATAGCAAGCTTGATCTCTCCTTTTTTGTTAGAATGCTCTCTAGGTTTATGCAAAAGCCTCATGACAGTCATTGGAAAACAACTAAGTGGATTCTCATATATCTTCAGGGCACACTCCATTATGGTGTTTTCTATTCAAGAAAGGCTTCTGTTTCACTTCTTGGTTACACTGATTCTGATTGGGTAGGAGATACTACCGACATAATATCTAGTATCGAATATGTCTTTCATCTTGTTTCAGGTCCCATTTCATGGTCCAGTAAGAAGTTTAGAACAATTTCTCTTTCTTCTTGTGAAGCAAGGTACATGGCAGCTAAGGAGGTTGTTGATTAAGGTTGGTTGTCATTGATGTC
>ML786867.1:91738-111763 GCA_009831015.1 Picea engelmannii | reverse complement strand
GGTTGATGCATGGTTCATATTTATTGTTACAGGTTTACAATGGTATATCTCATAGTGATAGTGTGACAGTGGTTCCATTATTCTACTTCTACTTCAGGGTGGTAGGATGGGGCAAGGACAGGTAGTTGTAGCCACCTTTCGGTTGTAGCCGGAGAACATAGGGGGTTGTAGCCTCCTTCTGGTTGTAGCTAGAGAATTGGGGAGTTGGAGCTTCCCTCCGGTTGTAGCCTGAGAAACTAGGGGGTTGGAGCCTCCTTCCAGTTGTAGCTGGAAAACAAAGGAAGTTGGTGCTTCCAATGAATGTAATTCTTCAAGACACATAAGAAAAAGCATTCTATGGTTTTCTCCCGATTTGGGTTTCCACGTAAAACACCGGTGTACTGTGTATGTGTGTGATTGTTTATTTCTTACTGCACATTATTGGATAATAATTCTACATTGATATAACATTTGAAGAAAAAGGATTATAATTACGCTATTACTGATTCACCCCCCTCTCAGTAATCAAATAGAGGCAACTAAAGAAGTAGTATGGCTCTGACATGTTCTTATTGATCTTGGACTAGTTCAGAATGATCCTACTAAGCTAATATGTGATCATCAGAGTGTTATTTAGCTTGCTTACAATCCATTCTATCACTCCAATACCAAACACATTGATCTTGATACTCATTCCATTTGATATTTGGTAGTTTATGGTGTTATTCGTCTGGAGTATAGTCCTACTGGAAAACAAGCTACTAATATCTTCACCAAATCCATGACAGAGGTGAAGTTTCTCCGACTTTGTAACTTATTGGGGATGCAGGAAGTTGTCATCAAGGGGGAACGTTGGTTAATGACATGTTCCTCCAACTGTGATTCTATACCTCTAGTCATCATTAAGGGGGAGTGTTAGAATGTGCTAATGAATGCCTAGTGGTATTTTGTAAAGTTATTCTTCAATAACTCATTATCTTGTAAAAGGTTTGTCCCACATGTATCATGGGATTTTTTTCCCTTTCACTCTCTCATATATAAAAGAGGTGAAGGAGGTCATATTGATATATTGGTAGTGATTGTATGTTCTCTAAGGTACTTGTGGAGGGATGCTCTTGTAAAGATTGAGTTTTCTTAAGGAATAAGAAGACCAAGCCTTTTGTGGATGTTTTCCCACATTGGGGTTTTACCACGTAAATCCTTGTCTCATTCTTTTGTCTTCTTTGGTTCTTGATTTATTTGATTTAATATCTATTGATGCATGCATAGGAGTTTAGATCGATAGATCTCATTATATGTTTATGCATATTTCTCATATCTAACAATAATTTGGTGTTGTTGAGGGAATGTTTTTACTAGCAAGTGTGGATTCATGTTGTGTATATGCATCTCTTTTATTTGTGGATGATTTCATGTTGTTGTGCATGTTATTTTTTTGTCATCCAAGTTGAGGGGCAGAATTATTCATTGGTGGATCTACAAATCTAGTGTGGACAAGTTGAAATGTGAAAGAGCTTTTGCAAATGCAATTATTAGGGAATAATGGTCTTCCTTAGTGAAAACCAATCATGCCAAGGCATATGAATGAACATAAGAAAGAGGATTTGTTGAAATTGTGACAACAAAAGTTGAGGCTTGGAAAAGAGCGCAAAAGATTATTTTCTAGAAAGTTAGCTCTAGTTACCATGACATTCTTGTTGAAGGATGAAAGATCAAACAAAAACTCTCTTACAAGAGTTGAAGAAGAATGTGTGGTGTCATGCTTGATCTAGAAAACACTAACAAGAGTGTGAATTATTTGATAGTAAATGAATTCACAATGTGTGTTTTGAATTATGTGTTGAGTGCAATAACTTGGATGATGGTCGTTGGATTTTAAAGAAGATGAGTGAATACTGGAAAAACATTCATTTAAGGCTTCAAATGGTGAAGTCTTAAGTGTTGAAGAAGAACGTGTGTTCTTGTGCTTCGATCTAGAAAGTTCACTAATGTAAGTATGAATGATTTTATTGTAGATGGTTGCAATGCATGTTTCGATTTCGTGTTGAGTGTGTATGGTTGGGTACACCATTGATTTTTGTGTGTTTGTATTCATTAAGGTGCTTGTTTTTGCATTGTGAGGGGGATTGCCGCCTAATGATTTTAGTTAGATACATATGCATATAAGAATTCACCACCAATGAAGAGGAATCCAAAGAAAAGGCCAAGTAAATCCATGAAGTTGGATTATATCTGAGGTTTTTTTAGAAAGCATTGTTTCTAGGCATGCATGATTTGTTGCTTCTATTAAATGGATGAAACCATAATACTATTGAGACGTGGCCAACAACTATATAATGAATGACATGATTTTAATCTATGGTGAGCTAAATGAACCATGATGAATTGGGCAAGGTGGATTATTTCCCTCTAATTAGGCTACATTGTGGATATTTTAACTTGGAATTCATTGTTATAGCGTAGAACACTTGAATATGACTATCACTATCCATGATACCATCATGTTACTTTATTGATTGGTGATGGTGTTGATTTGGATTTTTAAAAAATGTGCCAACAAGTGTAAGTTTGGCTCATTGATAAGGTTGATATGGTTACAATCAGAGTCCTAAAATGCTATTGAAAATTGATGCATTCATGAATAATGTGACTGTGTCGATATGCCCATTTTGGAGAATGATAGTTTTAGTGTATGCATTGTGATCAAGGCGATTGGGTGTTGAATTTGTTGTGATGAAGTTGTTTTGAATGGATATGATCAATCGGTTTCCCAGGGAAAATTAGTTTATGAGGAGGTATGGAAGGGTTGGATGTGGTGAAATAAGCACTACATAGACCTTAAGCAATGATAGCCATTATATTTTGGTGTTGATATGCATTGGATAGGATTGCAATTGGTTCGGTCTAAAGTGCCCAACAAATCTATTTATTAATGGTGATTATTCTTAAAATTTGTTCTCATCTTAGATTATTAAACTAACATGGGTTGAATCCATTGCAAATGCCACTACTTGATAAATAAGGAGTTGAGAAGCCACTTGATATATGAATATGTGGCCTGATTAATTTTGAGGCTTGGAGCCTATGTTACTGAAATTAATTGGAAGTTTTTGTATTTGTATTCATGTCACTTGTATTGATTTTTTCAATGACGATTAGAAGTTGCTCCCTGGGAACGTTGAATTCAAGAAGGAATCTACTTAGTGTGGTTGATAATTGGGTATCATCTTCTTGATAGGAAATCAATGCATCAGATTCTTATGTGTTGTTAAAATCATGGTTAGTACATTGGATCAAACGTTCCTTGTACATGTTGGTGTAGACTAATGGTGATGGTGAAAATGTTTTCAAAGTCCTAGTGAAGCATGGAGTTCCAAGACAAAGGTTGGACCAAAATGTCAAAAATGCAAATGAAGACACCAAGTATGTGCATGAATCCAAAAAATCAAGCTCTAAGATCATGGAAGTTTTATGCATGATTGATTGTTTTGTTTCACCATTTTTTTAATGCTCTTTACATATAATCCTTGAAGTTGTATTGAAGATTTATAATGAGGCGGAAGGTTGAATTTTAAATCTAGAGGACGATGCCAAACATTGCGCAAATAAAATCACGATTCATTCTATGTTCCTTTGCTTAAAAACTTGAGTTTTTAGAACTGTAAACTAAGCACATCAAATTGATAGTCATTTAAAAGACAAATATTCAATTTCGTATTGGCCAAATTTGATGCTCGAATTGAAGAAACATGATTTCCATTTCAATAAAGGTGCATTTGAAGATTGATGGCATGGTTGAATTTTCCTTCTCATACAAAAATTCATAAAATGTTATTTGGTTGTTGTTGCTCCGAGGACATCGCCTCTTAAAGAGGGGGGTAATAATTATGATGACTTAGCTTGATATGTGAGAGTGTGTGAGTAATGAGTTAACAAAGAGAGTACATAATTTTTTTGATCAACAAATGAATTAAGGAGTTCAAAACAACAATATATCTCAATGGTCAACCTACATTTTGAATAACAAGTGTTAGTAGACAAGTCAGGAATTATGAAATTCCATAAGCAGAAAAGGAGAAACAATTTAGTGTAAAGGAAATATTCTCCTACTGATGGGACTGTGAAATGATACATTTTTGTCTCTATTTTGATGATGTTTAAGTCTAATAAAGCCAAATATGACCCTCATATATAACATTCTCCACCTGTCCTAGCCATGATTTGTACAATGGTAAATATGGATTGTATTTCTCATGTTTTCATGTTTATATTATAAAATTAGGATAGAAGTATGAGTTAACCATTATAACCATTATGAGTTAACCATTAGAAGTTTATGTTTATATTATAAACTTCATTAAAAATTGTTAACCATAAACTCTAAGAATGACCAAGCATATCACATGTTGCAATTAATCCAAGGTTGTAATAAAGAGGTGGTGATTCCTCAAAGGATTGGAGAAGGCTAGAATGAAAAGGAATCGAGTTGAATTCATCCAATGCACATATGGATAAAGAAATGGAGTGAATCAAGGGGCAGTTTGAGTGCATTTACCCATAGCCACAAATCTCTACCTTGGAATTCATGGGATATTGGTATTTTGATATCTTTGGACTATACATTTCTCTGTGAAACACATCATATGTTTAATGAACAACAATAATATGTCTATAGATTTAGGGATTTTTGTAAATACAAATTGTTATGGGTAGATTCCTATCTATAGATATATAAACTCAATTCCATTCTTGTGTTTGGGAGATAAGAGATTAATTAGAGGATTGTTATATACTTTGTGCACAAAACTTTCAATTTTTTGTTTTATATATATATATATAGTTCCATTTCATGTTATGAGCGAATTGTAAGTGACGTAGCTTCATTTTCCTTTTTGTTGAACCTGTTTGGAGTTGGCCCTGCTTCAAGGAGGTATTCAGTTATTATTTTATGTGTATATTTCTTGTCTTTATTTATTTACTTCACAAAACTTTGTTTTTCTCTGTTTATATGTTGTGTATTTCCACACTTGGTTTAAATTGCGTCCTTGTTTATATTTCACCTTTTATACTATGTTTTTAAGCATTCTTATTTGTACAAGCCTATTGTTGTTGGTAGCTACTAGATTATTTTAATAGAATTTCAAGTGTGCATTTGAATGAAGTTAATTTTAATTGGAATGAAATGGTTGTATATTTTGTGTCTCACTATCAGAGTAAGTAAGGGAACCTTTGTAACCCAAAACTAGAATCAGCCACCAGTCAGACCAAGATACAATCAAAGTAGTTCTCTTTGCATTTGGTTTTTCAGTTCAATGATTTCAAAGATTTATCTTGAATAGAGTAGATTGTTATTCGAGTTACAAACCAGTCAATCTCCAAGCTCTTGATTCTGTACATACAAAATTTGTGTCTCACAAGTTCAAGACGAACCCCATGTTTGATAATTAAGTGAAACCTTAAGATAATTGTCCTTTTAAATGACATGTTTTAGTGTTGTCACCTACCTTAGGATGTTATCTAGTGGAAGCAACATGAATGGTGATTTAAATTATGCTAGTAAGGCTAGTAATAACTTATGTTGAATTTCACCAAATGTCATCGTGTGGGAAATAATACATGCTTAGAGATTGTGGATCTATAATTTGGGGCTTACTTGGCAGTTAATGGTGTAATCAAATAAGGAAAATATAGGGAAACATGAGCATACTAATAGAGTGACAATACCTACCTAGTAAATTGTCAACCTTCTTGTGGAAAGTAGAGGAAAGTATTATTGGAAAACAATTTGTATCTGGATTATCACATGGTACTCATAGTATTGATGACCCTTTGAGAGTTATCTTGGGTTGATGAACTTAACCAAGTAGATCCATGTAGGATGGAAGTTTTAATGATGATTATTGTATTAGATGTGATAAATCGTATTCCTTGTATATGTAATCATCCAAGCTAGTGGCTTGATTTTGTTTATGGATCATGATAAGAATATGTTGAGATAATTATTATGCTCATGATATTATGCTATCTTAAGAGCCTATGGTGTTTACATATGATGTTATGTGATTCCATTTAACTATGTCAATGAAAGGATATGTCTTTGATAAAGTTGTGTTAAGGTTATATTTCTTATGATAGTATCTCTTGATGTGTTGAAATCATGTAAATGCATGAAAATATTTTATGATAAGATGTTTTATGATGACATGCATGAGCATGTGGTGATAACAATGAGGTTGTATTCTCACGATGACATGCAAGAGTTAGCATGTGGATTCTTTCTATAAGATGTGGATATTATGATTGAAACTAATGCATTGGTTGCATGTTGTGAGGTGTTGATTTCCAGGAAATCCATCGATGACTGAGAGGGATGGTTTAAATGATGATCTAGTGGGAGCCATAACCACAAAAGAGAACATTTACAAGTAACACCTTATGGGTTGGGAACAACTCAATCAACTATTTATGCTAGCAATGCTTATGCCTTGCATTGGAATTGTGATGTCGAAGTCCAGAGAATGGCTAGAGTGTTTCTCACCGGTGGAGTTGTGGGATTAGACTTCAATGCCTAGGGATATGTACATGAGGGAGTACAAGGAGGGATTTTTGTTTTATCCTTTTGATATGCCTTGGTTGGGTGCCTTAGAGACCAGATAGATTTAGATTCCTTGGTTTGGTATCTTAGAGCCATGTTAGGCTAAGATGGCTTGGTCTAATGACTTGCATCCCTGATAGACTAAGATGCCTTAGTCTAGTACCTTAGATCCCCGATAGACCAAGATGAGGTGTGGTTCCTTAGATCATTGATAGACTAAGATGAGGTCTTGTGCCTTAGATCCTTAATAGACCAAGATGAGGTCTCATGCCTTAGAGTCATGATAGGCCAAGATGAGGTCTCATGCATTAGAGCCTTGATAGACCAAGAAGCCTAAATATTGGTTTCAAAAGTTGGAAATAATTGTTATAATGTTGCTCGCGCTTCCTGGGAGCATTCTATTCTTGTTGTGTCCAATGGCCTTATACTAGTTCAACAAAGGGTGATGTGGAAGATGCAAAAGTTAACTTCAGGATGAAGTTTCTTAACGGGATCATAATAAGTACTATTTTTATTTTATTTTGTATCTAGGGGAATCGGTAACTACGACGATATCTGGATACTGCGTGAAACGAGGTCGAATCCCTGTCGAATGCCTTATAACCCCTAGGGAGAACCACACCGCCCACAAGCCTAGCCTCCAGATAAGATGAGGTTTGAACTCGTGACTCGCTTAGCAACATGAATGCCTTAACAACACATCCGCTGGCCACTAGACCGCACCCCTGCGAGCTATAATAAGTACTATTATTATTAACTAAACAAATAATAATAATAAAGAAGTATACTAATTATCATAAAGGGATCATAATAAGTACTATTATTATTAACTAAACAAATAATAATAATAAAGAAGTATACTAATTATCATAAAGGAATCATAATAAGTACTTAAAAACAAATATTTGTTTAATAAAAGAAAGGGGTAAAATGAGTAAAGGTAATTTGTGGAAAAACACTACAATTAAGATAAATTTATGGGAAAATAAAAAGTGAGGGAAAGAAATAATTACATAATGACAAGTGGATCCTAGGGTTCAATTTCTTTATCATGGATGGATTATATGAAAGGAAGAATAAGAAGGAGAAAGGGGGGATATATCCTTTTCTTTTGCAATTTGAGGATAAGGCTAAGAAGAGTTTGCGTAGTAGTGGATTGAGAGCTTGGGGGATCTTAGTTGTGATGACTAAGGGGTTGGTTGGGAGGAGATCCACCCCCCACACTTTGTTGTGGCATACTAGATCAAGGATTGGAGTGCCACAGTTTGAGATTCATGGAATTGTAAGTAATTTGATTCCTTCATCTTTCAGGTAAGTTACTCACCACACGCTCCTTCTTATAAATTTTGTAATCTTGAGTCGTGTATCCTTATTTTTACTAGTTATTGGTTGTGAATTGTGGTGTTTATTTATGTATCTAGATCTATTAAAATTTGGGCCATGACATAGAGTACTTTTCATGGTCTACAAATCCAAAACAATATAAAGAAGGAAAGAGAGGAAGAGATAGGGATAGACTTGCCTAGACACAAAGATTGAAGCAAGAATTCCAAACATAGAGATCATGGGGATAATTCCCAAAAGGAATTTCTCCAAGGGCCACAACTAATAAGAATTTTCCATAGTCTATGGGTTTGTTGGTAGGAAAAGGTTGCCACAATCCAAAACTTGGAAAGGTTGGAGGATAAAGTTTGGGCTATAATGGTTGTCACCCAAAACAAGCAAATTAATAATGAATTAATCGAACCCATTGTCCTAAACATGGGGTTCTCAAGGAGAAAAAATAATAGACAATCACTAACTCTCAACCTATATTGGCACACAAAAGAATGAAATCCTTCCATATGAACATGGTCTCCAAGAAAACCAAACCTATCTCGAACACCATCTTGGAATAATTGCACCAACTCAATGACATGTATTATTTCCTTCTAAATGTTATCCAAGGATCGAAACAAGGATTAAAATACTACGAGGAACCAAGGTATATAGGAGATTCTAAAGAGAACCAAGCTAGACTTAATAATCAATGCCTCATCTCCCTTGCAGATGATGAAGATTAGTACACATTTTATTTAGTTCACCTCTCCATTTGAGGTTCTAATCTATATGTTCTTTACTTATTGGTATGATAACATAGGATATGGGGGCCATAGGCCAAGTTATCTTCAATACTGTGAAATTGTCCAATATTTATTTTTTTTGGGTCATTTTTCAAATTTTGAATATGACATCAAGCTTTTAGAATTTGTTACCCACTCACTTATAGGGGTAAATAGAGGAGATTTTTTCTCCATGATCCACATTCCATACAGTAGTTCCTATGATGACATTCCAGACTCTCCACATATATTTTTCCATATATGCCTTACATTACGTGCTCACCTCGCTCACATCAAATGACATGGTGCATTACACATTGAGGTGCATTGTTTTGATACTTCATATAGAGTGATAATGTCTATTTTATGGGCATGAAAATGGTGATCATGGGTTGAATTGGGTTATGAATCATGATGCTTTGAGTTTGTATTTTTTTCCTTGTTTCACCTTGGTGGTCATCATCATCTCCTAGTTAAGTGTTGTCACTCTTGATAAAATTTGTACTATTTGGGGGGCTTAATATGGGTAAAGTGTCCATATTCCTTACCATGCATAACAAATTCCATCTATCCTTTCTCCATTGTCCTTTCTTTTTGGTTGGTTGTTACAAGTGTCCAAAAAACGTTTGTTATTCATAATCTCAAGAGAAGAAGGGGCTTGAATGCCCAAGGTTGATGCAACTTTATATTAAAAAATGATATAGAAAGAGAAAAGGCCCTAATCCAAAATGCAAGGCAAAGAAATAAATGCAAAACAAGAAAAACAAAGTCTAAAAAACAAGAAATAAAGTGAAGCATGAGCTCTACCCCCTCACCAAGAGGCCATCACCTCAAGTACTATGTAATGAATGCATACCTAACCAAAGGAATTAGAAAATGAAATTCAAAATCCAAAAAAGGTTGAAGCAATAAAAAAAAGGCAAAGAGGGGTTTGGAAAGACATAGTATCAAGGAAAGGGTACATCATTGCATAAGCACTCCCTCTACAAAGGTACTCATGTGGATGAATATCTTATGCGACCTTCCATGTGTATGCTATCCACCTATGAAGGAAACCCAAAACCATACCACATGTCATTGGACATACTTATATTTATGGGTTTCTTGGGACATACTTCTTATATTGGGTACTAGCACACCTAATAGGGGGTAATAATGATCCTCCCATACCTAAACTTGGTAAATTGTATAAATTTGTATGATAGTGTGAAGTTTGAAGAGTACACTTAATGAGATCTATCTAATAGTTTTTGCATTGACATGACTCACTTTATATCTTGTGTTTGAATTGTGTACCTTGATTTCGGTCTCCATGGTGCATTGGACTACATGAGCCCCTCCTCAGATGATAGATTATACATAGCCACATACTTGATTGACACCTTGATCCTTTGGAGGACATTGAGGAGGCCACTTGCATTCTTTTTGGAGGTCTCCCCACTTATTTTATAGTCTATTGCATCCCTTGAGGATATTTTAGCACCTAGTTTGAGGGCGACCAAATTTAGGAGCAATTATCTCTTCAAAAAATACTTGGAATTCCACCAAATTAATATCGTTAGATGCAGAATGGCCATTGGATTTACAAAAAATGTTCATAATAAAAATAGGGATAATATTCTAGACTCTCCACAGACAGTTTCCCATATATGCCTTTCATCACATGCTCATCTCACTCACATCATATGACATGGTTCTTTACACACTAAAGTTCATTGTTCTGATACTTCTTATCGAGTGATAATGTCAATGTTTTGGGTATGAAAATGGTGATTATGGATTGAATTGGATTACGAATCATGATTCTTTGAATTTATACTTTTTGCCTTGTTTCACATTGGTGGCCATCATCGTCTCCCAGTAAAGTGTTGTCACTCTTGGGAAAATTTGTTCTATTGGGGGGGGATAATAAGGGTAATGTGTCCATATCATTACCATACATAACATATTCCATATATCCTTTATCCATTGTCCTTTATTTTGGATTAGTTTTTACATGTATCATAAAAAGGCTCGTGCTCCATAATCCCATGAGAAGAAGGGGCTTCAATGCCCAGGTTGATGCAACTTTATATAAAAAATGATATAGAAAGAGAAAAATCCCTAATAAAAAATGCAAATCGAAGAAACAAACATGAAAAAGAAAGTCTAAAAACCAATAAATAAAGTGAAGCATGAGCTCTACCCCCTCATTAAGAATCCATCACCCTGAGTCTTATGCAATGAATGCATACCTAACAAAAGGACTTATAAAATGAAATTCAAAAGCCAAAACAAGTTAAAGAAATAAATAAAAAGGAAAATCGGGGTTTGGAAAGACATAGTGTTGAGGAAAGGGTACCTCATTAAATAAGTTCTTCCTCTACAAAGGCGCTCATGTGGATGAATATCTTATGTGACCTTGCATGTTAATGACATCCACCTATGAACCAAACCCAAAACCATACCACATGCCATTGCACATACTTATTGATGCATTCCTTGGGAAATGCTTCTTATATTGGGTGTTGGAACACCTAATAGTGGGTAATAATGATCCTCCCATACCTAAATTTGGAAAATTGTATAACTTTGTAAGCTAGTGTGAAGTTTGAATAGGATTCTTAATGAGATATATCTAATGGATTTTTTATTGACATGACTCACTTTATATGTTGTGTTTGAATTGTGTACCTTTCTTCCAATCTTCACAATGCATTGGATTACATGATTCCCTCCTCGAATAATGGATTGCACATAGCCACATACTTGATTGACACCTTGGTCCTTTGGAGGACATTTAGAAGGCCACTTTCATGCTTGACGAAGGTCGTCCTACTTCTTTTATAGGCCATTACAAATATTGAGGAGATTTTAGCATCTATTTTTAGGGCTACTAGCTTTAGGAGAAATTATCTTTTGATAGGATACCCAAAATTCCACTAGATCAATGCCATTAGATGCAGAATGGCCACAAGATTTCCAAAAAGTGTTCATGATAGAAATTTGAAAAAAAATGGCATAGTTATGGTGCTTTTAATATCTATTGTGAAAAGATTATTGCAATTTGTTTACCACTCATGGCACACTTTTGGAGGTCGTTGAGGCTTTTGAGGAGGTCATTCCACATGTTGAGGAGGATGACTAGGCACTTGAGGAGAGTTTACTTGAGTTGGGGAGCATATTTTGGGTCTTTGACTCATTCACTCATGTTTCATGAATATTATTGTATAGGTGGCATAACATTCTCATAGTTTATGTATTTTGTACCATATCTCTATGGTTTGCAAAGATATAATGGTATTTTATATTATTTTAGGCTAAAAGCTAGGAGAATATTATTATTGTAATGAGAAGGGTGTTATATCTCTCATATAAATAAAGAAGCACTTATTATTTGTAAATCATTGCTACTTGTGGAGATACATCACTATTTGTCTACTACTATGTTCTCTATCATGAAAAATGTTATGGATGACTAGTTAGAGCGACTTTTTGGAGTGGATGCTTTGCTACTTCATGGATATTCATTGTTAGGATTTTGATGTATGAAATATTTCTTGAGAAAGTGTCTCTTGTTATTAAGTGTAATTTTGCTTCCATAGTGTCGGTTGAGCATTCTCTTGGATTTTTCTTGAACAAGCCCTTGTTGTTAAAGCTCTTGGAAGGTTTCTAGTGAAGAACCTTCCCTTGAATTGTATAAAGATCTAGTGATATAATAGGAGTAATTTCTAGGGTTAGTAGTGAACAACCTCTAAATATCACCCTAGATCCACTCACTTCTCTCTAAAGGAATCCTTAATTGACCCCATATGCCCAAAAATATAGTAGGCACTAGTCACTCTCCCAATATTCAATCATTGATTTTTGAATTATACTATCTTTTTATTGTTTTAGGTTTAGATTAGTTTTTACTTTCATCCATAAAGAACCTAGACGTTTTGACTTTTTGTGCATGTTGTTGACCTAATAAAAAGTTTAAAACTCTAAAATACATTGTTGAACTATTATTACAACCTTCTATGGCTAGGCATCTAGGGTTTTAGGGTTGTTATATGACTCTATAATTTCTAATTTTTTTGATGAATAAAACCTTAATTTAATGCATGATTTAGCCATATTGTCTCATTGGTTAATTACTTGTTAAAGAGATGATTTTATTATTGTTGTAAGAACTTATTTTCCTAATATAATTTAACATATTTTTCCAAGTTTTACAACCTTTAGATTTTACTTCTTTTGTAGTGTTTTGGGATCCTCTTGAGCCTTAATTTGCCTTGGAAAAACTCCTAGATTGACCAATATCCTCACCTCATCAAATCTGGAAAATTGTTTTTACTCACCACCTACTCCTTACCTTGTATATATTATATTATTAGTGGTAGATTGAGTAGCTACCCGAGGGGGGATTAAACTTGATTGTTTATTTCCTAGGGATTCTTGGAGGCTACTAGGGGAGTCTCCCTTGTGTTGTATCTCCACCAAAAGAGGGAATTTTTTTTCCTAGGTGATAGAGGTGACATCGTCCTATGTTCCACTAGTCTTGGTGCCTTGTGAAGGCTTCACACTAAGGTGCTAGATTTTGTGGTAACATTTTTGGCACCATTTCCGGGGAGAATTGAGTCTTTCTCCTTGGATTTATGAAGTCTATGCTTCAACCTTTTTATGAGTAGAAATCAAAGTATTATCTAAGATTACTCATCTGGTGACTCCATTGAGGGAAGAAGCCATTTTCCTTGTGTATATTTTGATGGATATGTGCTTGTAGGGTGAATCAAGAATCATTGTAAATGCATTTAAGATTCACCTTGGTGACTCCACACACACACACACACATACATTTTTGGTATGAGGTATCATACTATATTTTCAAATTTCATATCAAATTGCATATGTTCAAGTGAAGAAGAATGGCACCATGAGAATTTCATGAGCAATATGGTGTTGTTGATTTTAAGAAAATTCTTGGGTACCCAAATCATTTTTGTGTAGAATGGATAGAAGATCTTCCAAAATTTGACGGTGAACCTCTTTTATCTATCCCCATGTTGTAAATTTCTTGAAATATGCTTCAGAAATCAATGTTGATCATGAGGATGTGTTGATGAGACTACTTACTTGCTCTTTGAAGCCAAAACAAAAGGAATTTGGTTCTACAGTCTTTCAAGCTGAAGAGTATATATTGTTATGAGAAATATTACCCTGCGAATAGATTCATCTCCCCTTTGGACCAAGACCCCTTCTTTGGTCCAAAGGCAGAATAAAACAAATGGTTGTTACTTTCCTTATATATCTAGTTCATAACCAATCGAAATGAGAAAGAGAAAGAATGTGATGTATCTTGTTTCGACATTTGTCCTCGCTGCTCCAAGCTCCTTAGTGTGAGTTAGGAGCTACGATGAACAAAAAAGAAATAATTTCTTCTACTCTATGTGATTAGATAAAACAGATCTATCTATACCTGATTTGACTTAAGCATAGACATTACAATAAATATTCATAATGAAAGGAATAGGACAACTTAATATTAATGGAAATCCAAAAGAAGGAACTTACAAATCAAGTTGATGTCGTTGAAATCTTCTCCAAGCTCTCCTCATCCAGGCCTTGCATTAAAATCTTGAGATCAAAACGTTGATACTTTCTCCCAGGATCAAAGGTTTGACACCTAAAATATTCCCCCTTTCACCTTGGAAATGTCGTCAATTTATAGGATTGGAAGGCTCAACCACCATGAGACAATAAGGGAATTGGTTAAGGATATGGATCCATGAGTTGGGATTTGATCCTAAGATAGTGCCATAGTATATAATTCAACCCAAAACAACCTCATCTCTTTAGATTTGTCCCTTAGGAAAAGGTGGGATTTGCCATATTTTCCTCTAAACAAATTGGTGCTCCCCTTGAGTTAGAGACAGAGTGCGAATGGTACTCCCTAAATAAGGCCAAGGGGGTGCCACCCTATGAAGTGGTGCTCCCCCATCATGACCACAGGGGCGCCACCCTTCATAAATGATCAAAAAATGGTCGATTTTTCAAGTGAAAAGCATGTTTATGGCCTTGAAATAATGAGTTTGTTCCTCCAATATGGCTTAGGGATCATGGAAAATGTCTTTCATGGTGTCAACGAGTTGTGACACTTGGAAATGTGCATGAAAAACTTGGTAAGGTGCATACGATACTTGACAAAGTGCATGCAACACTTAGTAAGGTGCATATGACACTTTGCAACACTTGCGACACTTAGGGTGTGACACTTGAGTGTGGAATTTTGATGTGTAACAGATGCCCCCTAAAGTGTGAGGTCAGAAGAGAAACTAATGGAAAAAATACTTACAAATTATTCAATGCAAGGGTGTTGGAGTAGGAGAACCTGATAGAAGATGCAAACAACCATCAAACAGTATAAATATATGTTCCATTCCCGAGGTAGGCATACCTATGCTCCGAATACGAGTTGACTCAAAGCATGGTCGCCAACCAATACACCGTGGATCCATGAGAATATTGACTAAGGATATGGCCACTAGAGATACAATGTGGATCCATACCTCCATGACATGAACTGATTCCATCCATAAAAAATACATAGTGGAGCTACGAGAAGACAAAACATAGCCACAGATAAATACAAAGTGGATCTATGTGACAATATATTTATATGTAAGATTTCCAGCATGGATATTATACTAGGATATTTTACATGTTCAAACGATCTCTATCGCATTCTAGGAAAATCACATAATAGAGTGAGCGTCCAAACCAGGGTCTTCATCCTGATCTTGAAATGGCACATATCTAGCCATGTGAATAGATGATTTGATGTCGAACATGGTAGAAACCACTTGATTACTGGTCATTGAGGTATATCATTAACAAGTGCAATGGGAATCACCAATTATGACAATGATTCCCAAGGTACCTTTATTACATTCCAACGAATGTGAATAAATGAGTTGACGTCGAATGTTCATGGAATCATTGGATCAGAGGTTAATGGTGTAAACCTACTTTCGGAAGCGAGGAGGCATGTCATTGAGGCATGTAAGTCCCAAGGTACTAATTGGTTTCTAATTCTAATTCCTGGATAATGTATTGAAGTCGACATGAATAGACTCGTTGAAGGAGGGCCATGATGTATCCCTCATCATCGACATGAAATTGACACAGGAAAGTGATGTGAGATAGTGGATTAAATTAGTATGGACTAACACATGAATGGAAACTGGTAATACTACAGATGGTTGGTTTGAAATGAAACTTCCCTTGAACATTGTGAGGCACGAAAAATGAATTGGCAACATTGACTTGATGAGTACCAAGAACATAATGTGATGACAATAAGAGAAATCTTCAACTGAAATGAAAGAGTATAATGACACATGGAATTGGTATGAATCAAAGACAAGAAGATTACCCAACTGTAAGACGAGACACAAACAGGTGTTATGTTAAAGGGTGACAACAATAATTTCCATAATGGATTCCAAACAACTTGACCCACTTCTTTCAATTTCCCCCCCACCATGATTGGTGAGTACCACTTTGTTTTAACGAGCTTGAGGAGGATAACATATGCTTGGTATAGCTCATATTTGATGAATCCATCGACATATGTTTAATGAACCTGAAGAAGGAGTGGTTATGTCATGTATGGGTCCTAGATATTAGATCCATGTAGTTCCTTCAATGCATAATTTTACGATCCTAAATAAGGTAAAATCGGTGGTTTTTCATGTTTAGAGAGTCTGAAAATAACTTAAAGATGACTCTGTGGGTGAATTTTTCGTAAATTTAGACTCCCAAGCCCGAAAAAAAGTGTAAAACAATACAAGGGAGAACTCTTATAGTCATGCTTGACTAGAGTATTCCTTTTTCATAATTAGTCTCACGAGGCCAAAAAAAAGATAAACTACCACTCAAAAGACACCCTTTCAAACCTTTTAAATGAGTGTGAAAGGAAGCAAGCTCACTCGACAATATTTTAATGTTTAGGGAGTCTGAAAAGAGCTTAAAGGAGACTCAAAGAGTTCCTTTTACATATAGCTTTTACGAATCCGAAAAAGAGATAAAAGTATACTCAGTAACCTATTTTCATGTATTAACGAGCATGAGAAATAACAAAGAATGAGCTCGGTAACCTATTATCATGTATTTATGAGCACGAGAAAGAAAAAAGACTAATATTGTTCTAGAAAAGACTTCTACATTATGATGGGAACGACCCCCAAGGGAAGATCACTCCTAGCAGCGTGTTTCTCTAGAGGTTTACTGCAAAATGGAAGCAGTGTGATGCGAATGACTAGCGTGAAGCATAAATGAAATGGATATAAGCAAGGGAGATGGAAAAAACACAAAGTAGTATCAAGCTATAAGCAAGTGAGACAAAAAATAGTAGCGAAGTAGTTGTAAGTGCAACCATTAAGCAAAGAATATATTAAGCAAACAATATGCTTCATTTTTTAACAAGCTTGAAACAAAGAAATAACTATGCTCGTTCTTCCCAACGTAATTTCCAAAGTTTTCATGTGAGGATACCCATGGGTGGTTGGCACTTTTCTCCCATCTTGAGAAGCTAGTGGATAAACTCCAACATGATGTCCAGAGGCTAGGGACATTCCCCCCAAGATTCGTTCCATTCATTGAATCTTCTTCTATCGCCAATTTCTATATCGTAATAGACTCTTGGTTACTAATAGGAAAATGTTCACCAGAGAGGGAGGAAGAAAGAGGATCAACTGACCCAGGTGGATGAAATGAAGGTTCAAGTACATTTTCTAGTGAAAGACCTGACTCAAAGGGAGAGGTGGTTGTTTCTTTTTTAACGAGCTTAACAAGGGAAACGAACTATGATCATAACCTCTGGGTTCGATTCCCAAACCTTTGTTTCATTTTTTAACGAGCTTAACACATAAATGGGAACTATTCTTAACTCTAGTTTCATTTTTTAATGAGCTTGGAACCTAAACTTAAAACTATGTTTGTTACCTCTTCTTGATCATGGCTTCCAAGAGGAAAATTCTCTGGAATTAATACATGTCAAGGGACATACCTCAATCATGCCTTCCCAAAGATCTTCATTGGACGGAAGAACAATGCTCTAGAAGGAATACATACTAAGGGCCACAAAAGGGGTAAGGATATCATACTCTAATAGCCCTATTGAAGAGATCAAAATGTCAACTACTAGATCTAAGTCAAAATAAGCCTCATCCAGAGATGAACGCATGGGACATGTTGCCACATAATTGACCTATGGTGGGGGTGATACCACTTGCACATAAGGACCATTTAGGGAAGGCGAGTAGTTGGCATTCAAATGAGGGTCAACAAACAAAATTTTATCAATAGGCATAATTTTTCCATTATGAGGGAAAGATATCACTCAAAAGAGAGAGAACACGATAGCTTTCATGGCGTAGACATAATCTCGCCCAAGGAGAAAAGTAAGATCCAAGGGGTCATGGACTACCATAACGTCAATATAGATGTTTTTCCATCCTAAAGTAATGGGTAATTGAGGAAGGGTCCCTAAAGGTTGAGTGATTCGTTTGTTAAAAGCTAATAGATTATGGGTGACCGACACAAGTTGAGGACAACACAAATCTTGTCAATAAGTTGAGCATAAAATAATAACAGAATCACCTTCGTCTATGATATTTTGAGGGACACTCCTACCACAAACCTTAACAATGATTTGGAAAGCTATGTAGGAAGGAAGATGAGGTTCAGTTAGCCCGTGCCAATCGAAACAAATGACCTCATTCTTGGAGGGGGTTCAACAATAGGAGGAGAAATTTCCCCTTGTAGAATAGAATTGGTATTAAGAGGAAAAACATGAGCGATATCGACTTCACTCTCTAATGGGAGAGTGGGATCGACCAATGATGGGATCAGATCGATCACTTGGAAAATGTCACTCTCTAAGGGGAGAGCGGGATTGACCAATTATGGACTCGGGTCGACCACTTGGATTTCACTCTTCACGGGAAGAGTGGGATCGACCGATGAGGGAACTAGATTGACCACTTTAGCTTCACTCTTCAAGGGAAGAGTGGGATTGACCGATGATGGAATTGGATCGATCACTTTAGAAACCAATGGTGGGTTGGGAGAGAGCTCAATAAGCAGTTGGAAGTTGTGGCTGGGAAACAATTATTTATTCCAACAATTTTGAGGCTTCATCCATAGGAGGGAAAAGGTGAGTTTGATGACTTCCTTTACATAACCTACAAGGAAATTTTACTCTACTTTTCACACATTTGTAGCCACTACTTATAGTAGCTCATTTGAATCCACGGCTTATTGGGGTCCTTTCGCTCCTATATCCACATCGCACGTCACGTGGCCTTGAAGTTGATGATGTCCCGATACTGTGTAACAGTATGTGGTGTTATTCTCCACATGTTGGAGATGGCCTCTTGCAAGTCATGAAGATATCCTTCAAATACAACTATGTTCATCTTCTTGTGCTTGGCATCTGATGCGATGCCAAGTGATAAATACCTCGCTCCACAATTCGACTTGGGTATGGTGGTGAAGAATGTGTAATTCGGTTCCTTCCATCCCATGATAGTTATCAACATGAGCAACCATGAGTAGTGAAATTTGGTTCCTAGATCCTGCGCATCCTTGTAGACATTCAGGAACAAATTCAATAGATAAGGTGCCCATCTAACTATGGTTCCCTCAACACATTGTGCTACAACTTCGACAACCCCAGCTAGAACTTCCTCCTTGCAACATTTGCTCAGCAGTTTGCAGGCCAAGATTTTTTCGGCCATTTGTGTCGCGACATCATTGATCCTCTTGATGATGATTCCTCGCGTCCCCCTACCAATGTTGTATTTCTTATTCATATCCTCTGTGAGTGCTTTCTCCTTTATCTTATCATCGATAAATTGTGCGGGATCCATGCCACAAGATGGCAACCCTGTAATGTGTGCAATGAGCTCTACATCTATCGAGACGAGCTTGTCCAACCATATATCCCCACCATGGGTGACTGCCATCAGTTGTTTGATGCAAATGTTTGCGTACTGTCCTCTACCAAAGTGTGGTATATCCAACAGACCTAAAATCCTTGTTTTCTCCAATCGTGTTTCCCACTGGAGTGGTTGATCAATCGGTTCCCCAACAACATTCACTCCCACAGTTTGGAAGTATACTCTCTTTGCGAATTCCGGGAACTTTTATGTGTCTGTTACATCGTGGTCTGAGTATTTTAGCTTCTCGATATGACCCAGCAAGTCTGATTTCACCTATACCCCATCTGGTATACGCATCAAAACAAGGGCTACGACAGGTTGCTTGCAAGGTGACCTAGGTACATGTTGCTTGTCTTTCTTCGGTAGTGGTTGGCTCGAGGTT
>ML786867.1:59431-73371 GCA_009831015.1 Picea engelmannii | reverse complement strand
CCCGAGATCATGAAATGGGTATAGCTTCCTTTTGTCAGCGTCCTCTGCGCATGACCGCCCTCTAGGCTAAACTCTATCTCCTCTCGCTATTCGCCGCTTCGTGAGTTAAATGGTTGAACTCTCGTTCCTCCCTTATGCGATCCACCGAGACTTGAAAGTCAGCGAAGGTTGACCTTCCCTTCGCACTGCTCGCAACTCACCCCTTCGCGAGTTGTAGCGTCGAATCTTGGCACCTTCCCTTCACGAACCCTTGAGAAGTGATATTTAATCTTCCCTCTCGCATTCTCGCTACTCGGGACTTTGTAAGTCCAAGGGTTGAGCTCTCATGCCCTTCTCCCACGAATACCCGAGACACAAGAAGTCAACGGAACATTGACTCCCTTCTCTAGGCGATGCGTGTCCACCCGTCAATCACGCGGGCCCCACCTTGAATTTTTTCCATGTGTTCTCTCATGCTCGGCTCTCGTCACCTCGCTACTCGCGGCTTGGAGAACCCAACCTTTGGGCTCTTACCTTGCAAACGTTCGAGTTCGCGAGATCCCTGGATCTCTGCCACCTGTCCTCCTCGAATGGACGGCTCAGATCCTCTCATGGCTTCGCCACTCGTGACTTGGAGCATCCAACCTTTGCGCTCTTACCTTGCGAACCTCCGAGTTCGCAAGATCCCTGGATCTCCGCCACCTGTCCTCCTTGGATGGACGGCTCAGACCCTCTTTTGCCCCTATTCACGAGGGCTTAACCCTCATCTATCTCCCTATAGATCTAACAATTGTCGGGTTTTCTAGCTAAGATCTGACAATTCAGATCTGTCCCAATGCCTCGCACTTTCCCATTGCTCCTTGGACGTGGAAAAACCAATGGTCCAGATATTCTTACGAACCTTAGGGATTGACGGTCCCGATTTCCTCGCTATTCACGAAGATAGAGGAAAAAGGGGCAAGGTATGTAACGCCCTTGTTTTCTTTCGTCAATCTAACAGTCATGAATGACCATGGGTCTTCCGACGGGATCTCATCCGTTGATCAATACTTATCCCTACGCTGCTACTTCCGGATTTTAAGAGGGTCATTCCTCTTCGAACAGGGTTGTTAAGACTTGCACATTCAAGTCCTTTTTCCAAGTTCTTGGGAAACCTTTCCAAGGAGGGAATCTCTGCGAAGAGGTCTATTCTGGGGCATTCCTGGAGACAGATAAGGAGAAACAAATCCCCGAGAATGGACTGGAAGTCTGACTTGGTTCAACTTATGCATAATTAGATTCATTTATTAACATAAGCCATGTGTGGTTATTCTGTTATAAGCATATACAACTACTAGTACTGATCAAAAGACCACACAGACCTTCTTATAATGAAAACATTCACAGTTTCACAGCTTATGAGAATAATTATCAGAATACATATATTTCCAGATGCCAGAGGCAAGACACTTATCAGAAATAACACCAGGGTTAAGCAACTGCTGAGAGGGGTGCTCGTTTCCACCCAACTGTAGGCTTAGTGACTCCCAGCGGATTTACCACTAGCCACCCCCGAGCTGAGACCACGATGTTGTGAGACTGCGTCTCCGTTTTCCAGTGACTAGGAGCGAAGGTTGCAATCCTTCCTCTCTGCTATCACTCACTCTTCGTGTTGCCAGAGTTCTCCCCTCGCGTCTGCCCCCTAATCGCTTCTACCCCATGCCTTTCCCCTTGCGAGGTTGCGTGTGGCACGATTACCCTCGCGCTGGTCAGGCCTGACGGCTCTACGGATGGGCGGTTCACTTCCCATCCCTCATTAAACCATCTACCTACCAGCCTGTGAGACATTTAATTCAGGGCCAGCGAACCGCTTTTGGTTCTCCGGGCCAGTGGAGTCCAAATACGGTATTAATTCTCGGTGGAAGTTAACTCCACCTTTCCAGGTGCCTTCCACCACCATCGTGGTCTCTTTTTCTGCACATCCCCTCTCAGTAGTCCTTCAATAAAATTCATAATGTTATTCACATTCATTGACCTTTTCCTCAAGGTCCAATTACATCACATATCCACATTTATGAGTTTGCCATAGTTCTTGGCCAGTCCAGTTATTTTTACAAACTGGGGAAAACAGGGTGTTACAATTTCGACCCCCTTAACTTTTAGATCTCAAATGTACTATGTAATTGCTATATATTATGGTGAAAAACACAAGCAAAGGGAGAGGATTCAGTATGAGGGACTGAGGGAGAGATAGGGATGGAAACTTGATATATTATTTTAAAAATCTTTTTTTTCACCGAACCTCTATGTAAAGATATCGGCTGCAAATAAATTCAATGGTGAGTTTGTTCTCTAACTTTCTGTAAATTATATCTTCTTGTTCCTTTGCTCGAATAGGCTATGTTGCTATCGAGTATACGTACGCATTTTCTGTGCTGAGAAAGTTGTTGTGTAGGGTATGTTGTAACTTTTTCCACAAAACTATTTGAGTCTTTTATCCATGTTTACAAAGGTTTTCTAAATGTTGAATTATTCCTCTACAATTAGACATATTGAAGAACATGATGTTGTTTTATTATCTTACAGTTTTGTTTCTCATATCTCTTCATCACATACCACTATCTCATTTTTCTGATCTAAATTTTATCAACCTGATCTGTTGCACATAGAAAATTGGCACAAAGAGCCTAATCACAAGCCTCCATCTTTGATCCTACCACTCTCAAACATTTTAAATCTAAACCCTTATTAAGAATTTTGAAACAAGGCGTGCTAGGCTTGACTCTTTAGCAGTCAAGAGTCAACTTCAAGCACTAACAGATGTCATGATATTGGGTGCTAGGGCATGGTGGTGAGGTGCCACTCTTTGACACATGGACATTTGATGAGGAGAAGGGCCTTCACCATGATATGAGTGCGCAGATGCTTGACACGTGGACTTTGGAGGCTCATCCATGTTTCTCCAACACCAAAGACTTCCTCAAAGTGGCAAAACGTCCCCTAAAGAGGCGATGTCCTCCTAAATTAGGGTTTAATTTGTGCAAAAAATGAAATTTTAAATGAATTGTTTAATATTACTTTTTTAAGGGGGAAATATCAGGTTTATTGACCCCTAATGTTGTGTTTTACTCCTTATTTTGTGGACAAGCTATGTTAGCTAAATTTTGTATAAACAGAGATCATAAGATCTCATTTTAAATCATAACTCTCCCTCTTGTGAGAGACTTGGTCTGAAATTTTCGGCCCTCTTGGTTCTTTTAGCTCTTATGCACTTGTGTATGGATATACTTATGAATGGTTGGTGGAAGAAGTGATGCGCTAGCCTTGGAAGGCTATTCTATTGTTATTCTGGTGGATTATCTTGGCATTTTTCCTTGAATTGGTATGTTTTTTACTCTCTTGCTATCATTTGTTTCAATTCAAGGTTATTGTGCTAGGAACTAGGTGGGAATTATAAGGGCATACACCCCCACCGTAGTCTTCATCACTTTATGCTTCATCTTATTGCTTAGAAAAGGGTTTTCTAAGAGAAGTATAAGGGCATACACCCTCTTAGCCTAAACCCTAGCCTAGAGAAACTTGCCTTGGGAAGTAAAAGGGCTTACACCCTCAAGGAGGTAGCTTCTCTAAGCTCCTTTGACTCCATTAAACCAATAGTAAAGGCACTAGTCATACTCTTTTTTGCATTGGAGATATAAAACCATTACTTTGGGAAACATAATTTTTGACCTTTTGAAAGTTCTCTTGGTTGAAGTTGATTTGTCTCATCAAGAGGAGTCTCCCCCCACTAGGGCGTCCCCTCTCTCCCAACATTCTAATTGTTGTTATAAAATTTAACCTACAGCCATTAGGGTTGCATAACCCTAACTACTAACACTCTCATAACTCTTAAACTAACCCTAGACTATCTCTCTAACTTTCCTCATTTACTCTACTAACTAGGTAACATCTTTGAGCTAGTTCTTGGCAAATTTTCATGGTTTATTTTGTTGTTGTCTGCCACTGAATGCTACATCCATAAGGCTGTAATTTTCTACAGAAAACACATGTTACAACAACCATCTTATCTAGCTTCTTAAGTGCCTTATTTCAGCCTATGTTCATTCTTAAATTTAATGTTCATTTACTTAACTAATCTAGATCTTTATATGCTGATTTTAGATATTTTATTTGCTAATATAAGTTGATATCTACTGCTGCAAAATATGGACATCAAGCTTAACTTGTTGATCCAACTAACATCTATCATTGCAAAGTGTGTTATCTTGTGTCTCGGGCAGGTACAATCATCCGTAGAAGTACTATACATGTGAGGAAGCCATTACTTGACTTGAAAGGCATCTCTCCCTACCTTTCATTCCACTTAGAATTGACCTCTAGGGGATTTGCTTCCACTTCCCTCCATCTCCATCCGAATCCCCCTAGGGTCACCGAGATCGCCTCCCTAGAGTAACCTAGTCACCCTTGAAGTGCATGACTTGCATCGAGGTGACATTGAGAGTAGGATTCCCAAGTTGTAGCACTTGTTCCATGGTTGGATCGGGCTTTTCCCAACCTACAACTTGCACTATAACATTTTGGCATTGTTTCCGGGGAATATTTTGAATCTTCTTCGTACCCTAATGATACGTTGGCAAGCTATCCCAAAGCCTTTCCCTTAGCTTTCCTAGTGACTCCACTCGAGGGACATTCCCTTTCCACCTTTCTTGATGAGTTCATTTTGAAACCCATCTGGCGACTCCACCTTCCCAAAATCCTTCTTTCCCCAAACCTTTTCCCCTTGGGAGGTTCAAGCCTTCTAAGTTTTACCAAAGAAGGCCTCCTCTTAAGTATCTCGTTGCTAAAACCCGTTTCCATAATACCCTTCCTCTTGTTCCAATGGCTCAACCTTGGGCAAGAGACCTCTACAAACCCCTCTACATGACCAATATCCAAAGTTACAACCAGATGCCAACAGATGTTAACAAGTGGTTTCCAAAGTTCCCAGGAAACAATGTGATAAATATCGAAGACCACATTTATGTCATGGGCCGAGATATGGACAATGTAGGTATTGATCATGACGACGCGGCCATGAGACTATTCGCCTCATCATTGACTGAGGAAGATCTTTATTGGTTCAAGGGACTCCCTAATAATCAAATCACTACCTATGATGCCTTTTTTGCCTTATTTAAAAGTAGATGGTGGGACACTTGGGACTTGGTTCAATCAAATAAAGAAAAAGGAGAATGAAACGGTAAGGGAATTCATTTCAAGATTTGACAGGTTGTACGATCAAATTCCAACAGATTACCGTCCTATAACATCATCAATTTGTCTCCTTTACATGAATTCATTTGAAGGGCAGTTCAGATACATTCTTAAAGATAAAAATCTCAAATCATTGGTAGAAGCTAAAGAATTCAGTATCGACATTGAAGATAATCTCCTTGATTCAAAAATAGAATCGTTTCAGTATCCCTACAACAAGGCAGAATCAAGGATAAAGGTTTCCAACAACACTGTCATGATATGATTGCTCTCCTAACTCATAAGATAAAGCAAATGAATATTTAGTTTGATCAGGTGAGAAATCATCTTATGAACCATATGACTACAGTGGAAAGAAATCAATCTGCTCTGAGACCTAAATTTGCCAGACAACGGAGAGATGCCATCGGTTGGACACCAAGGCCTCAACAAGAGGCAAAGGCCCCAGATACTTTGAAACATGTTGGGATAGTTGATATAAAATATTGGTGTCTCCCATTCCAAGAGCCCCACGGGGAAGACGAGTGCCCTCGACAAAATGAAGATTATATTGATGATATAAACTTCACGATTTGCAATCTCAACAACGAACATGTTACTCAAGAACAGATCAATGCAGCAGAAGAATAGGGGAAAGAGAGGGGAGACTTCAGGCCTTAAGTAAATTGATAGACAATCCGAAGAAGGAACTAAAGAGGAGGGAAATTTTAACCTACAGAAGAAAAAATGCTTCAGCCCCTCCGTCACAGCCTGATACTCCTCTTTCACCAGCAGAGAAGGTGGCTCTACCACTGGTATGTGAGTTTCTTCCTAAGCTAATTCCTACATATGACATTCAGTTGAGTATAGATGTTACAAACATGTTTGGAAAACTGAATATGACGTTCCCAGTGACAAATACGTTTAAGATATTTTTTATGAAAAGGTAAATTTTGAAAATCTTACAGGTACCAGCCGAGAAGGAGGATCCTCCCATCATGTTAAACACCATGTATCTCGATCGGAAAGGGATAAGAACCCTCCTTTCTATATGTCATTAGGCATAAATGTCCTCCGCTTGAACAATTACATGCTCGATTAGGGGGCCTCAACAAATATCATATCCTTGAAGGTGATGAAACAACTTGGTTTGAGGACAACCTGACCTTATGGAAATGTTTGTGGTATTGATTCAATAAGTGTTAATGGCTTGGGAGTATGTGAAGACGTTGAGGTATTTCTGATAGATTTTCCACATATCAGCGTCCTCATGGACATATTGGTGATCGATGTACCTGATGCATGGGGAATGCTCTTATCGATGACCTAGTCCTCATCACTTGGAGGTTTTCTTAGCATGGACCTTACACATTCATATATTCCCATGGACAATGGCACATATGAGATCCTGCATAACAAGGAAAATAAAGACACACATGTGATGAATCTGAGGGGCCCAACTATGTCAGTGAACACTACCATGATATACCTCCACGTGTTTTTGAGTATGATCCATCTGAGTTACCCTTCATGCAGGAATATGCAGTAGAGATGTTTCTCCCATAGACAGATAAAAAGAAGGTTGCACGGTACCATAAGAAGGAGTCGGTATCTATTCATATTATGCAAGAAGAAGGTGAGAAACATGAAGGAATCGTAAAAGAGACAGTCGACATGGAGCCTCCATACAATGAGAGTACACCTTGAATCGATTTCAGTGAAGGATGTCTCGTGCTCATGTGGGACAAAAGAAAGGGCAAGCCCACATATCACCAAAAAGACAACAATTTGTGGCTTGGCCCTTACATCATCAGGATGAATTCTAACAAAGAAAGGTATTATCTGACAGCATTACATGAGAGAAAGATGCAACTACCAGTAGATGGGACTCTTCTCCAAACTCACATTCAGGTCACATGACTTCTTTAGGGCCCATGCCCCAGGTAAGTAGGTAAGTCATTTTGATTCCTTACATTTGCATCTTGATTGCCTGTATTAGTTTAGATGCATTTCATTTTTCATTTTTCTCTACTTGCATATTGATTTCATGCTTAGCTTGGAATTTTATTTTTTTAAATGTCAAAGTTTTCTTTTTTTATCTTAGTTGGCTTTGATTATCATCATATGAGAACAAGGATGAGTATGCCATCTTGCACTTGATAGTTTGATGTTTCCTTGTAGGAACAGGTCTACCAGGAGATGTTGTGGTTCTCATGCACTCTATGGCAAGCACATGTCCCCAAGTAGGAGCCAGATGTTATCCCCATTTTGTGGATAACCAAGGAGATCATGTCTCGAGGCCCTCGTGTTACAGATATGGAGTGTCAAGAGACTACATGACTAGCAGTACCCTTTGCACAGATGGAAAACCCACTCACCACCACAGATGGTCACAGGTTTATAAATGGCATCCACCACACCAATTGACTTCTGGAAGGTAGTGGGCCTTGCTCCATGAGGTACAAGTCAGTATTATAGTGAACATCATTTCAATATTTAAGCCATTTGATTATGTTGTATCTTAGATTACTCTACATTTCATGATATGTTCTTGGACATTATGACTTTTTCCATGATTCACCTTGGTGATTGACATTGTGCCCTAGTAAGTGGTTTTCCTTGGGGATGGGTTTAATACTGGAATCTCCCTTGATGACCCATCATACCGTTCCCAACCATACTTATTGCTTTCCATCATTATTCCCACATGTTTCCTTATCTCTTTGGATTTAGGGTGTATTGACTCAAGAAGGGGTTGTCCCTCATTCTGTGCGAAGAAGGGGCTAAAGGCCCGGAGGGGTTGGTGTTGGGTAAAAGATAAAAGCCTTATATAAACCTTCCAGATGATTCCCCCAGGGATCACCCAAGAAAGTAGTGAAACACTTATATTTGAATAAAAGGGACCCACAATAAAATAAAATGCTTAAAAGGTTAGTTGAAGGATAGGAGGTCTCATCACGAGTCGACCTATCACATCCATGGATATCTAGTGGTATGACATTGCCATCATCTGGTCACAAAACCTTCTCATTTCCATTAGGAGTTTGTGGGTCACATTTCCATCACCTGGTCACCACGTCAGGGCAGTGACCTTCAATATCTCCTTATGCTATTATTGAAATAAAATGAAGAAATAAATATGAAAGGCAATTGACGGGCTTGGAAAAAGTGCATTGTGGATGAAGGTACCACACACCCTCTACAAGGCACCCATGAATGAGACACTATGACCCCTTTTATGTCATGAGCCTTATGCCCATTGAGTCTTGACCCCATCCACCTCATCGACTTTACATGGCTTAGAGAGGGATCTCTTGGAAGTTCTCCTTAACCTAGGGCAAGACCTACCCAATAAGACACCTCGTCAACCCTCCCATACTTAATCTTGATAAGTTGCATAGTGTCTTTGAGCTGTTAATTGTTTGATATAGTGATCTTTGATGCACATGATTGGATGGCTTATTTATTGATTTGATCCACTTATCATGATGTTATGACTTGAGATCCATGGAGGGCGTGTTCATTTGTCTTCGCAGGACCTAGCTGGTGGACAGTTTTGGGGGAACAAGCCTAGCTTGGGCTTCCATGGGGCTACAATCCCACAGGTTGGATGCCAGGGGCTCGCATGTCAGATAAGAGAGAGATGACTTGGACGCCCTTGATGATGATTTGGACAACCTAGGTCACCCATTACTTGCCAAACAATTTTCCCATGAGGAGGAAAAACGTCCCATTTTTTAGATTAACGTCATGATCTTGGGGGCTAGGGCATGGTGGTTAGGTGCCACTCTTTAACACATGGACATTTGATGAGGAGAAGGGTCTTCACCATGATATGAGTGCCAAGATTATTGACAAGTAGCCTTTGGAGGCTCATCCATGTTTCTCCAACACCAACGACTTCCTCAAAGTGGTAAAACATCCCCTAAAGGGTGACGTCCTCCTAAGTTAGCATTTAATTTGTGCAAAAAGTGAAATTTTAAGTGAATTGTTTAATATTACTTTGTTAAGGGGGAAATATTAGGTTTGTTGACCCCTAATCTTTTGTTTTACTCCTTATTTTGTCGACAAGCTATGTTAGCTAAATTTTGTATAAACAGAGATCATAAGATCTCATTTTAAATCACAACTCACCCTCTTGTGAGAGACTTGGTCTGAAATTTTCCGCCCTCTTGGCACTTTTAGCTCTTGTGCACTTGTGTATGGCTATACTTATGAATGGTTGATGGAAGATGTGATGTGCTATCCTTGGAAGGTTATTCTATTTATATTGTGGTGGATTATCTTGGCATTTTTCCTTGAATTGGTATGGCTTTTACTCTCTTGCTATCATTTGTTTCAATTCAAGGTTATTGTGTTAGGAATTAGGTGGGAAGTATAAGGGCATACACCCCCACATTAGTCTTCATCACTTTATGCTTCATCTTATTTCTTAGACAAGGGTTTGCTAAGAGAATTGTAAGGGCATACACCATCATAGCCTAAACCTTGGCCTAGAAAAACTTGCCTTGGGAAGTAAAAGGGCTTACACCCTTAAGGAGGTAGCTTCTATAAGCTCCTTTGACTCTATTAACCCAATAGTAAAGGCACTAGTCATACTTTCTTTTGCATTGGAGATATAAAATCATTGCTTTGGGAAATGTAATTTTTTACCTTTTGAAAGTTCTCTTGGTTGAAGTTGATTTGTCTCATCAAGAGGAGTCTCCCTCCACTAGGGTGTCCCCTCTCTCCAAACACTCTAATTTCTTTTATAAAATTTAATCTACAACCATTAGGGCTGCATAACCCTAGCTATTAACACTCTCATAACTCATAAACTAACCCTAGACTAGCTCTCTAAGTTTGCTCATTTACTCTACTAACTAGGGTGCATATTTTGAGCTAGTTCTTGGCAACTTTTCATGGTTGATTTTGTTGTTGCTTTCCACTGAATGCTACAACCATAAGGATGCAATTTTCTACAGAAAACACACGTTATAACAACCATCTTATATAGCTTCTTAAGTGTCATGTTGCAACCTATGTTCATTGTTAAATTTAATGTTAATTTACTTAACTAATCTAGATATTTATATGTTGATTTTAGATGTTTTATTTGCTAATATAAGCTGATATCTATTGGTGCAAAATAGGGACAACAAGATTAACTTGTTGATCCAAATAACATTTATCATTGCAAAGTGTGTTCTCTTGTGTCTCGGGCAGGTACAATCATCCAGAGAAGTACTATACCTCTGGGCTATCCATTACTTGACTTCCAAGGCATTTCTCCCTACCTTTCATTCCACTTGTTGGAACACATACATATATTTATAAAAATTTAGACTAATAGATTTCATTCTCGTTTCAATAAAAACAGTGCGCGCTTAATTCTCACTGTCGATGAAGTCTCCCATTAAATCAAACGATCCTAATCTCTTAATAATTATGGAGCCGCCTACTCGTTAACGAGTCAAATAACTAAAAGACTACATTCGAGAAATTGGGTTTCGGAGTTTCGCAATGCAGGCATTTCAACATAAAACAATTACAAAGTCCCGATAGCCAAAATCGTGAAATTGTCTTAAGTTTTAAACTAGACTAATTAAGGATTAAGAATAATTAATGGTTAATTAATCATGTCTCGATTTCGCATTTAGGGAATCCTGCATGCAACGACTATCAAAGTCCCAATAGCCGATGTCATGAAATTGTCTTAAAGCATTAAACCATATTAATTAATAATTAAAAATGATTAACGATTAATTAATCTCATCGTGATTTCGCGTTTCATGGATTATACCTTGAAATTTCATAAGATATCCTGATAGCCGAAGTTGCGAAATTTTCTTAACGGTAAGTGTGATTAACTGACGCATTAACGATGATTATCACGTAATTAATCCTTCGCTAATTAATGGCTCGGATAAATTCAAATTTCGTCTGTGCTTTTCCCAAAAATTAATGACATTAATAGTTGATTTACGGCAATCATTCCAAGTGAGATCCTAGACCACCGTCGAAATCTTATTCATTAAGGAAAAGTAAATGTTGCGTTAGTAGAAGTATTGGCAAATCGACGCAATTAAAGGAAAAGGATATTGAATTTCAGATTTCATTGTGTGTTTTCACTAAGCAGTAAGTTTTCAAGGTAGTAAACTTTGTGTATTTCCTTTGAATAGATAACATAGCTCTAAAACCTGATATCATGGCTCCTCGAAAAGAAACTAAAGCGTTTGGTGAAGGATTGAGATAGAACATAGATATCCTTTCTGACACCTCACCCAGAAGCATAGACATCGTTAAATCTTGGACGCAAGTGTTCAATATTCTGCAGTATGAATTGGTCAATTGCCCAGACGAATCATGTGATGATGAGACGGAGGACCTAGCTACCAAAATACAAAATTGTTGCCCAATCAGAACTACATAAGATAGCGAAAAGGCCTAGGCTCTTGCCCTAAAATGATATGATCGGTTGGGCGTTAGAGAATGTGGATATCCCTACCAAAACCATTTTCAATTCAAAAAAGGTCATAGTTGGGTCTTTAAGCCGGAACATCTACAGGTGATGTACAAATTGTCTCTGGTATCTAATTTCGTTTACAATGCCAGTTTCCTAGCAGATTTTAACAAGAAGGAATGTGACCAATACAAAAAAACCTTCCTAATTTAATTAAAGACTAGTACTCTCGCCCCGAGAAGTTCAGAGCTGATTACCATGGTATATACCCAATTGTCGCACTAGAACCTCACATAATGTACATAGCAATGATGATGTGTAGACTCTACGGGAAGGAAAACACAACCCATTTCTCCTTACCATGGGTACCTATTATGCACTCAGTAGTAGAGGGATATTCTTTTGATTGGGCCAAGATATTGTCAGACAGTTTGGTTTAAGAGATTGCAAGATATCAGTCAATAAGAGAAAAGGGGCAACCAACCCAATTTTTCATGTCGGCTTACATTATGGACGTTGTATGTCTTATGACGCCTTTTTCGCTGATGGGCTGGAGCTGGACCCCAAGTAGTGTTGAACCCATACATATTTATCATTCGAAACTTTTGGAAGACAAGGCGAAAGATTTCATTTATGAAATCTACAACTGGGTGGTGGTGCCAATGCACACCGCTATATATGGTTACCCACCTCCCAAAATTTATGAATAAATTGTGACCAATCTGGGCAAGATAGCAGACTAGTACATCGAGGAGCATTTCTCCTACATTAGGGTTTTTTGTTGTTCGGTTCCTCCACATGATCTGCCTCTATTTTTACCAAATCGCTCAGTGTGTCGCGAAGTAGCACATCAGACTGTGCATGGGGGAATCAGCAAGGAGCTCAAAGCAGTACAAAAGAAGGTATGGCCCATTTTTCCCATGCAAATTGGTACATTTTCTTTGCTGGACTTCGGCCATTCGAAAGTAGAAGTCGCGGCCCTGGAAGAAATCAAGTTGGTCGATATTGAATTTAAGAAGCACGATCCACAGAAGATCATAGGTAACCACATGGCCAACTGCAATCTGAAAAGATATGAACATGAGGATTCTCCTTGGGATGAAATATTCTGAGGAGTGAGGTCCTATCAAGAGGTTTTGGATCGAATTCAAGCGCTGACACCAGATAAAAGGGTTGAGTTTTATAATTTCCATAAACATCGAAGAAATGGCCTCCCTAAAGTATTGCAAGGGGAAATCCTGACACCTCCAGCCATGCAGCAAACAGAAACCCAAGGGTTAGAAACATGGAGCTCTAGTGGACAAGATGCCCAATAAAATTTGGAGGAAACTGAGACCTTGATAGAGAAGGCAAAAGAAAAGCCACAGTCCACATTGGGTACACCAGCAACTGACACAGTCAAGAAGTAGACATCCACTGAGATAGGTAGTCCTATCAAACCTGTCACACCTCTACAGTTCAGTAGAGGGAACCTGATGGCCGAAGTTGTATTCATAGGAGACCTTACACCTATTTCAGCAGCAGAGATGCCTCCTTTGGAATTCTTCTTTAGTAAGAAGAGAAAGGTTGTGGTAAAGAGAGATACACATCAGAAGGAGGGTGCAGTTGTTAAAAGACACCGGGTGTTATTAGAGGGGCAAGCCCTAGAAGATGAAGACTTCGCTACAGAGGTCATAGGCTCATTGGGAGATTTTGCGACAACAAACTCGTTTCAATGAGCAGCCTGAAGGAGAAGTTGAAGAAGAAGGATATGTTGATAGGAAAATTGTAAAATCAAATGAAGATGGTGGAGTAGAATGTCAGGAGTGAGATCGACAAGGAAGTCCAGCAGCTCAAATCTAGTCTTGACGAGATGCAGAAAAAGTCACAGACAAGTAATGAATTAGTCAGACAGCTGCAAGCGAAGGTAAGCTTAACCGAAAAAGTGGTAGTGGATATATAAACTTTCCAAACCCAAGCTCTAGAGGTACATAAGGAACTGGAATCAATGCAGTGGATCCTTTTCAACAAGGGGGAAGCTATCCAAAATCATTTTCAGGTGATAAATCAATCCTTAGATAACATTTGTTTAAGAGAGCGAGAAGTTATTGTTGCTTGGGTCACTTTCCAGGAAGCAGTTGTGTCATCAGCTAGAGAAGGAGTGCCTGTGGTTTCCAGGTTGTCTGTTTCAGAACAAACCAGAGGCGATATAATACTCAAGACCTAGGAATCCAATATAGTCGAAGGTAAAAAGATGGCTAAAGAAATCAAAGAGGCTTGTGAAGAAGCTTTTCAATTACTCAACAAAGAGTCATTAGGCCTCGGAAAA
>ML786867.1:39298-54402 GCA_009831015.1 Picea engelmannii | reverse complement strand
AGGAAACTGTAATTCAAGCTCTAGGAGCTTGCTTCAATACGTACAGAGCTTCCTTCAACCTATAGACCTCTATCTTAAATCTTCAAACCAAATTTTCATGTTACATTGTACCAATTTGGTACACTTGCTCAGCTGCAACTCAATCTACACAATCATGTGCTAGCTCTATGTCCTTTCTGCAAAGCATTGTTTGTCTCATTGTCTAGGAGTATGTTCTCTAATCTCTCTGCAACTATTCTGGAATCTGGGACTCTGCACCTGCAACTGCTCTGAAGCTGAGAATGGTTGCTTCATTCTCACTGTGACTGTTGAAATTTGTGAGTAAATCCTCTTATTCTATCACAGCAACAACTTCATTTGAAACAGAGAGTGGCTCAATAACTTGATATTGAAGGTAGATCTTCTTCTTTCATGGAGGTAACTCTTATATTTCATTGTAGTCATGTCTCCATGACCTAACTACTGCAATGCACCAACTGCCACTCAATTTTAAATATGGGGATTTCTCCCCCTGCATCTCATACTATATATGAATCATGGTTGTTCTGGTTGTCTTCATAAGTACTAGAGTAAGTGTCTCATCATAGTCTTCTCCCTCTTTCTAGGAGAATCCTTTAGACACACATCAAGCTTTGTACTTCTGCAGCATGCTTGATCTGTATAGATCAATCTTGGAAGTCAATACTAACTTCTCTTCTAGTCTAACTGAAGAATCCATATCCTAGTCTTTATGACTGGCTTCCTTCTCTGTTGTTGAACCAAGAGAATCTTCCCAGAAGATTTCATATCTCCTAGAAGTTTATGAAGCTACGATTTAGTCTTCTCACAACATCTGTCTCCCAGTTCTGGAAGTTGTCTCTTCATCTGATCCTTTATGAGATCAGGCTTACTCTCGATTTCTTTTGAGTCTACAAGGACTTTATCCTCTCTTACAGGGTATACTTGGTGTTGAATACCAAGTCTAAATATGAAAGAGAGAGTCAAGTTCTGCTTCCCGTCAAGGTGGCTTCATTAACTTTTGAACAATTCTGCTATGAGTTCTTGTTCTAATGTTCGGTCATCTTTGGAGCCTTCTACTCCTTTCAATCAATCTTCACATGAGATACTCTGAATCTCAAAAGATAGCTTCTTCTTCATCTTCTTTGGTACATGAGTGTATATGGTCATGTACATCGTCTGCTTCATGTCTCATATAATATGTTGGCTTATGCAACCTTCACTATAGCTTTCTCAGGGTTATCACTTGTGACCTGAAACTAGGTCAACAAAACAACAAGCAAGAATAATACTCTTTTTGATAATAGTAGATAAAGAAATAGCACGAATAATCATCACAGAAGCTCCTTTAAAGCTATCACTTGTGGCCTGTCTGAAGCAAAGATCAAAAGTAAGAAATATAATACAAAATGAGGTCAACACTCTTATAGTGTTGTGATCAAACAGTCCTCCATGGCAACCTGGAACTAACATAAGAAGTTTCTCCTAGAGGAGATGTTAGTTGTATCTGGAAAATGATTACATTATGCATTTATCTCAATATGCTCACATGTTGCCAAGTATAATACCTTTCGAGGACTGTTATCTCAACTATAGTGTTTACTTGTAAAGGGGTAGTCAACAACTTGTCATGTGAAAATTTGAATCTTATAAACTTAATTAATCAAACCTGGAACCTAGAGCCTTGTCCTCAAGAATGAGAGTGTTGCTTTTCTTCCAAGTCTCCTTCACTCAAGATAACGAGTGCTTTCTTCAACTTGTATTCTTGTACTAGGACAATATGTTATCTTGAGAGAAGGTTGGGTTAGAGAATAAACTCTATGATCTCAACTTTAATCCATCTAATACCTTGACTTTAATTTTGACCAAAGGTTAGTATGATGGTCATAGCTTCAACATGAAATCTAGATCAAAATAATGTCATAAAAAATAGATGCATATCAGAATAATCAAACCTGGGTTGCATTATTCCTTTGAATGTGTTGGATCTTGAGATCCTTCTGGATCTATGGTAAGAGATCCCTTCTCTTGCAAATACCCTTTAAAGATTAACAATCTAAACATATGTGGGTACATACCTCAGATAGCATTTGCAGGTAGTGACACCATCTGGTAGCAGGGGTAATAATTACCAACTCTTAAAAACTTCGAGGGTGACTGCAATTGGTACTACAACTGATACTTCAACTAATACTGCAACTGCAATTGATACTGCAACTTATTATGAGGCTGCAACTGCAACTACAACTTAGGGTTTTATGAGGAAACCCTAATTTTTCAAACTTCAAATTCTGAAATTTTGATCCAGGGGATAGATGCACTGAGCTGAGGCGAGTAAGCTGGTGCAGTTAGATTTCTGAAAATCCAAAATTTACCCCTCAAACTTGACCAACGGATTTTTGGACTGGTTCTTTTGGTTTTTTGGTACTTCTGGTACTTCTAGTATCGGTGAAAAATAGGGTTTCACTTTCCCAGAGATCTACCCAATGAAAAGGTGTGTTGAAGGTGCCAAAGAATTCCTTGGGTTAGGGTGCACTTTTCTAGATGGTATTGAGGCTAAAAATCTTCTTCAATAAAAATCCCTAATTTTCATGTACGACAACAATGACGTTTTTCTTCTTCTTGTGAAAGATGCTCTCTTTAGCTTAGCTCTGAAACCATGTTAAGGTTTAAGCTATTATTAGGTTTCTTTTCAATTTTCTAGATAACCATAGCATAGATAGGATCACTAAGAAATACACAATCACAAGAGACACATCATTTATCATGGGAAACCCTCATGGGGGAGAAAACCCAACAAAAACTTCCTTAATATAGATAGCCAATACAATGCCAAGAGAATAAACCAAACAATATAGAAAGTCCTCTACCAAGTAGTCTCTCTCTCTCTCTTCTTCTCCAACTACAGTTCCAAACTTGCGCTTTGATGAGCAAGTGAGTGAGTGAACAAATGAGGCGTTGACCTCTCTTATTTATACAATCTGGTAGGTGTTGAACTGAGGTGTCTTTTCACTAGTGGGGTCGACTTCTCATTTTGGGTGGTTATAACCACTTGAATATATTATGGGGGCCAACTTCTCATTTAGCATGTTACAATTAGGGTTTGACCAATCCACAAAAGGGGATTTGGTCATTTACAATGCCCGACATGATCAATCCATAAAAGGGGATTGATCTAATGAATAATACATCAATAATAAAATAGAATACTCTTTCCAGTTACAATATTTCAACACTTTCTATCTGTCAATAGGCACAAATGGCCTCTGCTTGAACAATTGCATGCTTGATTCAGGGGCCTTGACAAATGTCATATCCTTGAAGGTGATGAAACAAATTGGTTTGAAGACAACCCAACCTTATGGAAATGTTTGTGGTATTGATTCAAGAAGAGTTAATGTCTTGGGAATATGTGAAGACGTTGAGGTTTTTCTGATAGATTTTCCACATATCAAAGTCCTCATGGACATATTGGTGATCAATGTCCCTGATTCCTAGGGAATTCTCTTATCAAGGACCTGGTCCTCAACCCTTGGAGGTGTTCTTAGCATGGACTTTACACATGCATATATTCCCATGGGCGATGGCACGTATGAGATCCTGCATAACAGGGAAAAGAAAGACACACATGTGATGAATCTGAGGGGGCCCAACTATGTCAGTGAACACTACCAAAATATACCTCCACATGTTTTTGAGTATGATCCATCCAAGTTACCCTTCATGCAGGAAGATGCAATAGAGATGTTTCTCCCATGGAAAAATAAAAAGAAGGATGCACAGTACTGTTACAGGTGAATCCTCCTGTGGACAAGCAGATTCCCTCTTGGTCTCTAGACTCCTAAGGCCAAGACAAAAAAGTCCTTAACATGGACACTGACATCCTTTTAGATTACTTTGTTAAGGGGGCAATATCAGGGTTGTTGAACCCTAATCTTGTATTTACTCCTTATTTTGTGGACAAACTATTTTAGCTAAATTTTGTATAAACAAAGATCATAAGATCTCATTTTCAATCCTCTCCCTCTTGTGAGAGACTTGGTTTGAAATTTTCGGTCCTCTTGGCTCTTTTAGCTCTTGTGCACTTGTGTATGGATATACTTATGAATGGTTGATGGAAGAAGTGATGTGCTAGCCTTGGAAGGCTATTCTATTGCTATTGTGGTGGATTATCTTGACATTTTTCCTTGAATTGGTATGGTTTTTAATCTCTTGCTATCATTTGTTTCAAGTCAAGGTTATTGTGCTAAGAACTAGGTGAGAATTATAAGGGAATACACCCCCACCTTAGTCTTCATCACTTTATGCTTCATCTTATTGCTTAGACAACGGTTTTCTAAGAGAATTATAAGGGAATACACCCTCTTAGCCTAAACCCTATCCTAGAGAAACTTGCCTTGGGAAGTAAAAGTGATTACACCCCCAAGGAGGTAGCTTCTCTAAGCTCTTTTGACTCCATTAACCCAATGTTAAAGGCACTAGTGATACTCTTTACTGCATTGGAGATATAAACTCATTGCTTTGGGAAACATATTTTTTTACCTTTTGAAGGTTCTCTTGGTTGAAGTTGATTTGTCTCATCAAGAGGAGTCTCCCCCCACTAGAGCATCCCCTCTCTCCCAACACTCTAATTTATGTTATAAAATTTAACCTACATCCATTAGGGTTGGATAAACATAGCTACTAACACTCTCATAACTCCTAAACTAACCCTAGACTAGCTCTCTAACTTTTATCATTTATTCTACTAACTAGGGCACATCTTTTGAGCTAGTTCTTGGCAACTTTTCATGGTTTGTTTTTCTGTTGTTTGCCACTGAATGCTACAGCCATAAGGCTGCAATTTTCTGCAGAAAACACATGTTACAACAACCATCTTATCTAGCTTCTTAAGTGCCTCGTTTCAACCTATGTTCATTGTTAAATTTAATGTAGATTTACTTAACTAATCTAGATATTTATATTATGATTTTAGATGTTTTATTTGATAATATAAGCTTATATCTACTGCTGCAAAATACGGACAACAGATTAACTTGCTGATCCAAATAACATCTATCATTGCAAAGTGTGTTCTCTTGTGTCTCAGGCAGGTACAATCATCCAGAGAAGTACTATACATGTGGGGAAACCATTACTTGACTTGCATGGCATCTCTCCCTACCTTTAATTCCGCTTAGAATTGACCTCTAGGGGATTTACTTCCATTTCCCTCCATCTTTGTCTCAATCTCCCTAGGGTCACCAATATCGCCTCCCTAGAGTGACCTAGTCTCCCTTGAAGCGCATGACCTACATTGAGGTGACATTGGGTGTAGGATTCCCAAGTTGTATCACTTTTCCGTGGTTGGGTCAAGCTTTTCCCAACTTACAACTTGGGATATAACAGGATCTATCTTTAAATTTGACATGGAACTTTCAATACACCCATCACAAATTTCTTCCACCGAACCCGCACAGTGAGTAGTGAGTGAGGCCAACATTGAAATTTTTTCAATCTATGCCCGTATGCATCGAAATTTGATATGGTTAGACTAGGTAGTTGCCTTAATGGTATGGGAGGGTTTCAAGACTTAAGGATGTTTGATGTCCCCGCATAATATTTGAGATCGTTCATGTTTGCATAAACATTCAATATAATGTATGTATTATTGTCATCATTCATCATTGCCATCTATAGAATCTTTTCCGGAACTCTCTTGAAATGTCATGGCACTTCCAATACACCCATCACCAATGTCTTCTTGCATCGACCTCGCACAGTAAGCAATGAATGGGGCCAACTTTGAAATTTCTTCAAATTGTGCCTTTATGTGTTGAAATTTTACATGGTTAGACTAGACAAATGCCTTGATGGTATTGGAGGGTTTCAAGACTCAAGGATGTCTAATGTCCCCACATAATATTTGAGATCGTCCATGTTTGCATCGACGTTCATAATGGATGTCTTATTGTCATCATTCATCGTTGCCATCTGTAGAATCTTTGTTAGAACTCTCTTGAAATGTCATGGAACTTCCAATTCACCCACCACAAATATCATGCACTGACCCCGCATAGTGAGCAGTGAATGGGGCCAACATTGAAATTTCTTCAATATGTGCTTGTATGCATCGAAATTTGACATGGTTAGACTAGAAACATGCGTTGACGGTATGGGAGGGTTTCAAGACTCATGGATGTATGATGTCCCCGCATAATCTTTGAGATCATAAACATTTGCATCAACATTCATCATGCACATCTCATTTTTATCATTCGTCATTTCCTTATATAGAATAGTTGTAGAAAGTATCTTTAAATTTGACATGGAACTTCAAATACACCCATCACAAATTTCTTCCGCCGACCTCACAGAGTGAGTAGTGAATGGGGCCAACGTTGAAATTTTTTCAATATGTGCATGTATGCTTAGAAATTTGACATGGTTAGACAAGACAGTTGCCTTGATGGTATGGGAGGGTTTCAAGACTTAACGTTGTTTGATGTCCCTGCATAATATTTGAGATCGTCCATGTTTGCATCAACGTTCAATATAATGAATGTCTCATTGTCATCATTCGTCATTGCCATCTATAGAATCTTTGTCGGAATTCTCTTGAAATTTCATGGCACTTCCAATACACTCATCACAAATATCATCTTGCATTGACCTCGCACAGTGAGTAGTGAATGGGGCCAACCTTGAAATTTCCTCAAATTGTGTCTGTATGCGTCGAAATTTGACATGGTTAGACTAGACACATGCCTTGACAGTATGGGAGGGTTTCAAGACTCAAGGATGTTTAATGTCCCCACATAATATTTGAGATCGTCCATGATTGCATCAACTTTCATAATGGATGCCTCATTGTCATCATTCGTTGTTGCCATATGTAGAATCTTTGTTGGAACTATCTTGAAATGTCATGGAACTTCCAATTCACCCATCACAAATGTCATGCACCGACCCCACAAAGTGAGCAGTGAATGGGGCCAACTTTGAAATTTCTTCAATATGTGCATGTATGCGTCGAAATTTGACATGGTTAGACTAGACACATGCCTTGACGGTATGGAAGGATTTCAAGACTCAAGGATGTCTGATGTCCCCACATAATCTTTGATATCGTCCATGTTTGCATCAATGTTCATAATGGACGTCTCATTGTCATCATTCGTCATTTCCATTTGTAGAATCTTTGTTGTAAATCTCTTCAAATGTCATGGAACTTCCAACTCACCCACCACAAATGTCATGCATCGACCCTGCACAGTGAGCAGTGAATGGGGCGAACGTTGAAATTTCTTCAATATGTGCTTATATGCGTCGAAATTTGACATGGTTAGAGTAGAAACATGCCTTGGTAGTATGGGAGGGTTTCAAGACTCAATTATTTCTAATTTCCCCACATAATATTCAATATTGTCCATGTTTTCATCAATGTTCATCATGCACATCGATCTCATTGTCATCATTCATCATTCCCTTCTATAGAATCTTTGTCAAAACTCTCTTTAAATATCTTGGAACTTCCAACATGCTCGTCACTAATGTCATCCACCGACCCCGCACAGTGCACCGTGAATGGGGCCAATGTTGAATTTTCTTCAAAATGTGACTGTATGCATTGAAATTTTACATGTTTACACTAGGCATATGCCTTGACAGTATGGGAGGTTTTTAAGACTTAGGGACATCATTCTCTTCATCGTTTCCATCATCATGGTTGTCATTTCCATCATCATCATCATCATATTAATCATGACCCAATTTCGCCATCCATGCCAACAAAGATCAAACCCGACATACCCATCTTTACAATGAAACCTAATGAAGATGCCAATTTCCATGTATTTGTCTTTTTCTTGTGGCATTCTTCGAGATGATTAAACCATGATTCTAGTAAGTTAAGACAACCCAAAATAATTTTATAGGGTCCAACATGCAAGGTTTAATTTTTAATGGGTTAGGGATTATATCGGGTGAAGGGATTAATGACATCCATCGACCCTATATGGTTACCAATGAATGAGGCTAACGTTGAAATTTCTCCAAACTGTGCATGTATGCATCGAAATTTGACATGGTTATACTAGGCACATGTCACTTGATGGTATGGGAGGGTTTCAAGACTCAAGGATGTCTGATGTTCCCATATAATCTTCAAGATCATCCATGTTTCGAGGGGCTAGGGGATAGATGGTATAACGATTAAGGTCTTAGGTTTATGCTTAGTGAAATATTTCAATTTGTTTTAAAATATAAATTAATGAATAAACTTTGGATACATTAATTAGCCTAATCATTTGGATTTACAGTGATTTACATATATAATATATTTAATTATATTTTTTAACAATTACCAACAAATGGCCACTAACCATGCTAACTCTTATATAAATAATCCTAATTTTTTTAGCCAACAATTCATAGAAAAGATTGAACACTTTAAGGATATTGCAAAAGGTAATTTGTATCGTTGGAAATAATACTGAAGCATTTCATGAAAGTTTGGACCATAAGAATCAACATTTTAAAAATTGGATTACAAATAATTCTGAAAATTTAGATGTCTTGGTCATTATCATTATTGTCTTCAACAATGTCATCTAGTTTATCATTGTCAATGTTCATATGTTCTTTCAAGTATTTAATATTATCATCATCCTCTTCTTGATCTACATCATCTTCATCATCATTGAAATTTGACTGTAGACCATCTATATTGTTACCAGATGTATTTGGATCATCGTTTTCTATACCATCCATATTGTTGTCTTCCATAACATCGCCTAACTCTGGATTGTTGTCTTCTTGTGCCTGAACATAACCATCTTCAACATCATCATGGTTGTTAATTTCTTCAATGTTCTCTAATCCCTCTCTCTCATTTTGTTGGACATCATTGTTTTTCTCAATGTCCACTAATGCATTGTCAAATACATGCCTTAATCTTGGATCATAATGTATGACAAATATCCATTTCGGGTCCAAAATATCTTCATAGAAAAATACCTACACATGAACTACATACATATATTAGACATATCTTATAACACTTTTATTTATTAATAAACACATATATTATCGCAATAAACTATAAATCAATAGATTAATGATCACTATTGCTTCTTATTTGAGTTAAAGAAATACCTGCTCACAATGAATTGGTAGAACATAAGGCTCCTTATCCTCTAGTAAGAACCTCGAGGAATCTATAGAAAACAATCCACTATGGGTATCATGTCTTCATGTCCTCTCAAATGCTTCATACCATCTATAGTTACAAACACAACATTTAAAAGAGAAGTAATCCAACTCAATAATTTCTTTTTCCAACTTATTGTAGATCCCCTTCAATAATATTCTTATCTTTTGAGCTTGCTCGACTGGATTGCTTGAAATCAACCATGATGCCACAATCAAAGGATTGTCTCTTTACATCTACACTTTCTACATGATAATGTCGTCCATATGCCCACATTGCAGGATATTTCCTCACCTGTGAAAGACCATTTATTTCAGTGAAAACAAATATAATGACGGATATTAAAATATTTAATAGTGTCAAAACTGTAAGGAAACAACATTTTGTAAAATTCCAACTATACCTTTCTTTCATAACCTCTACACATGTTGATTTCATCTTCTTTTATGTTTGAATCTATACATGCATCTTCTATTTTATTTTGAATTTGTTCAGTAACCCATTCTAGAGTGCAATCTTTGCCCCATTCCCTAAGCAGATCACTGGGAAGTGGAGTGTTCCTTGGGTTGGATATCTTAAACTGTCTCCTTGCTTCTAACATTTTTTCTCTCTTTTTATCATACAAATCAATCCATTTGTTCATAAAGCTCATGTGGTACATAATGAACTTGTTGAGTATTGCACTTTCGTCTACACCTATTACATGTCAACATGTTTATTTCAAACTCCAAATGTTATGTAGTTAATTTGACAAATAAATTATAGAGAAAATTAATGATTGCAAGGAAAACAACCACAGTAATGATCATGAATTTGTAAAATTTCAGACCCCAATCTAGTTTCAATATCGTTGATTTTTCGGCCTATGTTAATGCCCAAACCCAGATTTTATATCAACCAATTAAACACAACAAAAAATAATTTTCAGAACTGAAACATGAGGATTCTGAACATCGTTTATAATGCAGAAATAAAATATCAGCGGCACATAAACTCAACAAATATTAACACAACGATTTTCGGTCTAACATTGACCCTGGAAAAACCCACAAGGGGAAAACTAGTGAGAGATGGATATTTTTATTATTTAGGAGCTTAAGAGAAATTTTGTTATAGCATATTCAACTTTAGAAATTTAAATGAAAAACTTATCTCGATAACTGTGACAAGTCTTCACACAGGAAAATGAGCCAAACTCCTCAAAACTCTTTCCAGAATTTTCTGTAATAAATTATGGGTCTACTCCTTGATTTCCGTGCCTCCAAATGGCTCTACGATTGCCTTGAAATCCGTGCCAATAGTCACAACCAAAAGTATTTCATTAAATGGTGTATGACCGCCTTGGGAAACATGCCAAAACTTCCAAAAAACACCACAGAACCTTTTCCTCAATTTTTGTGCCTGAATAACAGTCGTACAGACTGTACTTCTCTGCCTCGATTTCCATGCATGTTTCTTGATATACGAAACCCGAAAATCCGTACAGTACAGCTCCTCTATTGAACTGTAATTTCCCTCGATTTCTATGCCAACTATATGGTTGTACGACCTGTTGTGTATGTTGTCCCTCCTACCTTGATTTCTGTGCTAGTTTGCAGCCTTGGAATGCGTGCCCTAGGTCTGCAAAAATGGTCTCTTCTCAAGCTCGAAAATTATCTCTCTTGCTCTCTCTCAAATGTCTCAACAACCAAATCAATGGTGTTCCCTCCTTACCCTAATCGACCTCATGAGGGAAGGTGAAGAGTCTCTTCATCCAATGGTGGAGATTAGATGAGATCAATGGTGGAAATAAAATCACTTTATCCACCCACTTTCCCTAAGTCTAAAAAAAAATCACCTTTTAATTTGCATCTCACAAATTAAATGACTAGGGTCCACATTAGGAACTTTCTCACCCCTTAGGAGCCTAGGTGATGAGAAACACTTGCCTAGGTACTTTTTAATTAAAATTTTAACACTCCCTCTTGCTGAGGAAAGTGTTACTTACCACTCCAAGCTTGTCCCTGAAAAATACAAACTTGTCTCTGCCCAATGCTTTGGTGTGTATGTCTGCAACCTACTCCTCAGTAGATATGTCCTATAGCTCCACAACTCCTCTCTGAACATAGTCACAGATGAATTTATAACGAATCTCGATATACTTAGACCTATCATGAAAAATTGGATTCTCCGAGAGTTTAATGCAACTCTGAATATCACAGTAAATCACGGTAGGCCTCAACTTCACACCGAACAATCCCACCAGCAACTTGCAAATCCAAAGGGCCTCACAACTGGCCTGACTGGCTGCCATATACTTAGCCTTTGTAGAACTCAAAGCCACTGACTTTTTCTTCCGACTGATCCAAGACACAACTGTTGAGCCCAATCCGAAACAACACCTTGAAGTACTCTTCCTGTCACTAACACATCCTGCCCAATCTGAGTCTATATAGCCAATCGAACGAACTCCATATCCTCTCTGATATTCCAGACCATAGTCTATCGTACCACAAAGATACCTAATCACATGTGTTGTTGCCACCCAATGCACTCACCTATGATCCACCATGAACTGACTAAGAGTGTTGACAACAAAACAAATATATGGCCTGGTATTGACCAAATACATCAATGACCCGATCAACTGACGATACAAAATGGAATCCACCAACTGTGACTTAGAAGCATGAAGATTCTTCCAGTTGGTAATCATAGGAGTGGTCATGGGCCTACTGTCCTCCATCTGAAATCTCCTCAGTCTGTCACACACATACTTCCCCTGTCACAGGAAGATGTTGTTAGAATATAGAAGATGGTGTGCTCGTTTTACCATTGACGATACCCTCGTCACCCAACCACAGGCTGAAGCCTCCCTCCGAGCACCTTAACCTTGACCTGAGAATTCCCTYGAAAGCAAACCYTAGGCTAGATAGCCAAACAAAGAGTAGTGCATCAATCCCCAAGGATAGTGCATCACAAAAGACTAATCAGATGTTCCAAACCCTAGCCAAGAGATATCCAAGCCAATACTGAAACTAGCTRTTGTTGTAGTTGTACCTGCAACCCTCCTCCAAACCTGTGCACCAGACTGCAACTGCAGTGCGCACCAACTGGGAAACTGCAATTCTRAGATACTGTCAAATGARAACTGGCGCCCTGTATTTATAGTAATTCTGCCAGTTTGTTGGGGCCGACTTCTCCTTCTGGGTATGTGTCTGTTCAATATATTATTATTAATTATGGCCGACTTCTTCTCTTGGAGGCTAATAGCCTAATATAAATTATCTTCTTGAGCCGACAAGGCTTCTAGGGTTATTAGCCAATTCATTAGGGTTTCTCTTGCTTCCCGAAGTCTTCAGTTCTCATCAGGTTCACACGTGGGGGTAAATACCTCCCGCATCTACCATATTAACACTCCCTCCTAGCTAGAGAGGTATTTACAGGTAATGGTCTTGAGCACAAAACACACCATTTACCCGGTAGCATCAATATAGTCATCTAGACTATTTCATGACTAGATCATGAGCATCACCATCACCATCAACCGCATCATCTCTCGAAACCATACTTCATTTGAGTAGTTAGATATGATGCTGGATAAGTCACTCTCACCATGGAGTGATACAAGAGGAGTAAAAGCTCTGAATTGTTTTCCGTCTGGAAAATCTCTGTTCATCATTCATCTGAATGATCATCATCTCCAATAATTTGTTGATAGTCTTCAAGGCAATTAGAACAAGAATAGAGCACAATTGTGTCTATTCATAGTGGTACACAACTACAATCCAGTGGTTAACTACCACATCAAGTAACACACAAGTACTTGATCAGTAACGTATGGTTGTGAACGGTGAAACATATTCACCACAATAGTCCTCATCTACTGTCATACAGTCTTCATAACAACCATCTGAGACATCCTGCATAGAAACAATGTTATGATAGAAACTGTATCATCTGGGCCAATCTTTCACTCACATCTGTGAGATTTGAAAGAATGTCTGCCACCACAGTAGTCTTCATTTGCATAGAAACAATGTTATGATAAAAACTGAATCAACTAGGCCAATCTTTCACTCATGTCTGTGAGATCTGAAAGAGTGTCTGCCCTCAGTATAGAACATCAATAATAATCATCTGGGCCAATATTTCACTCACATCTGTGAGGTCTGAAAGAATGTCTGACCTCAATATAGAATATCAATAATGGGCTATCTGCCCCATTCTTGTCAACCAAGGAAGAAGGATTGTTTCTGATTTCTGAACCTGGACCATTTCCCACCCTGGGCCATTCTTTCGACACTAAACAAAGTGTAACCTGGAGAGAATGAGTCTGCCCTTGAGAAATGTTTGGACCATTCCTTACCCTGGGCCATTCCTCCAACACTAAACAAAGTGTAACCTGGAGGGAATGAGTCTGCCCTAAGGAATGACTGTCCTGGGCTATTCCCCACCTTGGGCCATTCTTCCGATACTAAACAAAGTGTAACCTGGAGAGAATGAGTCTGCCCTCGAGGAATAACTGTCCCTGATTGTTGAGCCTGGACTACTCCCCACCCTGGGCCATTCTTCCGACACTAAACAAAGTGTAACCTGGAGAGAATGAGTCTACCCTCGAGGAATAATTGTCCGGACCATTCCCCCCCTTGGGCCATTCCTCTGACACTAAAGTGTAACCTGGAGAGAATGTATAACCCTCAAGGAATGTCTGTCCTACATCAACCTCCAAAACGGACAATTCTTCGAAACTGCTCACAACTGTGAACTTCAAAAGAATGACTACCCGACGAGGCAGACCATTCTACTTGACCACTACACAGAGTCACTGCCAAGAAGAATGACTATCCTAGACCACTCCCCATAATGGGAAGTCGTTGTCTATGATACATCAGCAATCAGTCTGGCTCCCATGTTAACTACAATGGGAATTCATTGTCCGTCAGAAATCTCAATCCACTTTCCGAACATGAAAGCATCTGTCCAATCTGGACTATTTCTCAATTACAAATATAAATGCTCCCTCCTAACTAGAGAGTTATTTAAATCACAAAAATAAATGTTTGCGTACCTTCTTTTAGTTTGGAGAGTCTTCCCTTCTAGCTAAGAGTTTTATTTCCACGAGCTCTAGCTTGAGTATGCAAGTTATTTCATCTTGAATAGATGCTTTACCAAAATGTATGCTTATCTGCTCATCTGTGGAGATATGTATTGGAGAAATCATTTTCTCTTTTCTGGACTTCATCATGGATAATGTAATGCTTGTACTTTAGTCTGGAATACTATGAAGACTTCATGTAGATCTGAACAATAGAGTATATCATAGTTGGAGAACTGGAACATAGTCATGTGGTACTTCTTTTGTCATCATGAGATCTGATCTTCTGAGTAGTCATCTTGATCTTATAGGAAATCTTCACCACGCTTCTGTTGTGCATTGGAGGTTCTCCACCAAGTTGTCTTCTTCTTATCTGCATACAGGAGTATCTTTCTGGTATGCCTCAAAGTCTTGAGATTGCTCTGCATGCGCTCTTTACTCAATTTCTTCTGGAGAACATTCTTTGCATTCATCTAATGTAGAATTCTGACTCATGGATGTTGCGGATAATATAATGACTTATATAGAGATAAGTCTGGTGTACTAGAACAATCAATCATCATAGTCTCCTCCCTCCATCTGAGAGAACCTCTGGTTTTGGATCTCACAATGCTTTCATTCATAAGTCTTCCGTACACTGTTCTTCATCACGACTTTCAGTTCTTCTGCTTGATTGCTTTTAGTGAGTTCATATCAGGCTGGTAATCTTGTGATTCTTGATAGAATGACTTGTTGTTCTGGTTCTCTTTCTTTCTTGGAATCCTTATGTTCCTCTTCATGTTTTTCTTTTACTTTTGGGTCCATGGAGTTTCTTATAGATTCCATGCCTTAGAGATTCCA
>ML786867.1:13618-32257 GCA_009831015.1 Picea engelmannii | reverse complement strand
ATCGGTTCGATATCAGTCATCTCGAACTTTGAAGCAAGGCTCTCCTTGCAGATGTTGATGAGTCTCTCTACCCCTGTAATGAATATATCATCCACATATAGCAAGAGAATGAGAGGATCCTCTCCAACCATAATGTAGTATAGGTTGGGATCCGCCTCACTCTTCTCAAAGCCCAACTGCTGCAAATAGGCATCTATCCTCGAATACCAAGCTCTGGGAGCTTGTTTCATCCCATACAATGCCTTCTTCAGTATACACACATGAGAATCTCTTGCATGCACCTCAAAGCCCAATGGCTACTCAATATATAGCTCCTTCTATATAAGACCATTCAGAAATGCGGTCTTCACATCCATCTTGTGGATCTTCCAACCCATCTCCGCTGTAATGGAAATCACTGCCCTAATCGAAGTGTATCTAGCAACTGGCGCAAAGGTCTCATCATAGTCGACTCCCTCAACCTGTAAAAACCTCTAATCCACAAAGCGAGCTTTGTATTTCTCAATGTTGCCATATACAACATGCTTGAGTTTATAGAGCCATCTGGAAGTTACCACTGACTTCCCTTCAGGTCAAGGAACAACTTCCCAGACATCGTTCTTCATGATGGAATTGTACTCTTCCACCATGGAATCTCTCCAACCCTGTCTACTAGTAGCCTCCTCAAAAGTGGAAGGCTCAAACTCCCGAATACTACTCACCATCGCGATGTAGCTACAAAACCTCTCGGGAGGTTTACTCTCCATCACTACCTGTATGAGATTCCCCACTGAACCCTGTGCCTCTCTCAAAGTATCATGAATCCACTTGGGCTTCCTCCTCTCTGAAGTAGTGTCTTGTGGAGGGGATTCTCCCTCCTCAACCCCATCTCCTGAAGACAGTGATCCTGATGTAGACTCTGGAGTACTCGATCCTGAAACCCGTAGACCAGTAGCCTGTGAACCTGAACCCTGTGGCCCTGTCACCTGTGAACCTGTCGTCACCGAAACTGGTGGCCCCGAACTCTGTGTCACTGTAGTCTGCTGTGGACTCACCTGAATATGAGGTGAAGACTACTCACCCCTCTCTATCCCCCTAAACTTCCTAAAGGCTCCGTCCTCCTCAAATCTGACATCCCTCCTCAAGACAGTCTTCCTCAAGGAAGGAAGGTATATACAGAAAGCCTTTGAAGTCTCACTGTACCCAACAAATATCCTTCTCTCTGTCGTGGGATCCATATTTGTCCTCTTCTCAGAAGGGACATATGAATAAGTGTGCACCCAAAAATCCGAAAGTGCCCCACCTCAGGCTTCTTCCTAGAAAAACCCTCCTCGGGAGTCATGCTCCCCACAGCCTTGTGAGGAATCCTGTTCTGCAGATAAATTGCAGTGTAGCATGCCTCAACCCATAGAAATAGTGGTAGCCCCTGATCATGTAGCATGGCTCTCGCAGCCCCGGCAATGGCCCTGTTCTTCCTCTCTACAACCCCATTCTGCTATGGGTTGTAAGGAACAATCAACTCTCTCTTGATGCCCTCTCCTGCACAAAATTCCATGAACTCCTTGGAGGTATACTCACCCCCATTGTCTGTCCTCGGAACTATGGTTTTCTTCCCTGTCTCGTTCTCCACAAGATCTTTGAACTCTTGGAACCGACTGAAGACCTGTCCTTTGGTATTCATGAAGAAAATCCAATACTTTCGTGAGAAGTCATCAATGAATACAACATAGTATAGAAAACTAGTCAACGATTCCGGAGACATCGGGCCACATACATCTGAATGAATAAGATCAAGAATCCCTGCTGCTCTATTGTCACTGCTAGGAAAAGTATTCTTGGTGTACTTTCCCAAAGCACACCCCTTGCACAAATCATAGTGCTCTGAACTGAAATATGGAACTCTAGTCACCATCTCCCTTAGTACTCTCAAAGTCCCATGGTGCAAATGTGTCATCCTCCTGTGTCATAGCTCACATAGGTCACTGTCGTTGGTAGTATGAATCAATTCTCTCGCTGGCTAGAACATAAGCTTGTACAACTTCTCATGTCTAGTCCCAATCACTTTGGCCAAAGTGATACTAGACCCCTTTGGGAAAAGGAGCACCTGCCCATCATGAAACAAGACCTCATAGCCCCTCTCCTCAATAGCAGAAACTAACACTAAGTTCTTCTTCAAGCCCAAAACATATAGAACCTCCGTCAACAACATGGGAGGCAAAGACTCCCTATGAAATGATACAGTCCCGCAACCAACTGCCTTGACCACCCGGTCATCTCCAAGCACCACCTCAACATCTCCATTCTGTGTAAGGTCTGTCAAGTGCTCACGAACCCCTGTCATATGGCGAGAGGCACCACTATCAATATACCACATATCTGAATGAGTGGTGCTCGTGGATAGACACACAACCAAGGAGAATTCCTTGTCAAACTTGGTGGAAAACTCTTCCACCATTGTTGAAGTTGATGTTTGTTTCTTCTTCTTGTTCGGACACTGACCTGCATAGTGCCCAAACTTGTGGCATGCAAAGCACTTGACTTTGCTCATGTATTTCTTCCTTTCACCCTTGGGTTTGTTACCACCCTTATGACCCTTTCTGAATTTCTTCTTGTTGTTGGTAGCAAGAGACACATTCTCCTCCTCATGACCTGTAGATGAACTGCCATGTACATAACCTCTCTGGGTCTCCTCTTGAACAAAGTCATCCCAAAGATGTTCCCAATTGGGAAGCTTCTCCCTAGCAACAATGCCCTCCACAAAAATAACCTATTGTTTAGAAACTCCATTCAATGTTGTTCTCAGAAGCTCACTGTCAACTATGGCCTCCCCCACAGCTCCAATCTCATCTCTTACCTATGTCCATCTAGTAAGGTATGTGACCACATTTTCAACCTTGGTCATTTTTATGCTCTTCAGTTTTTCCCTCAAAACCATCTTCCGATTTTCATTAGTACTATGGTACAATTTTGTCAAAGACTCCCACATCTCATAGGAATTTGACTTCCCCGTCAAGTGAGGAATCAAATGGTCCTTGATGGCATCAAGAATAATCCTCTTAGCCTTGATACTCTTCTTAGTGTAAGCTGCAAGAAGAGAAGCATCAACATGTACCACCACAGGATGAGTTGCGGTATTTTCCACAATGTCCCACAACTCATTTTCTTGCAATAGCAAGATCATCCTCTCCTTCCAAGCACCAAAGTTTGATGCCCCATCAAGTCTATCCTCAACTCTCAAACCTGTAGCCATTGACCCCTTTCTGCTGAAAATGAAAAATTCAAAAATATGCCTTGTGAAGTGACTGTTGTCCCAACTTTCTGACTTGCTGAAATATCTCTGCTTCTTTCAACTCATCTCTGATACCATGTAAAATTTCAGACCCCAACCCAATTTCGGTCTTGCTGATTTTTCAACCAATGTTTAATGCCCAAACCCATATTTTATAACAACCAATTAAACACAACAGAAAATAATTTTTAGAATTGAAACATGAGGATCCTGAACATCATTTATAACACATAAATAAAATATTAGCAACACATAAACTCAAAAAATATTAACACAGTGATTTTCGGTCTAACAGTGACCCTGGAAAAACCCACAAGGGGAAAACCAGTGAGAGAGGGAGATTTTTATTATTTAGGAGCTTAAGAGAAATTATGTTACAACACATTCATCTTCAGAAATTTAAATGACAAACTTATCTCGATAACCGTGCCAAGTCTTCACACAGGAAAATGATCCAAACTCCTAAAAAATCTTTAAATAATTTTCTCCAATAAACTAAAGGTCTGCTCCTCGATTTTTGTGCCTCCAAATGGCTGTACGGTTGTCTTGAAATTCGTGCCAATAGTCATAGCCCAAAACAATGCATTAAATGTTGTACGATCACCTTGGGAAACGTGCCAAAACTTCCAGAAAACACCACATAACCTTTTTCTCGATTTCTGTGCCTGAATAACAGTCATACGAACCGTACAGACTATATGAAATCCATACAATATAGACTGCACTTTTATGCCTCAATTTTTGTGCATGTTTTTTGCTGTACAAAACTTGAAAATTTGTACAGTACGACTCCTCTGTTGAACTGTACTTTCCCTCTATTTCTATGCCACCTTTATGGTTGTACGACCTGCACAATCCGTACAGTACGACCTGCTGTGTATGTTGTCCCTCCTGCCTCGATTTTTGTGCTACTTTGTAGCCTTAGAATGCATGCCCTAACTCTGCAAAAATGGCCTCTTCTAAAGCTCAAAAATGTTGTCTCTTGCTCTCTCTCAAATGTCTCAACAACCAACTCAATGGTGCGCCCTCCTTACCCTAATCGACCTCATGAGGGAAGGTGAAGAGTCTCTTCATCCAACGGTGGAGATTAGATGAGATCAATGGTGGAAATAAAATCACTTTATCCACCCACTTTCCCTAAGTCTAAAAAAAAATCACCTTTTAATTTGCATCTCACAAATTAAATGACTAGGGTCCACATTAGGCACTTTCTCACCCCTTAGGCACCTAGGTGATGAGAAACACTTGCCTAGGTACTTTTTAATTAAAATTTTAACAGAATTTACTTACTAATTTCTACTTGAACACCATTAGATTGTGGTTTTTCTCCATAAATAATATCTTATGCTCATTCTTCATCCCAAAAGTGTGGCCCATCTTCAAAATCATTACCAAGGAATTCACATAGGAAGAAAAATACTTCATTCAATACATACCCTTCAACCATACAACCCTCTGGATGTGCCTTTTGTCGGACATATCTTTTGAGAGTTTTCATACACCTCTCAAAGAAAAGCATCCACCTCATTGATGCGACACTCGCTAATTCAATGTCATCGACTAGGTGTATAAGTAAATGGACTTGTAGGTCCATGAAACTTGTAGGGAGGTCCTTCTCAAATACACATACAATTTTTGCAATTTCCTTGTTCCATTTTGGTACTTCACATTCATGGATCTCCTTGGAGGTTTCCCACCTAATATAAGAATAGTAAATTAGTATGAACCTTTAGTAAAAAATTAAAATGGAATATAATATCTCTATGTCTCTCACATATGAACATTTCATACCACATACCTTGTAAATGCTGACAGTCGACTTATGGCATTCCTTAAGTCAAAGTAAGACATGAATCCCCCCTACTTTATAATGGCATGATATGCCATCAAACACATTCATCAAAGGTCGTTAGTAATTTTTCTCACACAACAAAATATCAAAATAGATTTAGTACTAAATCAATGTTTCCAGTAAAACTTAAATGATGATATATAATACCTTAAAAAAATTATGAAAATCATGTGTTTTAAATCCTCTGATATGTCTATCAACCATAAAAGCTTTATCCAATGATGACCCATAGCCATTAGGTGTCCTTATTGAACATGTGACATTTTTTAGTTGGTGTAGCTCTTTTTTTTAAATCCATGGAGCTTCTACATATGTTTCATTTTCCTTGTTTGACCACAAATTTCTTCTATCAAATTTGGTACGCGAAAGAGCAATATCTCTCCTCGAAGATAAAATTTCCTTCTCTTTGCTTGATATATGTTCAAATATAGAATCTGAGACATTTTTGAAGATGTGCATGGGATCTAATAGGTGACTTATTAATAGATCCTTCCAGTAAGGGAGCTCATAAAATATGGATTTCCTTTTCATTCCTTCTGGCATATTAACTACAACTTGTTATGGTTCTTCAATTGAATCACCCTGATCAAAAACTCCTCCCAACCTTTCAATTCAGCATCTTCATACTTCTTAATCCAATCACTTGGACTCATAATCATGGAAGGGCCTCTATTTTCAACTTTTCCATCAAATTGATTCTTTAGACGATTTCTAAACTTCTGATTTGTTGGTAGAAAAACCCTGTTGTCTGCGTAAATAAATTTATGTAGATCTTTAGAATACCTCCCTTGAAATTGATCTTCACATCTTGGACATGCAAATATCCCCTTTGTTTGAAGCTCTGCAATTCAATAAGTAATGTTAATAGCATCATAATAATAGTATAAAGTAATATGAAAGTTGGGATGAAAATAAATTATGAGTGTGAATGCGTAAATATTTTATCTTACCAGAACATACACCAAGTCCTGGGAAATCATGAATAGTCCAACATAACACACCATACAACATGAAGGACCTATTTGATGGAGGACATGATATGTCATACATTCTTATGCCTTTCCATAGTAGTTGCATCTCATCAATAAAATGCACAATATAAACATCCATATTTTTAACTTGATGTTTTCTTGGAACAATGAGAGTCAGCATAAGCTGCTCCTTTCTAACACTCATCCATGGGGGACTATTGTATACTATCAATCCGGCTGGCCAAACACTATAATTTGAGCTGAGGAAAGAGAATAGGCACACTCCACCAGTTGCAAGTCCAAACCTAATACTACGTGGTTCATCAATTTGGAAGCCAAACTAGAAGCTATTTTCGACGCTACACTAGAAGCAAAACAAGAAGCATGATTGGGAACTAAACTAGGCACCACACCTGGAGATAAAATAGGTGCTAAACCAAGAGCTAAACCAGGAGCTAAACTAGGCGCCACACCTAGAGCTAAACTAGGTGCTAAACTAGGAGCTAAACCAAGAGCTAAACTAGGCGCTAAACCAGAAGCTAAACTAGGAGCTACACCTAGAGCTAAACTAGGCGCTAAACCAAGAGATCAAGTAGGTGCTAAACCAGGAGCTAAACTAGGTGCTAAACTAGGCACTAAACTAGGAGCTAAACTAGGTGCTAAACCATGCACTAAATCAAGAACTAAACTGGGCACGAAATCAGGAGCTAAACAAGGTGCTAATCCAAGAGCTATTTTGGGCGCTATTTAGGGAGCTATATCTCAAGTTCGGTGCTAAACCAAGAGAAAAACTAGGCACTAAAGTAGGAGCAAAACTAGGCGCTAAACTAGGAGCAAAACTAGGCGCTAAATCTGACGCCCAGGTGAACACGTCGTTTAGTGTTGGGTTTTGCGCCATCCAATCGGCCCAATTCATGCATTTAAATGTACTAAATTCCGACGCTAATCTAGGCACTAATGGCATGTTTTGTTGTAGTGAGGTTTGACCACTTTCAAGTATCTAAAGGATTTCTAGATGAAGTTATTCACGTGAGACAATGGATAGCCTCAAGAGGGGACTCAGACCATAATAATGTTGTGTTAGAAGTGGCCTTTGCTCATGAAAAACCATCGAGCCCATTGAAGATGAATCCATAATGGTTGAAAGAGGAAGCGTTTGTAAAAAATAACAAGGATGTTTGAAAGCCCCATGATGATAATCTAAGAGAATATGATTCACTTCAATTTCAACAAAATCCAAAAGAAGCAAAGAAGGTAGTAGCCCAATGGGATAAGGACAAAAAATAAAAAGATGAATTGCTTCCAAAAGAATTGGAAGTAGGTATGGAGATCCTCTACAATAATGAAAGATATGGATACTTGATTGAGACTTATAAGTTGGAAGCAAAGTAACTAGAAGAAAAAAGAGGAATATCTTACTAGAAAAAGAGAAGGAACAAAGGCTCAAGGGTAGGGCCAATTGGCTACAAGTAGGTGATGAAAACTCCAAATTCTTCCATCGATATGCAAATGGTAGAAAAGTATAAACTTTTCTAGAAGATTGGCAAAGGAAATGATAGGTGGGCTACAAATTTTAAAGACATGGTGGACGAAGGAGCTGACTATTTGTCTAATCTCTTCAAAGAGAACTCTTGGTGATCCATATTGGATCATTATATTGTTTGTCATCTATATCGATCATTTTAGAGTGGAAAGAAATGGAGGAATCAACTTCCAGGGCCATTTTAGTGGCAAGTCCCAGTTTGGAAAATTGGGGTCCAGAACCTTTCGGGGCCATTTTGAGGCATTAAACGACATTTTTGGGGGGTTAAAACTTTCATAGCATAACTAGGACCCTATGAAATTATTATACACATCGATACCTTTCCAACGACACAAAAATCACGTCAATCAGAGCTCATATGCAAAAGTTATGCCTCCCACAAGTTGACCTACCGTGTTGACCACCATGGTACTAGAGGATTCCATGTCAACCCCGTACTCATGCATATGGGGCTAGCCACGTATGAAATTTCAAGAAGATTCTAAAAGGTCCAAAACCCTATCACAATTGAGGGTCGAGAAATTCAAAAACCTACCCTTAGATGGCTATCAGGCTATGTTAAATATCATGCCACTAGGAGGAGAAGGGGTTCCATTCTTTTGCATTGTATATTGTTCCATAACTGTTGAGTAAAACATCTAAGAGTGGTATTTTATGAGCATAACAGAGGAGGAGAGATTCCGTAGTAGCCATACAAGTCACAGGTCATAGGAAACTCCACAAATAATGCCTCTTTCTTTGTACTTGCATCATTTCTTAACAACGAAAAAGAGAGCATAGCAGCCTCACCTTCTAGCTGGGTTTTCTCTTGTATGGGGTTTCCTAGGTCATATCTTATGTTTATTTGTGGATGGTGTGATTGTATTTTACTATTCTCTATTTTTTTCATTTTATCTATTTCATGCATAAGCAAAAAATCAATAACTAAATATTCTAGAGATCTAAAGGAAAAACAACCTTAATAGTAAAGATTTCAGTTTTGTTTATTAGATCTGTTGTGACAAACTGTTCCAGTGGAATATCCACGATAGTTTACAGATCACTCGGGCCACAATTGTTGAAGTAGTAAGGCTCTCTAACTCTTTTTCTGGTTTTGTAAACAATGAAGAAAATTTGGAGCTAATGCAAGAAGTTGGGAAAGATGAATTGTTCCAAACCTTACAAAGTTTCCAAAGGGACAAAATCCCAGGGCCAAATGGATTACATGTGGAATTCTTCTTAGGATGCTATGAATTCATTGAAAAAGACTTAAGAAGGGTGGTGGAGACCACTAGAAACACGAGAAAACTACTCGGGGCTTATAATACTTCCTTCATTGTTTTGATTCAAAAAGAGGATAATCTGACATCTTTTGAAAAGTTTCAACCAATATCCTTATGCAATTGTATCTAAAAAAATATTTCTAAGGTCATAGCCAGAAGACTTAAACTAGTTTTATCAAAACAAATCTTGGGTTAGTAGTTTGGATTTATGGAAGGATGAAAAACTCACGAGGCAGTTTGGGCAACACAAGAAAGACTTCGCTTGATCAAGACCATAAATCAAAGATCGATGGTACTCAAAGTGGACCTCTCCAAGGCCTATGCTAGGGTAAGCTAGCTTTACCTGAGATTGATCCCCATTCACTTAGGTTTTTGTTATAATTTTGTGGTATGGGTGATGAGTTGTATTACCTCTATATCCTTTATTGTCCTAATCAATGTGGAAACACCCCCTTTCTTCAGAATAGGCAGGTATGCCCCCTCACTCCTCTCCTATTTCTACCAATAGCGAAAGGTTGATTAGATTATTAAAAGATGCATAAAAAAATGGAAACTTTAAAGGGACTTGCACTGGTCCCACATGCAATATCACACATCGTTTATTTGTGGATGATATCTTGATTTTTTATAATGGTTCTAGAAGGATAGTTAAGAAGTTAAAAAATATATTGGATTTATTCTGTAAATCTACTGGTATGATAATAAATCTTGACAAATCCACTCTATCCATGTAGGACATTCTAGAGCATGAGCATGAATATTTTTCCTAGTAATTTCCTTACTAGGCGATTGATATGGATCAAGGACTAAAGTATTTGGGATTCCACTTGAAACCAAATTTGCACAAAAAGGTGACTAGCAATGGTCGGTTTCCAAAGTAGAAAAGAAGATAAACCACTAGTGTAATCGATAGCTCTCAAGAGGGGGAAGATTGGTACTTGTTAAAGCAATATTGAAATCCATACCAATATGCTTGATTTCAATAGCTTGGGTCTCGAAAGGTGTATTGTAGAAAATTAGGAAATTGTGCTACAAATTCATCTGGCTAGGATATAACAAAAAGAAAGTTCTTGTGCTAGCATCCTAGAAAAATTGGCAATTCCAAAAGTAAATGGAGGATGGGGCCTACAAATTCCTATTCTCCAAGGCTCGAGCTGCAAAAATATGTATGGAGGATGGTACAAGGAAAATTCTTGTGGGTCCAAGTAATCAGAGCCAAGTACTTGTACCCAATCATATTAGAGGAATGGGTCAGGAACCAGGTGAAATAGGTATGTAATGCATCAATTATATGGAAAGTTTTGAACTTAACTTTTTGACTTGATAGTAAGTGGATGACTTGGAAGGTGGGTAGAGAGGATAAAATCCATATTGCACTCGATTCTTGGATAGGTAGAAAAGTATCTAACCTCATGTGACACAAGAGCTTCAAAACAAAGTGATTTTTTCACTAAGACATATTGTAAGCTAGGAGAGGTCTACAAATTTGCAACAAAAATGGCTCACATGGGAGGAAGTTGGTTTGGAAGAATATCTTGCAGATGTTTGAAATTCATACACAAATGCCTTGAAAGATAGAAATGTCAAAACAGGGGAAGAATATGACTAATTGTTATGATCTCTCAATCCTTTTAGGACACATGTGCCCAAACTAGGATATAGATCCCTTACAGAGGAAGGTTTGGAGGGACAATCATGTTGATGGTGGAAAATCATATGGAAGCTAAGGTGCCTCTCCAACATTAAAGTTTTCATGTTGTTGGCCTTAAATAACAAGGGTCCTACCTGGGAGGATCTATAATTTTTTTTATTTTTTAGCCCAGGTTGGTGTAGTCTATGCCAACAAGTAGAGGAAACAATAGATCACTTACTTCTGACTTGTTCCTTTTCCAAATATGTATGGAAAGAAGTTGGAAGCATGATAGGGTTAAGGAATGCATGAGAAGGAGTAAGTACTAAAGAAGCCTTTTGGTCTTGGGACACAAATAAGGACACAAAGAAGATCATATATATTCCACTCAATATAGCTTGGGGAATATGGCTCACTATAAACTTGAATTTATTTGAAGGATATAAGACTATTCCCCTCAAATGTGTAATCCCATCTCTAAATATACTAAATGCATACCCACAGGTTGAGGGAAAGCCAAAAAGATAATGGAAAAAAGAACAAGTCATAAATAAGGACACTCCTTGGGCATACTTTGATGTTGCCTCTCAAGGGCATGCCCCAAAATCAAGTTTGAGAGGAATCTTATATCTCTCCTCAAATCATAGCATAGCCGTCAAAGTTGGGATCACGTAGTCTTCACTCAGTGAACCCCTGACATAGCAATTACGTTCATAGAGTATTAAAAAATACTCCTAATTTCACTAGATATTAAAAAATACCTCCTAAAATCATTTTTTTGAACCCCCTCCCAATACATTGTTCCAATAAAAAACTCTTATTTTTTCTAGATACCCCTTTTTATACCCCCCAATACTTATAAACCCCCTAGGACCTTGTACCTCCCCCCAATACCTACAATATATTGACTTTATTTTTCACAAATAAAAAACCCACTTTATGAATGAACGTGGTAAGATATTGGTCAACAAGATGAAGCCCCTGTGGTTGGGATAGGGCAGGAAACTAACAGTTACTATGAATTAATGGCTCTCAAATTAACCCTATAGTTTGCTCAAGATTATGCTATTACATAGTTATAAATTTTTGGGGATCCACTACTGGTTATTCAATGGTTATGAAAGGAACCATCATTAAAAAATTTCACCTTACAACACACTTTTTGATGATATACAATGACAAATGACATCCTTCTCACACATTTCTTTGTCTCATATATATAAGGATAAGAACACGGTAGCTAATGGCATTTCAAAAGAGTCATTGTGGTTGGAGCATGACACTTGAGAATTTCCATCTTTCTCAATGGGCATACAAATGATTTCTCTTCTGCACCTTGGCTAAATTTTTTCTTTTTCTACAGATAGTGGACAGATTCTAGACTCTGATCTTTGCAATGATGTATTCTTGTCTTTTAAAGTCAACAATTCACAGGTATGTGATACTCGATAATTTTTGAGACCCTGCTTTTGAAAGATGTAATCTATGTCCTTTTAGTCAAGGAACATTTTTTTCTTTTTAAAATAGTTCAATGATATGTAAAGCATGTCTATGTAATCTATGTCCTTTTAGTCAAGGAACATTTTTTTCTTTTCAATATAGTTCAATGATATGTAAAGCATGTCTACAGAGAGCTCTCTCTCTATATATTTCATATTGGATTATAAAAAAAAATCAATATCTAGTGATTAATGTGTTATTAAAACCCTTTTATAAGTGTTAAAAAATATAATCAAATCTTTTGAAGTTGTCCAATATTTTTATTATAATAGATAGATCTACAGAGATTTTTAATGTGTGTGTAAAGTGTCAACTTCATATTGAACACAAAAAAAAATTACACATCTCTTATTAAAATGTTTAAAATATAAGCAATATTTTACTTTAAATTATTTTATATATATACTAAAAAAAAATTATTATAGTTCAAACATTTCAATAAGAGATGTGTAATTCCGTGACACTTAATACACATATTAAAAACCCTTGTAAATTCATCTATACTAACCATCTATAATAACTTTAGAAAAAATTAATTAAATCTTTTAATAACTATAAAAAGATTTTAATAATACACATATTAAAAACCCTGGTAGATCCATCTATACTAACCATCTATAATAACTTCAGAAAAAGTTAATTAAATCTTTTAATAACTATAAAAAGATTTTAATAACACATTAATACTGAAATCATTTTTATCTACACCCATAAGTTCAACTTCAATAACTTGTGTATTTTATCTACACCCATAAGTTAAATAAGTTGTGTAAAAAAATTCTCCATCCATACCAATAAATCCAGTAATTTAAACTCAATGAAAGCTAATACATACTGCAAAGGATCCCTACCCGATTTCATTCCCTCCCCTGGATAGGATTGGGTTTGGGTTGGGGATCATGATTACCCGCCCTCCCCTCTTGTTGCCGTGCATATCATATGATGATTCCTCGCCTCTCCCCTCACCTTTACATTTATACATCTTCCCTGCCTACACCATCCTCCTCCAACATCACTACGGACGGAAGATAGCAGGGAGGCAATATAAACATGGCAACCTCTGCGTTGCTCTTTGCGGGTAGTGCATTGGGACATGGCATCTTCATACATTCATTCTCAACTGCGGAGACCACATGAAGATGATACCGTTTACCATTGGCATTGGTGTTTCTCTTTGCAGGTAGATATACTAATTATGGTTTGGCGCAACAAAGATGGTGCCTGTTGCGTTCGGCAGCAATGGATTCGGTGGCTGCGACTCAACCTAAGGTTGTCGTGACGAGAGAATCGGGGAAAAACGCCAAATTGATCAAGGAGCTGGTGCATTTTCTTCCTTTCCTCGCTTGTTGTTACTCGCAATATCTGCTCTTGCTTTCGTTAATTTTTCTCAACTTTCGAGTTTTGAGCCAGCCAAGCCATCCAATCCAGTCTGTTGACAAACAGTTAAAATCGACTGTTTTTTTAATGTCGGTAGGAGCCTGATTGACATCATAACTTGAATCTTGTTTCTTAATTGCCTCATCGATATTAATATCCATTCAAAGAAATAATCAATTTTGCCTCGCTGACAACAGTAGTTTAGTTGCAAGGAACAACTGTTTTTCTGTTCATAATTCATAAATCGACTGTATTGTTATTGTTTATAAGCTTTAAAAGGTTACTTCACTCCTAATGATAATGCCGCTCCTAATGATAATGATAATTTCCCCTCATATTTGGCTTTTCGCTATACCTACCTCCTTTTCATTCACTAAGTTGTCGGCCGTTTTGTAACACAAGTTTGCCCGGGAGAAACTATACTAAATGAAGTAACAACTTGAACTGGCTGGTCGTTATCCACCCCAAATTTACGGAGGAAATAATGCGAAATTTGATATTTCAATTGAGGCATAAGCAAGATCTGTCCGTGTTTGACATTCAAAGCATCAAACGAAGGGCGGTTTAATCAACTAACTTTTATCACGAGTTCAATGGTAGTCATCAATATTACAGCCCTACTAGCTATGCAGGGATTCAATCTCACAAACTTCTTGTGACTGCCTCACTTCTCTTATTAGTCGCTCATACTCAAATTAACAACTACCCAAAAATGGCAGGCCGGCTGTCTTCCTTATCCTACGATCTCACAGTCAAGTATGATTGGGACTGAGATTCCTTGACAAGGAGGAACAGTCAATTTCTATTTTATTGTGAATTATAACGGATTTGTGAGTTTCTTGGATTTTTGGCCAAGGTTTTGTCTCGTCTTACAACTCGTAAGATTACTTCCCCTAGGGCCTATATTGCTTGTAACTTGTAATATGACTTCCGCAGGCTCTAGGCTCTACATCACTTGTAAGGTCATTTCTCCGAGGGTCTACATCAACTATCACAATCACAATTGTTGAATCCTCCTCCAATATCGGGAGCTATATCTCAATTTTCAAGCTAGCAAGCTGAGCATAATCTGGAAAATCAAGGGTCATTGTACAAGTTACTTCAGTTGTTACAATGACGATTGAAAGGGAAATAGTTTGAAATTATGTATGTTAGTGCTTAACTTATAGGCTCTACAACTTTACTACATGATCCATAGTTGCACCTAGATGAACAGAAAGCTGTCCCTACAACTACTCAACCATCTTAAATTGTCCTTGCTTCTACTTCAAGAAAGCAGTTGAGAGTTATCGTGCAATGGAGGTTCACTTAGTAAGTTGAACTATAACTTGAGCAATATCTGGATGTTTCTTTGGGAGAATTGCCTTTTCATTGCTATAAGGTATTGTATTGGAGGGAATGTTTCTGGAATCTGCTCTCAACCTCAGCTCTTGAGTATGGCTTTTATATTTCTTTTAGTTATGTCGATGTCATCATAAAATTTCTTAACATTGTAAAGTAAAGAAAAGTATTTGATTGTGGGCATTGAGAACACATCCTATATAAGATATTTTGCCTTTTAACTTGATCATTTATATGATATTTTACCTGTCAACTTGGTTGCTTATTTTACTATCATAAATCCATCTTACCTTGGATCTATTAAGCAATGATATTGGATAAAAAAACTTGAGGTGCAAATTTTAATGTCTTTGCACCTTTATATACTATTTAATAAATTAATAAACATTGAATTTTGCATTTAGCCTTTTTTTATCATTCTTGATGTAGATCCAAGTTTAAGATGACTCTGTGCTAATTTATTTATTATTATTTATATATGGTAAGTAAGATAAATGATACATAAGCTTTTTAATTTTTTTATGGTAATAAAAAATAAGACACTGGGGATAATGTTCAATGGGTACTAGCTCTGTCAGTGCATGTGTGTTAGGAGTAGAACCCATCGATGACTAACTTCAAAATTTTATGGACATAGGAATAAGGAAAGTCCAACATAGATACATACGTACATACTTTGATTAAATTGTCAAAAGTGAAATATTTTCTTCAACAAACTTTGTTGTGAAAAGTGATGGATCTTCATATGCATAGATTAGACCATTGGGTCATGCATTATTTAGAAAGGCATGGATGACGACAACAATGTTAGAACATTTCTCGAAGAAAGATAACTATTTCACTAGACACATAATTTTGTCTTCCCAAAAATCAACTATGGTCTTTTCGTTATTTTGTATATCTATATACTGTCTTATAAGTTTCATGTTTCCAGGCATTTGATTTGAAACGTTGGTTTTCATGATACATTCAATTAGCACTACTGGAACAAATACATACAACTGATAAGTGGACTGTGACTAAACTGGATAGTTAGTTTAGGGCATAAACAAGAGGTAACTCCTCTGCCCATGATTACAAGCCAAAAATTTGATTGTCTTTTTAAACTACTTAATGGACCACAAATAAGTCTACATGTATAGATTCTTACGAAAATGACAGCAAGCTAAAGAGCTTTGCAACACATTTACAGATGTGGATGATACTCTTCCTCTGACATGGTGACTTCTTTTGGAGTTTCAATTTTTCTTTGAGCAGTCGGAGGGCTCAAAGACTGGGCGAATTGAGCACTATCCATCACTGTTCCATGACTCTCTTCAACTTCCTCACAAATGTTCCTCGCAAACTCCATAGTCTGGTTGTGGTAGTAATGAGAAGAACTCGGTTCATCACAAATTTCCTTCATCTAGGTATGCAGTAGACTAAGATAAGTGAAAACATCCCCTAAAGGATTTTGACTAGGACGAACTTTATTTAATATGGCTGTGATTGTGGCTTGAACAAGTGCATCATGAGCGTTTCAAAGAGACATTTTCCCTCTCAATCTATCCAATTCATCCCCGAAATGTGCAAATTGCTCCTAAATTTTTGGAATATCTCCCTTTATTGCTAGTTGTTGAAGGTTGAAATCCATGGATGCCTGTTGAGAGAGTGGAGAATGAAATTGCTGAAGCTGTGGAAGAGAGAAAGGTTGATTGTCGGGGCATTCCTGAGCCAACTGAGGAAGGCAATTGCTTGAGTTGTAGCAGTGTTTCCCCTCTCTTCGAATGTAAGCCATCCTGATAAGAGTGAGAGGCTGATCGTGTCATGTTTGAACCAACAAAGGGGGTATTCATTACGATCTGTGAGGGAGAAGGAAAACATGTAGGGGACATGTGCTCATATGAGCGACACCAGTGACTGAAGGAGAAGGGAATCATTATCTTGATTGAATGAGTTCGAGTAGAGCATGCCCGGATTCCTTTGTTAAGGTGCCCAAATTTGATAATGAGACTTAGGATTATGGCTGCCATAAGATTGTGAATTTGGAGGTTCCCCTATGTTCGACCCAAAGTTGACCCTCTCCATGTAGAAATTTTGTGAATCTGACTTTTATTGCAATTTTAGAAATTTCTCCTCAACCTTGAGGTTTCCCGGATCTATTCCTGTGAACTTGCAGCCTTAGGGTTGAATCTGAAATATGAATTTACAGCAGCAATATTTCACTTCTCTTTAACCCAATTTACAAGGAAGCTCTAGAAAATAAGCACCATCCAAGTGTACTTTAATACCACAAAGCTACAACCCTTACGGCAAACTTTCCAAGCATATCACATCTCTGAAATATCTTATTACATCAGATTATAACAGCAGTAAATCTGCCTTCTTATCTTCTATACATGTGTTAAATCACTTAACCATTTCAACTCTATATTATGTTAAATTAGCATGAACAACCGACATTAGAATCTACCCAATCAAGAAGATAACATAGGCTGAAATTCAAATCTGCAAATACACAAAGTTTGGACAGTTGGAACACTTTATATATATACATATATAAAAGATGAAGTACATACCACAACTTTATCACAAAGATGGTACAAGTCAAGATCTACAAACCCTAGCGAGGGAAACCATAAGAAAACTCTAGCCACCAACTCCCAGCTAGGAATCAATCCCAACCAAAGCTGGCTGCTTCATCACTCATATCACACAAGTGAACCTCAAAGTACATCATCACATCACATGACAACTACTTGCCCAAGCAAGGCATCTAACTAAGGTCCATCAAGCATGACATCACATCAAGTTCCAAGTCCTGCAAACAAAGCATCTCACCATGCTCAAGGTATCCACACTAGCGCTCTTGTCTTCCTTAGGGTTTACAAACCCTAGTCATCTTACATCACATAAGCACATGGTCTACAAGACAAGCTCTAACCTCTAAGTCTACATGTCCATCAACTCCATCTTGGGGTTTGAGTCCTCAAAATCTAGGTCTTTGATTCTTGCATCAATAGTGAACACAAGCATCACGACCTCCATGGAACATCATAAGTACAATAAACAAGTGTTCTTCCAAGCAAGGTATCACACCAATCTCAAGCCAGGCTCTCCATGATCTTGCCCTAGCTTCCATACATAACATAAGAACAAGGATGCAATATTATCCAACATGTAAGCTCTACAAGAAAAATCATAACTTCCTCTAACATCATGTTCTTCCCTAGGGTTTACTTGCATAACACAAACCCTAGTGTCTCACAAGAGGAATCCCTAACATCTCACAAAAGAAAATTCTCCAAGAACATCCAAGATGTCTCTCTCTTCTTCATGTCTTCTCCTAGGATTTACATCACAAACCCTAGTGTCTTGCTCCCTGTTAACTCACAAACTTGCACTTATAGAGATAAAGTCTGAAAGCGCAAGTGCGATCCGGTGTAACCAAGATGGAGGCCACTGTCACCTCACCAACCCTCTTTCACTTCAGACCATCTCTTCTCTTGCTCAAGGGGGTTTCCCTGGATTAAGATTGCTAGGACTTGGGGGAATGAGCTGTCAGCGCAACAGAAAGGAAGAGCACCTCATGATTCTACTTTAGCTTGGGATCAATGATGGTATCCTGGTTCAACAAGAAGCAAACTTTCGTGGCACTTAGCTTAGCAAAGAACATAGATCACTTCATACAAGATAGGATTTAAATGGGAGCAGTGAAGCTCTAGTATATTCCCACGGATCAACAGGTAGTTCATATTTCGACCAAGCCCTTGTCAAGAGGGAAGTTTGAAGTAGTGTTGAAAAAGTCTCCGAAGCAGTTTTGAAAAAGTCGTGATTTTTCCTCCCTCCCGAAAAATCGCCTCTTAAAAATCACGATTTTTTCCTGTTTGAAAAAGTCGTGACTTATTCAAAAAAT
>ML786866.1:894208-912551 GCA_009831015.1 Picea engelmannii | reverse complement strand
AAAATTTTTTTTTGTACCCTAGAAAAGTCTTAGGCTTAGGGCTTAGATTATGAGCTAGGCGACGATTGGTTAGGGGGAATTGCTTAAGGGTTTATTCAGGTGTTGATGACTTAGGGTTATTTAGGCTGACCCTTCCTCCACATTAATGTGACGTGCCCTTCAGGACGCACCACGTGCTCCAAGGGTGCCTCTCGCCTCTGGAATTTCTTTTGGGCAACGTGCCCTTCAGGACGCACCATGTGCTCCAAGGGTGCCACTCGCCATCTAAGTTTCTTTTGTACGACGTGCCCTTCAGGATGCACCACGTGCTCCAAGGGTGCCACTCGCCAACTGGACTGATTGGTAGACCTCTATAACCCCTGGAGTCTACACTCCACCAGGTGAACTTGTAGGAGACTAAGGGTTCTAAGGAATAAGGCCCCTACCTTATTGCGCGCCCCTTATAATCATCGTGAGTGACTGTCGCAGTCGACCCTCATGGCATAGTGGGTCCTCTCGAACTAGGTAATCGTCAACCTACAGTTCGAGCCACGGTGGGAGTGCTAGCAGGCGGTGGCAGGGCTGCTGTCCACCCCTCTCCCTCAACCTCTCTACAAATCATGTGTGGCCCCTTTACTCCATATGTGAGTCTGGTCGGCAATCTATTGTCAGCCTACATCAACAATAATCATGTCAGAAATGTCAACAACAAATCATCAAATCTAATGAAACATCATAGTAAACATATCACCCAAAAGCACACTCCCTGACTCAGTCTGGAGTCCAAGGGGGTTCTACCGATGCCTCTGCATCCTCAAGGTCAAAAACCCTGCACACTCAGTAAAACTGAGTCAATAGCACCTGTCTACATCAAATAGTAACACATCATGTCATATGTCAATCACATCATAATCAAGTATAAATGGTCTAACATCATAAAAGTCCAGATCACTTGCGAGCAAGTGTCCTCAAATAATAAGTGTTCTCAGTGTGCCAGAGAGGGATGTTACATACACCCCCTCTTGGTCTAAACTTCGTCCCAAAGTTTCCCGGTATAAATGCAAAAATAAAGTATCACAGTATCATAAGTCTATCTATCAAACAAAAATGGAAACTGTTGACGCATATCATCGGCGTCCTCCCAGGTCGCCGAGTGTGGACTATAACTGTCCCACTGGACCTTGACTTGATCTACCGTTCAACGTCGTAACTGTCAAACGCGATGATCTAAGATGCGGACCGGCTCAGCCATGAGCGCTCCCTCATCCGATACCTGCAAGGAACTAAGGTCAATCACATGTGTAGGATTACTAATATAATGTCTCAAAACAGATACATGAAAAACATCGTTCATACGCCTCAAAGAATCAGGTAAGGCTAGTCGATAGGCCACGGGCCCCTTTCTCTCCACAATCTCGAAAGGTCCCATGAACCTAAGAGAGAGTTTATCTCCCTTTCCAAACTTGATCGAGCTCTTATGCAGTTTAACCCACAAGAAGACTCGATCACCGACCTCATAACTATGGTCGACTCAGTGCACATGAGCATAACTCTTCTGTCGATCTTGCGCTTCTTTAATCCTTTGTCTTATGGATTGCATCTCCTCTTCCATTTCTTGGATCGCTTCTGGTCCCACCAGGACCCTATCCTCAAGCCTATCCCAACTCAAGGGCATCCGACATAGTCGCCCATAAAGAAACTCAAAAGGCGCCATCCTAATGGTGCTCTGGTAACTGTTGTTGTAAGAAAACTCTACTAGAGGAAAGAATTCCTCCCAACGCTTTTGTTGGTCCATGACGTACATGCTAAACATGTCTTCCAAGGTTTTGTTCGTACGTTCTGTATGTCCATCCGTCTCTAGGTGATATGCAGTACTAAAGTTAAGTTGGGTTCCCAAGGCCTCTTGGAAACTCGTCCAAAATCGTCCAGTAAACACCGATCCTCGATCAGATATAATCTTTTTAGGCACGCCATGCAACCTCACAATCTCACTGATGAAAACTCTCGCTATGTCAGGTGTCTGATATGTCGTACGCACCGGAATAAAATGAGCACTCTTTGTCAGAGTGTCTACTACTACAAAAATTGAGTCGTGTCTCCTTTCCGTCAACAGAAATCCAACAATAAAATCCATCGATATAACTTCCCATTTTGATTCCGGAATGGCATGTGGTTGAAGTAATCTTGTCGGGTGACTATGTTCAGCCTTTACCTGTTAACACTCAAGACATCTAGCCACAAAGTTGACTATGTTGGCCTTCATTCCCCTCTAGAAGAATAAGGGCTTAAGGTCTGCCCTCATCTTCGTGACTCCTGGGTGAGCCATGTAAACTGCTCTATGAGCCTCGCTCAGGATCAAAATCCTCAACTCATCGTTAGGAGATACGTAAATCCAACCTATAAACCTCAATAACCAATCGTTATCCAATGAATATCCCTCATATCATGGTATCATCATCGTGTTTTGTCCGATAAAATCCTTGACTTCGGTGTACCAGTCATCATCACGCTGTAAGGTGAGAATCCTCTCACGTAGATTTGTTTGAAGGGGTAACACCGAAAAGATGCGTGGCCTCTGAATCAAGGCATCCGCCACTCGGTTCACTGTTCCTTTTATGTAAGTAATATCGAAGTTGTATTCACTAAGCAATTCCGACCAACGTCGTTGTCGCACGTTCAGGTCGCTTTGCGTAAAGATGTGTTGTAGTCCACAATGATTACTCTTTAATTCAAATTTTCATCCAACAAGGTAGTGTCTCCAAACCTTCAAGGCAGATACGATGGCTAGTTACTCCAAATCGTGCGTCGTGTAGTTTTCCTCATGCTTTCTCAGCTTCCTCAAAATGTAAGCAATCACTCATCTGTCGTGCATCAAGACTCTGCCTAAACCTTCCTTGGATGCATCAGTGCACACCAAGAAGTCTGCATCCATGTCAGGGACATTTAGTATCGACGTGGTTTTCAACAACTCCTTAGGCCTCCAAAATGCCTCCGCGCATTTCTCTGTCCAAACAAACTTCTTGTTTTTCTTCTGGAATTTCGTGTTCGAATTTGCTATCTTCGAAAAACCCTCGACAAATCGTCAATAGTATCTTGCTAAACCCATAAAAATATGCACTTCTGTGACATTCGTTGGCGCAGGACATTCCATAATAGCCTCAACTTTGGCTGGATCCATGGCAATACCCTCGCCGGAGATGACATGCCCTAAGTAGTGAATTCTCGATTGGTAAAAAGAGCATTTGGAAAACTTCCCATACAATTTGTGTTCTCGTAAACATTGTAGTACCAAGCGCAAGTGCTCATCATGCTCCTCCGTCGTCCGAGAGTAGATCAAGATATCGTCAATGAATACTTGGAAAAACTTGTCCAAGTACTCGCGGAACACCCCATTCATCAAACTCATGAATACCCCTAGGGTGTTTGTCAGTCCAAATGGAAAAACAATAAACTCGTAATGTCCAAATCTCATCTTAAAGGCGGTCTTAGGGATGTCATCCTCCTTGATCCACAACTGGTGATATCTGGATCGCAAATTGATCTTGGAGAACACTGTCACACCCTTCATTTGATCAAATAGATCATCAATTCTTGGTAAGGGATACTGATTCTTGATCGTAGCCTTGTTCAGTTGACGGTAGTCAATGCAAAGCCTCCACGATCCGTCCTTCTTTCGAATGAAAATAACCGGTGCACCCCACAGTGACACACTAGGACGTATCAGTCCCAGGTCCAACAACTCCTTCAGTTTCATTTTCAACTCTTGCAACTCTGAGTTCGACATCCGATAAGGCGTTCTTGCTATCGGTTCCGTTCCCGGTTTCAGGTCTATGGTAAACTCCAGTGCCCTTTCCGGCGGCATCCCAGGCAACTCCTCGAGAAATACGTCCGCAAACTCCTTCACCACCGGAAGGTGTTCTAGAACTTCCTCTACTCCCTTCTCGTTGAGTGCGAGGATCGCATAAAGTTTGCACCCCTTGCGCATACTCTTCTGTAACTGTAAGGAAGAGACGAACCGCAGGGAAACCCCCTGGTTTCTTCCTACAATCCCACGTCTTTGTCCTTCGTCATCAACCAAGCTCAATCGTTTCGTCTTACAGTTGAGTATCGCATCATGCGTTTCCAACCAATCCATACTGATCACGACATCATAAGATCCTAAGGTCGTGACGTACAAGTTGACCCTTGTGACAAACTCTCCCAGGTTAAGGGAACAACCCGCAACCTTTCCTCCCACCTTCTGTTTGGCTCCCGAAGCCATCTCCATGAAGCTAAAATCATCCTGTTCGACTGCCTTTACCTTAATCCTTTTTAGCACTGCACCAAAAATGAAACTCTCAGTAGCTCCTGGGTCTATCAAAACACTAAGGGTCTGGTCAGCGACGGTACCTGTCATCTCGAGCACAGTTGACTAGTGCTCTGCCTAACGGTTATTCACCACTGCATGTATCCGATGGGCCTTACCCATATCTCCCACGGTAGTGGGTCCGACCGATCCGGACGTCCTGGTCCTCTCCATAGGAAAGTCGCGCTAGTAGCGTGGCTCCCCACACGTCCAACACCCCTTCTTTGGCCTAGTAGTCCTGGTACCCGAAGTAGAAGATGACTGCCCACCGGCCTGAAACCCTGGTTTGTTCTGCTGAAAAGGCCTAAACTGCTGGTGCTGCGGGTGATGTTGTTGCTAGTGTTGTGGTCCTTGATAAGGTGTCCGCCGCTGAGGCGAAAGTCGTCGAGGTGTAGCAAAAGTGGATCCCCTCTGGAAGCCACGATGTCCTGGCGTATGTCTCGCTGGTGTCTGATGTCGCAGTGCACCATATGAACTCTACCCTACAAGTCTCGCTGAAGTCCTGGTCTGACCCCCACTGATAAGCTCCTCCTCTACTATGAGGGCCTTTTGGATAGCGTCGTGCAAGGTTTGAGGCATCAAGATCCTAACCTTTGCACGCAGACTGTCGTTAAGGCCAAACATGAACCTGTTGACTTTGAGCTTCTTTGTGTTAAGGTGCGGAGCATACCGGAGCAGCTCCATAAATCGTTCCTCGTACTCGGGCACCGTACGACGTCCCTGTCGTAGGGTGTTGAACTCGTTGAGATGACGCTCAATGAATTCCTCAGAAAGGTAGCTCTCTCAAAACTGTTCCTCGAACAGTTCCCATGACACGTCTTCCACGGCCATGTTCAGCTGCAGCAGGAGAATCTTCCACCATAGAAGAGCGCTCCCCTTCAGTTGAAAGATCGCCATGCGGACCTTCATGTTAGAGGTATAATCGAATAGTGCGAAGCACATCGCCATATTCTCCAACCATGCCTCGGTGGCTGCGCCATCCGGGGCACCAAAGAACTCGGGAAATTTTACCTTCTCGATTTCACGGTGAATGCTACCTGTAACGGCCGGTGCGCGTGGCAGAACCTCAGTGGGTGTCGGCGCCCTGGCCTCGTCTCTGTCCAAACGGCTGATAAGAGCCTCGGACATGTGCTGAAAGGATCTCATCATCCCAATAACATCGCCAACTACTATATGTTCCTGTCCGAGCACCTGCTCGCCTCCCTGGGGGTTAGACCCCTCAGGCGTGGATGTTGTTGGAGGCGTCTCACCTCCTCCCCTAGCACCCCGTCGTCTACCTCCGCGGCGTCCTCTAACCATGATTACCTGAACGCACACAATCAACTCGATCAACAACAGTATAATAAAACCAACTCATGTTACGACCCTCCTTGTTACGACAACTACTCTGACAACAGGTGCAAATTTTTTATTTTATTTATTTTCTTATTTTTTTCTGTTTTTTTTTTAAAGTGTGTGCGCGCGTGTAGAAGTAACAACACCCTTGACTCTACGTCACCACTCGAACCAACAAGACGCAACCATGATGTTCAGCACAAGAAGACTGAAGGCACTCTACCACCCTGAAAATACTTATATTCCTTAATTTTCTTCATAAAGTTCTCTCGACTTCTCCAACATGCTTCATCTCTTATAGATATTTAATATATACATTCTTCTACTTTCAAGTCATCAATTAATGAATTCCTCACTTTCTTCCATCACACCACACTCTCTTATGAGCCTCGAAACCTAATCTCTCTAATCATCGCATGCCTTCACTTCAACGAAAAATCACATCCAAAGCAATTATGGATTAATTACTTATAGATACCATACACTTAAGGGTTTTTCCTCACCAAATAATGCTCAACAAGTTGGCTCAAAGTCCCTCGATTCTCCATTATTTTGGACTGCAACACTCCCTCATAATCCAACACTAACACCATTCATTTCATGTGATCTTCTTAAAGAACACACAACAAAACTTTGATTCTCAACAATCATCACAATCATCAAATATGATCTTGGATCCAATATTCTCGTTGATTTACTTGGTAGCCACCATAACACTCAACATACCCCTGACACTCAACAACCAGCTGATGAAAGATAGAAAGGCTCTTCCACTCGGAAAATAGATTTATGTTTTCAATGATGTACGACACAATAGTTTTGAATAATATGAAATGAATGGAATAATAGCACATTTTCCTATTATTTACGACGAGATTACTTAATGTACAATTGTCAATTGAAGTACAATTATTTTTTTAATTATTTATCCTTGAAGGGTTGGATGGTTATATGCCCTTCCAACTGAAATTAATACCAACTCTTGAAATTTGGTCACTTCTCATAAGGAATTCATTTTCTTATTTTATAATTGGAGGGAAACTTTTGGAAGGAACTTTTGGTATTTTGGTTTACTTGGAAGGTAGTTCTTATCTTGTGTTGATGTGTTTTCACCCATCAAATAGAGACCATTTTTTTTTTTTTTTGTCAAACTTGAAAAGTTCGAAATAATATTCAACTGTTGATCATCAAGACCCAACAAGTTTCTAATCAGCTTCCATTTTCTAGTTCTTGATCGTAAAAGGATAACAGAGATGGTTTCTCTTTTGAACAAAAGAGAAGAAAACAAAATATACTAAAACAAGGAAATTGCTTATCTCTATCTTCTCACTAAATAATCCTATGTCTCAACTTAAAAGAGAAGAAAAAAAAATGATACTAAAATAAGTAAATTGCTTATATATATTCTCTCACTAAATAGTCCTATGTCTCAACTCCATTCATCACTTTACAAATTATAAACCAGATCTCATATGGCCAATATATGTCATTTTTCTCCCACATATTTTTGCCCCATACTTATATTTTTTCATTTTCCTTATTCTCCACTCTGCATACTTAGTCATTTTAAATACTACCCATACTCTTTACTACTAACCCTACTTCGTACTTAGACATTTTTCCAATCTTCCACACCATTTCCATATTTAGCTATTTCCATATTTAACCATTTCCATACTTAACCATTTCCATTTTTATATTCATATTTCAATTTTCATTTTCCATTTTCCATATCCTTTTTCCTTTTTCATTTTCCATTTCCTTTTTTCAATTTTAATTTTCCATATTTTCATTTCCTTTTTTCCATATTTCATATTTCATTTCCATTTCCATACTTTCACGTAACTTTATAACTTACCTCCCCAACACTTAGTCATCTTTCATGACTTACCATGTTTTACTCATTTTTAGACTAAACCTTCCATTGTAGATGCATGACAACATTCCTCTTCCTTTACCATTCCTCTTCCTTTATCTTTTTCCCTCAGGCTTGTGTCCTACAACCCATAATCCCACTTCCGCATTACCCAAATTTCACCTTCATGACTTAGCCATTTTACCACCCATCCTGCATGACTTATAACCCACATGACTTACGACTTATCACCTACATGATTTATTACTCAGTTATCACCCACACGACTTATGAATTATCATCCGCATGATTTATCATCCTTCTTACCTTTTCCATTCTCCATGTCTCATGTCCTATAGCCCACAATCCCACAATCATCATATTGAACTTTATGTTTCCCTTCTTGTACCTCATATTTACTCATTTCTAATGAGTATTCCTACAATTACCATATTCCATTTTTCATTTCCATTTTTTCACCTCATACTCAATCATTATTACTTATTTTTTTCTCTTCATATACCTCCACATTCTCCGTGGCAACGAGGCCACATTCTTGCAAAAACTTCATTTAATTTTTTTTTATATTATTTCTTATCCTTGTTGATACTGAGAGGGGGGTGAATCAGTATCAAGTACAATTTAATTCGTAACATCCCTCTCTTGCGCACTGAGAAAACTTATTCTTTGAGGACACTTGCTCGCAAGTGATCTGGACTTTTAGGATGTTAAAACATTTATCCTTGATTATGATGCGTTATGATAGATGACATGATGTTTTACTGCTTGGACGTAGACAGGTGATATTGACTCAGTTTTCTTGAGTGTGCAGGGTTTTGGACCTTGAGGATGCAGAGGCATCGGTGGAACCCCTTGGACTCCGGATTGAGTCAGGGAGTGTGCTATTGGGTTGATTTATTTATGGTGATATTTCATTGATTTGATGATATGATGTTGACATGTTCTGACACGATTGTTGATGATGTAGGCTGACGATAGCTTGCTGACCAGACTAGCATATGGAGTAAAGGGGCCACACATGATTTCCATAGAGGTTGAGGGAGAGGGGTGGACAACAGCCCTGCCACAGCCTACTAGCACTCCCGTCGTGGCTCGAAGTGTAGGTTAATGATTACCTAGTTAGAGAGGATCCACAATGTCGTGAGGGAAGACTGTGACAGTCGCTCATGATGATTCTAAGGGGCGCGCAATAAGGTGGGGGCCTTATTCCTTAGAGCCCTTACTCTCCCACAAGTTCACCTAGAGGAGTGTTGACTCCAAGGGTTATAGATGCCTACCAATCAGTCAAGTTGGCGAGTGGCACCCTTGGAGCACGTGGTGCATCCTGAAGGGCACGTTACACAAAAGAAACACAAGTTGGCAAGTGGCACCCTTGGAGCACATGGTGCATCCTGAAGGGCACGTCGCACAAAAGAAACGAATGAGGCGAGTGGCACCCTTGGAGCACGTAGTGCGTCCTGAAGGGCACGTCGCGTTACTGAGGATGAAGAAATGAAACTAGATGGCCCTAAGACATTAACGCCTTAAGAAATTCTTAAACAAATTCCCTAACCAAGTGTCGCCCAGTTCAGAATCTAAGTCCTAAGTCTAAAACTTTTCTAGGGTAAAAATTTAGTCTAACCCTAAGAAAAAGACCCTAGAATAAAAATTAACAATTTAAACAAAAACCCACTTAAGTAATAGTTGGGTCTTCATAAAATTCTTGGGGTAAATGATGAGAGTAAGAATTAAATTAAAACTAATGGTTTTAAAATTTTGCAAAGAAGAAATTATTTCCTAACTTGTGAAAGTACAAAACATATTAAATAAATAATAAAAGGGAAATATTTAATAATGCAACTGCCATTTTGGGATTTAATAAAAAGGGGAAAGAAGGGAATAATAAGATTTAGGAAACTAAGTAATGGAGGAAACTTAATAAAGGAAAGATTGGAACTCATGGTAAAAAGCAAGGTCAACATATTAAGGAATCTGAAATTAAGAACCTACTAATTTGAACTAATTTAGTAACATCTTTTTTTAAGGAAAGTATTTAAAACATGTAAGGGGATCTAGGAACACCTAGGAGTAAATTTAGGAGAGACTCTAGGTGGGTGAGGGAAATGAGTAAATTAATAAATTAAAGAAAATAATTTATTGGAGAAAAGAGGGGGATGGACGACACTTGTGTGATGGAGAATATTTAGAATATTTTATTGAAACTTAATTTAAAATGTGAATTAGGAAAGTTGGTGGTTCTCAAAACTCTATAAAAGAAAAGGGAGATGAGGAAGAAATGGGGGTCGGCAGATAGCGTAACGTTACGCTCCTAGAATTGTGACTTGATTGATTGCTTGTGAGGAGTTGGGATTTTCTCAGCTCGAATAGGAGTGGTAGCTTGGCCTTGCGAGGCGAGCTGGGAAGCTAGACTTACCTTCTGTATTTATGTGGCCCCTTCGCGGCTCAGGGGGCTAAGGGGGAAGCAGAGTACCCCTAGTGATTGGCTGGGAGGTACCGGTGTAGTCTCGACGATCGGTGAGGGGAGCAACACGGAGCAGGAGCGGTACAGAGCGTGTTGTCATCATTCGAGGCGGGAGTTAAGGAAACGGTATGTTTTTCATTTTGCATGTCTGTATTAGATAAAATAATTTTATGATCTCGGCATTTCCGACCTTCGTTGGATCTGTGCAATCTCCCGCTGTGATTTGCGTTTTTGTTGTCTGCATTTTTAAATTTATGTGGGTGTTTTTGCATCACTGTGGGCGTTTTTATTTTGTCGGGGGCGTTTTTACATTGCCTGGGCATTTTAACCATTCAACCATGGTGTTTTTACATTGCCCTGGGCGTTTTTATATTGTCGGGGGCGTTTTTACATTGCCCTAGGCATTTTTATATTGCCGAGGGCGTTTTATATTGCAGGGGGCGGTTTTACATTACCCTAGGCGTTTTTATATTGCCGGGGGCGTTTTTATATTGCCCTAGGCATTTTAACCATTCAGCCATGGTGTTTTATCTTTCCGTGGGCGATTTTACTTTTCTGTTGGGTGTATTTACATTCTGTGGACGTTTAATTCCATAGTGGGCGTTCTAGCCATTCAGCCATGGCATTTTTTTCATTGTTGTGGGCGTTCTACCTTTCTGTTGGGTGTATTTACCTTGTTTGGTGTATTTACCTTCTGTGGGCATTTTTCATTTTACTGTGGAAGTTTTTTTCATTGTTGTGGGCGTTTTACCTTTATGTTGGGTGTATTTACCTTCTGTGGGCATTTTTCATTTTGCTGTGGACGTTTTTTTTCATTGCTGTGGGCGTTTTACCTTTCTATTGGGTGTATTTACCTTCTGTGGGTGTTTTTCATTTTATTGTGGACGTTTTTCCTTTGCCCGCGGGGGTTTTTATTTAGTGCTGGCATTCTGTATATCATCGTGGGCTCTCCTTCCCCATGATTCCCATTTGATTCCAATTTAATATGATTCATCATCGATTATTTTATTGCATTGTTTTCGTAATGAAAAGTCATTTTTAGTTTAAGGCACAATGCTAAATCATTACATGGCGAACATAATATCAGTTTATTATTAGTTAAATTATTGGTTCATTGTTCTTGAAATAAAAAGTCATTATTAGTTTATAATGCTTATCCTCGATTATTTTATCAGTTTATTATTAGTTCATTGTTTTTGTAATGATCAGTCATATTTGGTTTAAAGTACAATGCTAAATTATTATACGGTGAATAGAATATCAGTTTATTATTGTTTCATTGTTTTGTAATGAAAAGTCATTATTAGTTTATTATGTTTATCCTCAGTTTATTATTAGTTCATTACTTTGTAATGAAAAGTCATATTTAGTTTGAAGTACAATGCTAAATCATTATACGGTGAACATAATATCAGTTTATTATTAATTTATTATTGTTTCATTGTTTTTGTAATGAAAAGTCATATTAGTTTATCATGTTTATTATCGATTATTTTATTAGTTTATTATTAGATCATTGTTTTTGTAATGAAAAGTCATTATTAGTTATAATGTTTATCATCGACTATTCTATTTACAATGTTTTTGGTAATGGAAAGTTATTATTAGTTTAAGTTACAATGCTAAGTTATCATATGGTGAGCAGGAAATGATCATCAGCTGTAATTAAAAGAATATGATTTCCAGTTGAAATGAAGGAGATGATTTGCAACAAAAGAAATTTTTCTATAATCGAATTTACAATGTGTTGCCCATTTGATTTTAATTTATTATGTCAATCATCGATCATTTTATTCACAATGTTTTTGTAATGAAAAGTCATTATTGGTTTAAATTGCCATGCTATTCTATTATAATAGGTAAGGAAATGGTTATGTTAGTGGAATATGAAAGTAATGATATGGTTGCTTTATGATGGTGTTGTTGTAATTTCTTTTTATCGATGACGTACAAAAGGTAAGGTTTTGGAGACTAAGAAAAATCATTTATTATGATTCAGTAAAATGGGGAATGAAATGATTTAAATGTACCTTAGTTGAGGTTGGGTTGGTAACTCGTCCATTATTAGAAAGTAAATGGGGGTTTTCGTCTGTAACTATTGTCCTTTGAGTCATATATAGTGTCCTGTCATAATAACGGTTGTTGTTGATGGAGACGTTCGGGCTGGTGCCTGCCGTAGTGGGCGTGGTTTTGATTTGATTATATTTGTACTTGGTGGTAGTCATTTTATTGCTTGGTCTGCTTGTGTCGGGTAGGATGTAGACACCTCCATGTAGCCTTAGTATATAAGTCTGTGTGTGTGATTATTTTCTGTGTAAAGAATCAAGTGCCATATCAAGAGTCTTGGGCCCTTTAAAGGCAGGGTTTCCACTCTTGCGACACACCTGGCAGAGATTACTAGTTTCTGCCTGAGTAGTCGGCCATGAGCCTATCTGACCTTCTCTCTCCCTGGAGCAGAGAACTAATATTAAATGCCCTGCTTTCCTGTGCAGAGATAGTAAAATATACTACTATGGATTCTTCCATTTGTGTTCGTACAGTACATAACCCAGTATGTCATTTATTTCTTGTAGTTACTTGTTGTGTGCCTTAAGTCTTCTTGTTGTGATCATCGTGGTTGCATCTTGTTGGTTTTCAGGTGGTGACGTAGAGTCAAGTGTGTCTGTTCCTTTTTACATGCATGCACACACCTTAAACAAAAAAAAAATTGCACCTGTTAAAGACTTGTTGTCGTAACGAGGAGGTTGTTACATATGGTATCAGAGCCGGTTCAACCCGTGACTTGGGATTCACTACGACTTTCGTTGACATGATTAGATTTGATTATACTATTGCTGATCGAGTTGATTGTGTGCATGCAGGTAATCATGGTTAGAGTATGTCACGGAGGCAGACAACAGGGTGCTAGGGGAGGAGGCGTGACACCTCCAGTAGCATCCATGCCTAAGGGGTCTAACCCCTAGGGAGGCGAGCAGGTTCTCGGACAGGAGAAGATAGCAGTTGGCGATGTTGTTGGGATGATGTGATATTTTCAGTGCATGTCCGAGGCACTAATCAATCGATTGGACAAAGACGAGGCCAGGGCATCGGCACCCGCTGAGGTTCTTTCGCGTGCACCAGTTGTTACAAGTAGCATTCACCGTGAACTCGAGAAGGTTAAATTTCTCGAGTTCTTTGGTGTCCCGGATGGCACCGTCGTCGAGGCATGGTTGGAGAATATGGCAATGTGCTTCGCACTTCACGATTATACCTCCAACATGAAGGTCCACATGGTAGTCTTTCAACTGAAGGGGAGCGCTCTTCTATGGTGCAAGACACTCCTGCTGCAGTTGAACATGGCCGTTGAAGAAGTGTAATGGGAACTGTTCGAGGAACGGTTCCAAGAGAGGTACCTTTCAGAGGAATTCATTGAGAGTCAACTCAATGAGTTCAATGCATTATGACAGGGAGGTCATACGATGCCCGAGTACGAGGCACATTTTATGGAGCTTCTCTGGTATGCTCCGCACCTTAACACTGAGAAGCTCAAGGTCAAGAGGTTCGTGTTTGGCCTTAACGGAAGCCTGTGTGCAAAGGTTAGGATCTTGATGCCTCAAACCTTGGATGATGCTTTCCAAAAGGCCCTCATAGCAGAGGAGTAGCTTATCAGTGGGGGTCAGACCAGGACTCCAGCGAGACCTATAGGGAAGGGTTCATCTGGTACGCCGTAGCACCAGACACCAGCGAGACATACGCCGGGATATCGTGGCTTCCAGAGGGGATCCACTTTTACTACATGTCGGCGACCGCCACCTTAGCAGCGGACACCTTATCGGGGACCACAGCATCAGCAGCAGCGTCACCTGCAGCAACAACAGTTTAGGCCTGTTCAGCAGAACAGACCTGGGTTCCAGGCCGGTGGGCCGTCATCTTCTACTTCGGGTACCAGGACTACTGGGCTGAAGAAGGGGTGTTGGACGTGTGGGGAGCCACACTACCAGTGCGACTGTCCTGTGGAGAGGGCCAGAGTGTCTGGATCATCCAGACCCACTACCGTGGGAGATATGGGCAAGGCCCATCGGATTCATGCGGCGGTGAATAACCACCAAGAAGAGCAGCAGTCGATAGTGCTCGAGACGACAGGTACTGTCGCTGACCAGACCCTTAGTATTTTGATAGACCCAGGTGCTACTTAGAGTTTCATTTCTGGTGCAGCACTAAAAAGGATTAAGGTAAAGGTAGTCGAACATGATGAGTTTAGCTTCATAGAGATGGCTTCAAGAGCCAAACAGAAGGTTGGAGGAAAGGTTATGGGATGTGCTCTTAACCTGGGAGAGTTTTTCACGAGGGTCAACTTGTACGTCACGATCTTAGAGTCTTATGACATCGTGATTGGTATGGATTGGTTGGAATCGCATGAGGCGATACTCAACTGTAAGATGAAACAGTTGAGCTTGGTCGATGATGAAGGACCAAGACGTGTGATTGTAGGATGAAACCAAGGGGTATCCCTGAGGTTCATCTCTTCCTTATAGTTACGGAAGAGTATGCGCAAGGGGTGCAAGCTTTATGCAATCCTTTCGCTAAACGAGAAGGGAGTAGCGGAAGGTATAGAACACCTTCCAGTGGTGAGAGAGTTTACGGATGTGTTTCTGGAGGAGTTACCAGGGATGCCGCCGGAGAGAGATTTGGAGTTTACTATAGACCTGAAACCGAGGACCGAACCGATAGCAAGAACGCCTTATCAGATGTCGACCCCGGAGGTGAAAGAGTTGAAAATGCAACTGAAGGAGTTGTTGGACCTGGGATTGATAGGTCCTAGTGTGTCACCGTGGGGAGCACTTGTCATTTTTAAACGAAATAAGGATGGATCTTGGAGGCTTTGCATTGACTACCATCAATTGAACAAGGCTACGATTAAGAATCAGTATCCCTTACCAAGAATCGATGATCTGTTCGATCAAATGAAGGGTGCGATGGTGTTCTCCAAGATCGATTTGCGATCGGGGTACCACCAGTTGCGGATCAAAGAGGATGACATCCCTAAGACCGCCTTTAATATGAAATTTGAAAATTACAAGTTTACTGTTTTACCGTTTGGACTGACAAACGCCCCAGGGGTATTTATGAGTTTGATGAACGGGGTGTTCTGTGAGTACTTGGACAAGTTAGTCCAAGTATTCATTGACGATATTTTGATATACTCTCGGACGACGGAGGAGCATGATGAGCACTTGCGCTTGGTACTACAGTGTTTACGAGAGAACAAATTGTATGGGAAGTTGTCCAAATGCTATTTTTATCAATCGAAGATTCACTACTTAGGGCATGTCATCTCCGGCGAAGGCATCGTCGTGGATCCAGCCAAGGTTGAGGCTATTATGGAATGGCCTGCACCGATGAATGTCACAGAAGTGCGTAGTTTTATGGGTTTAGCAGGATATTATCGATGGTTTGTCGAGGGATTTTCGAAGATAGCAAATCCGATCACGGAATTGCAGAAGAAAACCAAGAAGTTTGTCTGGACTGAGAAATGCGTAGAAGCATTTCGAAGGCTTAAAGAGTTGTTGAAGACAGTGTCGATACTAAAGGTCCCTGACATGGACGCAGACTTCTTGGTATGCGCTGACGCATCCAAGGAAGGTTTAGGCGGAGTCTTGATGCAAGACAGAGGAGTGATTTCTTACATTTCGAGGAAATTGAGAAGGCATGAGGAGAACTACGCGACACACAATTTGGAGTTATTAGCCATCGTATATGCCTTGAAGGTTTGTAGACACTACCTTGTTGGACAAAAATTTGAATTAAGGACTTATCATTGTGGACTACAACACATTTTTACACAAGGCGACCTGAACGCATGACAACGGCGTTGGTCGGAATTGCTTAGCGAGTAGGACTTCGAGATTACTTACATAAAGGGAATAGTGAACTGAGTGGATGATGCTTTGAGTTGGAGACCACGCATCTTCTCGGTGTTGCCTCTTTAGATGAATCTATGTGAGAATATTCTCGCTTTACAGCGTGATGATGATTGGTACAAAGAGGTCGAGGGGTTTATCGGACAAAACACCATGATGGTACCACGATACGAGGGATTTTCATTTGATAGCGATGGGTTATTGAGGTTTAGAAGTCGGATTTACGTGTCGCCAAACGACGAGTTGAGGATGTTGATCCTGATCGAGGCTCATAGAGTAGTTTACATGGCTCACCTAGGAGTCAGGAAGATGAGGGCAGACCTTAAACCCTTATTCTTCTAGAAGGGAATGAAGGCCGACATAGTCAATTTTGTGGCAATATGTCTAGTGTGTCAGCAGGTAAAGGCTGAACATAGACACCTGACAGGATTACTTCAACCACATGCCATTCCGGAATCGAAATGGGATGTTATTTCGATGGATTTTATTGTTGGATTGCCACTAACGCTAAGGAGACACGACTTGATTTTCATAGTAGTAGACACTCTGATGAAGAGTGCTCACTTTATTCCTATGCGTATGACGTATTAGGCACCTGACATAGCTAGAGTTTTCATCAGTGAGATTGTGAGGCTGCATGGCATGCCTAAAAAGATTATATCCGATCGAGGATCGGTGTTTACTGGATGATTTTGGACGAGTTTCCAAGAGGCCTTGGGAACCCAACTTAATTTCAGTACTACGTATCACCCAGAGACTGATGGGCAGACCGAACAAACGAACCAAACCTTGGAGGACATGTGGTGCATGTACGTGATGGACCAACAAAAGTGTTGGGGGGAATTCTTGCCTCTAGTAGAGTTCTCTTACAACAACAGTTACCAGAGTACCATTAAGATGGCACCTTTTGAGTTTCATTATGGGAGACCATGTCGGATGCCCTTGAGTTGGGATCATCTTGAGGATAGGGTCCTGGTGGGACCATAAGTGATCCAAGAAACGGAAGAGAAAATGAAAACCATAAGACAAAGGATTAAAGAAGCACAGGATCGATAGAAGAGTTATGGCGATGTGCACCGAGTCGACCGTAGTTACGAGGTCGGCGATCGAGTCTTCTTGTGGGTTAAACCGCATAAGAGTTTGATCAAGTTTGGAAAGGGAGCTAAACTCTCTCCTAGTTTCGTGGGACCTTTCGAGATTGTGGAGAGATGTAATGTCCCCACTTTGGGACATTATCCCAGTGTAGAGATTTATGATGACCAGAGTGGCCAGATGGATGTTATAGCGAGTACAGGGGTATTTGACAGGAATTTTTGGGTACAGCTTGTATCGATGATCATAATCCATCATTATGATCCATTCCGCATAGGTTGGCTTTCGTTTCGTTGCATTCCAACGATTTCCATGATTTTGACTATTTTGAGCTATAAGTTAATGGAATTCACTGAAGAGGTCATTGTGGGCACATTACTTGGAGGAACCTCTCAGTGTAATAGCTCATTGGAATCAGGAGGAGCAACACTACAGGATGGGATGGCTAGAAGTGACTTTTAGTGGCCAAGGAAGCCACAAGGAGAGATAAGGAGCTTTTCAAAGGCAAAAAGGTTAATTAATTAATTAAAGTGATTTAATTAATTAATTAAATATTAATAAAATGAAATTCACTTTGGAGGGAAAAGGTGAGCCAAAAAGTATAAAGGAAAGGCAAGGGCCTCTTCTCATTCATTCATGTATGATCTTATTTTGATTTCTGGCTTCTAGCTAGTGAGCCCAATATTGGGGGTTTCGAGGGTTTTGACATAACAAACCCTAGAGGATGATTCGGTGGTGAAAGATTCCACCTATCTTGTCCCAAGCTTGGTATCGGAGATGCAATACTCTCCCACACCATTCTAGTTCTAGATCTACTCAATTGCAGGAGGATTCTACATCAGTTTCATGTGCAGATAGAGAGAGGGCGCACCAGTTCGTCCTGTGATTTAGTAAAAATCAGATCTAGGGAGATCTGCTTGAGATTTGAGCCCAAAAATTCTCCCACGGGATTCTCATAGCCCTATCTATAATCTTGTAGAGTTTCAGATATTTGGTGGCTTCCTTCATCAGGGCCGAACCAGCTAGTGTTTCAGTCATCCAGTGGGGCACCCCATTCAGTGGGAAATTCAGAGCTACGGAGATTGAGAGGGAGCTTGGAGATTCAGGCACCTGGGTTATTCTTATCATTGGCCGATCTATATTCTTAGAGAGTTTCAGAGAATTTGGAGGCCATCTTCATCAGGGACGAACCAACTAGGGTTTCAGTCATCCAGTGGGGCACCCCATTCAGTGGGAAATTCAGATCTACGGAGATTGAGAGGGATCTTGGAGATTCAGGCACCTGGGTTATTCTTACCATCACCTGATCTATCAGTTGGAATATTTATTAGGGTGATTGGACACTTTTGGCAGCA
>ML786866.1:853456-880318 GCA_009831015.1 Picea engelmannii | reverse complement strand
TTATCAAGTTGTTGTGTTTATGTCTGATGTTCAATGATTTTTGATGCTGTCTATGTTTATTTCTACATAAGTAATCCTTTCTTATGTGTTGCAAATTGATCCGGTTGCTTTAAAACACATAACATTTCACTTGCAATTTAATTAAATCAAGTTTATCAAGTCTTCGTCATATTTTTAGATCACTAGTGCACTTTGTATGAGTTGTGCATCTGTAGAGTTTAAATAGTAGTTTATTAATGCATAAGGTTTTTGGAAATAAGGTGTGTATGACATTTTTTATTTCGACACTTTATTTCCAAGTGCGTATGACATTTCAAAGAATATCTAGAGTTGATATAGAATTATTTTACTTAAGATGGACACTTAGCCCATCATCAAGTAAAATTAAAGCTAAATTGATAAAAAAAATTGGAAGGTTGCAGAGCCGAGGAACACAGATTAATTTTGATGATGTCTTTCTAAGCATAATAAATCTAGAATTAAGATGGATCTATATTAGTTTATTAAAATAAACATAAACAAAAAAAAAATCTAGTTTCTAAAAAAAATTAAAATAATAAATTAACAAAAAAAAAACTTAACTCATCCATAAACCAAATAATTTTATATGCATCAAAAGAGTTAAATTATTTACCACAAATAACGATGAAAAAAAAAACACATGTTTACTCGTAAAAACACACAAAAACAAACAAAGGGATTTAGTTTCTACCATCTGGTACGACCAACGGGCCTCACTAAACTATAATGATACGAAGCATATAGTAGGCATTGGAAGTGGTCATATGTGATGTAGTGCATTGTCAATAAGAGAAATGGCAACTAAGGTAATAGTAAATTGAAATGAATGTGTGTTATCGTTATAACAAAATTATTAATAATTGAAATGAATATGAGCGTTATGGTTATAATAAAATTATTGAATGCATTGTGAATAAGAACAATGATAATTAAGCTCATCAGTAAATTGAAATGAATGTGAGGGTTATAGTTATAACCAAATTATTGAATAAATTGAAATGAATGTGAGCGTTCTGGTTATAACAAAATTATTAAATGTATGAGAGATTTCAATGAGTTTTGATGACATGTAAGTTAGGGTGTTGGATATATTTTAATGATTAAATTACAATTTATCTGTTACATTCCATTTTCAATAGGCATTTTAACAAATGATGACACTAATTAAAATTGAAATTAGGTTTAAATTGATTTTTTTTATTAGGTCTAGGTTATGTCCACGTCAAAAAACTAATCTAAGTTTGTTGAAATCAACGAATAGCGTCAGAAAAAACTGATCGGCAGATGACAAACTTGTCCTCGAAATTAATGGTTTCAACAACCGGCAAGAAATGGAACAATATCCATCCTAATGCTTTTAAGAACCAACATAGAAATGGATCATTATCCAAAAGGTCAACAGAATATTCCTAATTTTTTCGTTCGAGCGGTGGATGCCTCTTACGACCGGCAAGCCTATAAATTTTACCTCTTATAGAAGCAATCCTACAATTTTGTTCAGGAAGCATTATTTTCTCTCTTTAAGTATCTCGTTGTCTAATTTCCTGGCAATCTGTCTAGATGGCTGTTGTGGGATTGGGATTAGGGACGATAGTGTCGAGACATACACAGACACAACCAGGGCCGCCTCCTTCTCCTCGTGTACCTTCTCTAGGCAACTTCACAGTCACAAAACGGCAACCCCTCCTCGTTACCCCAAATCGCCCTACTCCGAGCCAACGCCTTTATCTTACCAACATCGACGATCAATTGGGATTAAGGTTTCATGTCAATATGCAACATCTTGGGTATAAAGAGTTGGATATTGAGCTAGTTTTGCTCCTACAACATAACGCTAATGCACTGGATTTTATTAGAACTATGTAGTTAAGCGCGCTCATGATAAAGTAGTATTGGGATGGGTGACCGCTCAGGAAATCCTAGTGTTTTACATTCCTATGAAATTTTATAAACTTACTCCAATTTATCCCACATTCATCATGGGAATTGTTCTCCTGTAACTCTCTCATATATAATTGAGGTGAAGGAGGCCCTTTAAGCAGGAAATGGAGCATGATGTAGATCGTCTTGTGAATAAAGTGTAGCCAACATCTCTTTCTTTTTAGATATAAGAGACCCCATTTTTTTAGTTTTTGTTCTATGTTTTTTTTCTCTCTCTCTTATTCATTAATATAACTTAGGTTTCACTATATTTCTATGTTCTCTTCTATATTTTTATTTTTGTCTCATTTCATTCTCAACATAATCCAGATCAGTGGAATTTGAGAAAAATTCTCCTTGTCATTTCTTAGATCATGTCCATGATGAGGTCAGGGTATAGAGAGTTGGGTCTTGATCTAGTCTCGCTTGAGGACAACTTCGCCAGCCTAAGAGACCTCCCATGGTGGAAGAAAAGAGATATGACAGAGAAATAGATCATTTAACGACATTTCCCAAGGAAGCCATCGTGAACCAAAGGAATAAGATGATGGACGACTTAACTTAGATCCTTTGAAGACTACCAATCGTAGTGGCCTGGGAAACTTTGAAAAACAACCATTTTTCAAGTGTGACACCCTTAAAGGTACAAGTAAATTTGCATATCCCCTTATTTGAATTCTAGATAGATGTAGATGCTCTAGAAAAATGGTTGAATTTACTAGAATGTTATTACTCTCTCTAAAATTGTTCCAACATTGAAAATATCACCTTCGCGCTCCTTAAATCCCTTCCCCGTGTCAAATCTTATTGGGAAGATTACTACGATAGGTACACCACAAATGAATCTACGCCATTTAGGAGAGAAACCCCTTGGGCGATATTTGGAGATGCCCTAAAGGATGAGTACTACCCTATAGGAAACTATGATGACCGGTACATAAGATGGATGACTCTACATCAGAAAATATATTAGATGGTGTCATAGTACACTAACCTCTTTCATACCTTGTGCTAAAATTTGGGTATCAAAGAATATGAGTGGCACCTGGTTTTGAAGTATCGCAACATAGATGGATTTCTTGGAGATATCCTTACTGGGTTTTTCTTATCGATATGCAGTCAAAATTGAGTGTAAATTCAAGCAATAGAGCAAGCGAGGGTTTGGGATTGAAAATACACCACAAAAAAATCATGGCAAATGAAACCCTAACTCATGGAATGAATGACAAAAAAAGGAAGGCTAACCTTAAGAGAGGCAATCCAAGACATAGGAAAAGAAGGGCAACTAGAAGTCTAAGAAAAACACTAGAAAGTGGTGTGAGTTCCACAACAACCCTTGAGACAACATACATGAATGTCACTTGAAACAGTCATTGGTGGTTGAGCTCAAATATGGTGTGAGTTCCACAACAATACAACCAAAAGAATCAAAGGATCTTGAGGAGGGGGAGTGCCTCTTCCACTCAAATATGTGGGTAAAGGGGACCCCACTACATTTCATTGTTTATATTAGGAGTCAGAAGAACCCGATCTTAGTTGAAGTTGTCAAAATATTGAAGCTACCAATGATACCACATCCCCAATAATACACCATTGGCTAGTTGAAATGAGGACTAGATATCCATGTCAGCCAACAATGTCTCATTTCCTATGGAATCAAGCCCGTCAAGGATGATGTAGTGTGTGATGTTGCCCCACTTGAAGTCTGTGATGTTCTTTTAAGAAAACCATATATGTGGAAACATCATGCCTTCTATGAGTCCCGACCCTACAGTGTCATTGTTACTATGGGAGGTCATATCTATAGGGTACCAGAAGTAGCTCCAACTACTACCACTTCATCGATCTCAAAAAAAGAAAAAATTTCTCAAAGTAATCTCTCAGACTAGAAAATTTTCCCTCTTCACGATCCAGTCAGATGGTGAACAGAAGGTCACATAAGCCACTACAACCTCGTCCCAAGATGTTTCTATCCAGTAGAAATAGGTCAACAATATTGTATAGAAGAATCAAGAGAATGAGAGCCTTTCATATGTTCATCATAGTTATCTTGGAAATGACCCTTTCTAGGTGTGATTTGGGTTCCAACCATTATCCCCCATTGATATAGCTCTTCTTGTTGCATATTCACCGACAGAGTCATTCCACACTTAGACCAAGGAAAATCATGTAACCAGATCTTTTGAATGGTTCCAACACCTCCAATAGGTCCATGACATCCTTCCACGAGTAAAGTAAAATAAGGACATCTACTTCAACAAGGGAAACGAATTACCAAAGGTTCATTTTCAACAAAAATTTCCCCATCTCTTGAGGGAAATTGATGCAATGGGGACCATTGCTTCCTTTGGGGGCAGGGGAGGAATGATCCAGGTGGATCTTAGAGGCCATCCACCTTTTCCACTGAATCAACATTTCAAGCGTACAGTTTTTATAAACCATGGCATTCATCATTTTGTTAATTACATACATCATGCAATTATTTCCTAGTGGAATTAGGTACATTCTTACATCATAGAGCTAACTCATTGGATCTCGTTATAAATATGCAGTTAAACACACTCATGATATAATAGTACTGGGATGGGCGACTACCCAGGAAGTCCTAGTGTTTTACATTGCTATGGCATTATATAAAGTTAGTCCAATTTATCCCACATTTGTCATGGGAATTATTCTCCTCTCACTCTCTCATATATAATTGAGGTGAAGGAGGCCATTTAAGAAGGAAATGGATTGTGATGTAAATCTTGTTTTGAATGAAGCATATCAAACATCTATTTCTTTTCAGAGATGAACTACCCCATTCTGCTAGTTTTTGTTCTATGGTGTTTTTCTCTCTCTCTTATTCATTAATAGAAGTTGGGTTTCACTATATTTATGTGTTCTCTTCTATATATATATTTGTGTTTCATTTTGTTCTCATCATAATTCAGATCATCTAAAAACCATGAAAACACACCAAAATAGAAAATAACTCTCTTTTATTCCTTCTCCTTCTTGACTATTACAATGGAAGTTCAACCCCTTATAACTACTATCTGATATTTTTGAAAGCAACTAATTTTAGAAAATTCTCGCATGACTCTAAAACTAACTAAGAACTAAAATCTAAATAGAGAGACACTACTTGTCAAAATTATTTTTTGATTAGGTGCATAAACTAAGAGATAACTCATAATTACAAATTTTAAAAATCCCAAAAAAACACTAAAACCCCAATTTGAGTCTTTATATGATGGAATTTTGCCTACAAAATGTGTCGAAACGTGGCCCAATATGAAGGATCATATTGAAACGACAGTGAACTCTTCGAGATGCAAATCCCCATAAAATTTCACCCTAAATGGATAACTGAGTCAAAAGTTATGACCCTCTAAAATACCTTCATCATATAAACAAGGTCGTTAGGTAGAGGATCACTTGGTGTCAAATCAATTGAGTTATTTACTTTATAGTGCAAAGGCACTATAGTAGGTGAGGAAAATATGTTTTTGAACTCTTCTACTATATTTTCCACATGTTTCTACTGTGTAGAGATATCTTATGCAGGGGTTTGGCAGTTGCAATAACCTTTTGTTCACCTTCCGATCAGACCATAAAGAAGAAAAATATCCCGGTCTGAGAGACCACCTTTATGCACTACTTCATAGTTATCAAGGAGACCACAATAGTTGGGAATTCCTTCGGTGATTTGTATATTTGACCTCCCAAAGTAATAATGACACTATATGGCCTTGACCCATAAACAACATGGTTGTCCTAAAAGAACATCACAAAATTCAAAGGTGACAACACCGCACAATACCTTGTCTTTGAAGTGGTTGATGTTGTAGTGCATGAGACATTGTTGGCCGATGTAGATGTCTTGTTTTTGGATGAAAAAATTGATGGTGTATGTTTGACACTATGACGTCATTATTATCTTCAACATATTGATTACATCTATTGAGATTATGTTCTTCTAGCTACCAATGTCAACAATGAAATGGAGTGGGGTCCCCTTCACTGACATATATGAGTGGAAGAGGCTCTCCCATTATTAAGGATCTTCTGGGTCCTCTGGATGGACCTTTTTGATAGCAATGGTGACATTATTTTTTTCATTAATGATCATTTTTGACTTATATGGTTATGAATCAGAGTCTGATTCGACATCCAACTCTAATTATTTCCTCTCAACCAATAATGACTATTTGGAGTGACATTCATTAGTGTTGTGCCAAGGAATTTTGTTGAAATATCATTACTTTCGACTGTCCTTCTTCTAATTCTTGTTACCCTTCTTTACATGTTTCCTAGACTAGTTATCCTGGGGATTTCCATCCTTGATTTATCTATTTCTCTAGGAGTTATGGACACATTTACCATGCTTATGATGTGATGGTTTTGCAAAACGCAAAAACCACTTATTCATTTTCTTTAAAATTCCCTCTATCTTAACAACATATTGTTAAGAGGCTCCTAGTGAGAATAGGTCACTGCGGTACTGTAGAACTAGGTTTCTCTTAGGTTCTATAATACCCTCATTTTTGCACAAGGTATTGAAGATTTTTTTGTACTCTGACACCGTCTGGTCTCTCTCTGAGTACATAATTTTCCATCTCATGTACTGGTCATAATACTTTCCAATAGGGTAGTATTGATCATTTAGGGAATCAACAAAAGTTTCCCAAGTGGGTCCTCATCCAAAAGGTGTAGACTCGTCTTTGAAATGTTGCTCATAGTAAGTCTCCCACCAATATATGACAGAGAGAATGGATTTGAGCAGTGCGAACGTGAGTTTTCACTGTTGTAATAATTTTGGATAGAAAAATAACCCTCTATCAAACTTAACCATTTTTTGAAAGAATCAACATCTATTTGGCCTCCAAATACAAGAATATCAAAGTTAACTTGTACCTTAAATGGTTTCACACCTACAAAGTGACTGTTGGTTGAAGGTTCCTTTATTTCTATTGGAAACCATCAAAGGATCAGGGAATTTTTTTCCATCATCTCATTCCTCTCTCGTGCAAGGAATTCCTCGAGAAATAGTTTTATACGATCTCTTGCTTCATCGTCTATCTTTTCTTCTTCCATGGGAGGCTTCTTGGGCTGGCATGAGTGTTCTTCCCCAAACTCAAATAGTTCAATACCCAACTCTCAATATCCTCACCTCATCACGAACATGCACAAAGAAATAACAAAGAGAATATTTCTATAATACCACTAATCCAAATTATATTGAGAACAACATGGACACAAATATATAACATGGAAACACATAGATATATTGCAAGGAACACAATAATACAATTAAACTTTGATTCTATTAATGATTATTTGGAATCCAAAAGACTGCAAAATGAAAAGCACACAAGCTATCTAGAATGGTGGTAGCTTATCCCTTAAGAGAGAGAAGTGTTTTCTATTATCATTCGCAAGAAGCTAATTACAAAAGATAACAAAAATTCCTTTCAACATAAATCATCAATGAAGAAACCCTAAACATCCAAAACCCTAACCCCAAAATATGAAACTCCAAAAGGTTTGTGGGCCTCTATGTGTTTAGTTGATACATCAACTTCTCAAGGGGGTAACATTTTCATATGATCTCCATTTGGGGCACTCAGTAGCCCATCGAAAATATCTGGCCAATAAGTTCACATTATGAATGGCCTAGCATCAACCTTCGACTACATGATAGGAACTACCATGCCAAAAAAACATTGTTTGGGTCCTCAAAATGGTCTCAAAACTTTGGGACCCAAAACAATGTAGAAAAAATTCCAAGGTGTTGAACCATTTTGAATTAGTGAAATAGGTGGGTGGCCACCAGTATCCACTTAAATCATCTTTCTCTCCCTCCCCATATCTTCTCACTCTCACTTTCTCTCTCTCTCCCCCCCCCTCTCTCCCCACTCTAACACTCTCTCCCTCTTTCCCTCTTTCCTTGAACCTCTCTCTCTCCCCCTCCATCTTTCTATCTCTCTCTATGCCCCCCACTCTCTCTTCATATCACTCTATATGTTGTTGGGAAGTAATACCCTATGGACTAACAAGCTAGGGATGAACTTGTACGCAGATCATGACCTCAAAGAAAACACTTTTAACCTATCACCCCATACTCAAACCCCTTTTTCACACACAAGCATGGAAGAGACGTACTAACCTTTTTCTATTGATGTTTGATGTAGATCCTCCGTTGCTCTTTATCTGCTTGCTCTCGCTGCTCCTTCCAAAGACAATCCTGCAATCAAGACAAAACACTACGCATGCATTCTATTCTTCCACCTAAGGGTTAGAGATTAAGCATAAATCCAATAAAATATATATCACTCGTGCATTGGGACGGGAAAAGTATTCTTTATTAATATCAAGATGAATCAACTTACAATAATGATAGAGACCGGCCACCATTCCTCGATCCTAATCCTGGGCTCCTCTTCTTCTTTTTCCTCCAACTTCTTTGCTTGAATTGTTCTTAGGCTTGAGGAAAGGCTAAAGGGTTGGGACAAATGGATTCGGCAATTGGGTAGAGTTTCTTTGCTATCTTTTTCCTCTTCCAAATAGTACCCCTACCCCTTCTTTTATAGGCTAGAAGGAGCTAGGGTTTTGGACGAACTCTTGGCCATGCATGGCTGGGAGTTTCAGTTAACTAACCCATAGCTTTTTGTCCCGTCGGAAACTTTCCGTTTTTTGTGATTCTGAAGGAAAATGCGGCCTGTAGTGGGCCTACTAGTTTTTGCCCATGAGCTGTAGTGGGCCTGCTAGCGTTTTCCTGCGGGCTGTAGTGGGCCTGCTAGCATTTACTTTTTAAAAATGGAGTTTTTAGAAGAGTTGTTCAGTAGTTTTTTGGCAAATAAGGGATATGAGTTGGCCTGATGCCAAGTAAGCATGTGTGGTGCAATTTAGGGTTATAACAGATGCCCCCTAATGTGTGAGGTCAGAAGAGCATCTGATGGCCGAAATACATTACCAATCTTTTACCAATCTGTACTGATATGATGAATGAGTTAGCCCAAGAATCAGGAATCAGGAGGTGTCGTCTGCAAAATAACAAATGTCTCACTGAGGCGGGCATACCCATACTCGGGATAAAATAGAACGCATGGATACCAATCAAATACACTGTAGATTGGAGGAATAATATTGGGGTTTACAAGGATCTTACTGCCGGACGAGTGAGCTCTCTGAATAATGCACTAGGGTTTCTACAGCTGCCCAGCGCCACGAGGGTTTCAAATACATCCCCATTGGGGGATCATGTCGCACAACAAGGAGGGAGGGCCAGCGGGCACCTCCTACAGCCGGATCACGGCTAATGGAAATGCAGCAGAGGGACTGAAACGGCCGGCCTTTGAGCCGCCGCCCAACCTGAGATCAAAACTGATGGAGGAAGGCACCTTCAAGGATCGTGACATGGATATCGACCCAGCAAAAGAGACCCGACCCTCTTCCTCTTCTTCAACAGCTCCTTGGTTACCTGGTAAGTGCATTCCACAAGCACCACAAGCCCCAAAATATGTTATTAGCTCACAAAGAATAGAAGAATAGAAGCAGTATATGAGGGATTACGCCCTAGTTGGGAAATTGCTGGGGCTTTGGCCTACAGAGCGGGATCTGATAAAATGGATCCAGTACTGGTGGAAGCCAAAAGGACATTATGAACTGCAACTGGGTTCTAAAGGGTTTTTTACAATCATTTTTCATAACCTTGAAGATCGTAACCGAATCTTCGATGGGGGACCGTATTTTTTCAATTCTGTTGGTCTCTTCCTACGGTTCTGGACTGAAACGTTCAATCCAAAGAAAGAGGACTTTGCCCATGCACCTGTCTGGATCAGACTCTACTCTCTACCACAAGATTTATGGTTGGAAGAAGTCCTGGTAGGCATAGGCAATACCATTGGCATTTATGTTAAATCCTCGGAAGCTACCAAGCAGAGACGCTACACCTCATATGCCCGAATATGTGTCTACCTGAACATTGCTAAGCCGCTCCCAGGATCCATTGTACTGGAATATCATGATGAAGATTGGATCCAAACCATTGACTACGAACACATCCCATTCCGATGCCGGAAGTGCCATGAACACGGGAATCTCTTCCGGGATTTCCCCCTCAACATGATCCAGAAAGATGGACCCTCAGAAAACAGCAAGGATAAGGAAGGCAAAGAGAAGGATGGATTTGTACAGCAGGCTGGGAAAAGGCGCACAGGTGGAAAGAGACAACCTGCCCAAATAAGAAAAGACCCATCTACCCATAACAAGCATGCCGTCTTACAATACCAACCAGAGCACATGCCCAACATTGTGACCCAAAGCGCGCCCCCCATGAATCTGGAGTCCCACGATCGGGGTGTAGAAGCAGACACCTCTCAGCAGAGCAAGGAACCAGATCCCCCGCTCCCAAGTGGAGTCCAGAGCACACAGGAGCCATAGGAAACAGAGGACAACGATGCTGAGATAGAGCTGGAGGAAAATGACTTAGCTGGAGTGGACTTGGAGCACTTGGAGCACGCGTACAGACACCAGAAACTTTACACCATTCCTAGAGACCAACTAAGAAAATTTCACAAGGTCTTCCTCAATTCTTCAACCGGTTCAACAGCGCGAGCCAGTAAGGCCCTAGGAATCCAGAGCATACAACAAAAAAACCCAAGTAAAACTCAGAAAGATGAAAAAAAGAGAGGATGGAAATCCACCAACAAGCTCATTCAGGAAATAGGGAACTACATGGTAAACTCGGGACAAATCCATCTGATATCGGATAGTTTCCCCCCGCTCAATACCCCTCCGTCAATATGAAGATCATCTCCTGGAATATTAGAGGTCTCAACGGGCATAGCAAGCAAAAATTGCTATGGGACATGATTATGACAGAAAAACCGCACATCGTCATGCTACAGGAAACAAAATGCTCGTCAACAGACATAGATTGGCTCCTTCCATTTTGCTGGAGGCAAGGAAGGGCAGCCTCTGTCGACGCCCTGGGCACCGCAGGGGGCTTAACCATCCTCTGGAACCCCAATGAGGTGATTGTGGAAAACTTCTTTGCCATGAAATGGTCCAGCACAGCGGCTTATAGATGCATCGGCTCAAGCAGGCCTAGGTGCCTTACTAATGTATACAGCCCAGCCAATCCGAGGGATAGGCAAGATTTCCTTCGCAGCCTGCACCATACTTCTATCCTAAAACAACACAACAAATGGTTGATTGGGGGGGACTTCAACATCATACGAAGTCTGGAGGAAAAGAAAGGCGGTTCCAGACGACTGGAACGAGACTCAGAGATTTTCAACAGTCTCATTGATGATCTTCACCTTGTGGATATAGAAACCAGCAATGGCACTCATACTTGGTCAAACAGAAGAACAAGGTCCCATCAAATCGCTTGCAAGATGGATCTCTTCTTAATCTCTGAATCCTTCATGCTAGAGGGAATAGCCATGGAAGCTAACATTCTCAATCTCTCCGGCTCAGACCACTGGCCCATACAGCTATGGATGGACGTCCCAGCAACAACAGGTAAAAAGCCTTTCAGATTCGAGCAGTTCTGGTTGGAGCATCCGGACTTCCAGGCCAACATACAAAACTAGTGGAAGGAGGCTGAAGTCCAGCGAGGCTCCAAAATGTTCAGATTCCAACAAAAATTAAAAAACCTCAAGCACATCCTCAAGCACTAGAACCCGCACACCTTTGGAAATATTTTTACTGCCCAGGAAAAGCTGAGGGAACAATTAGGCGAGATTCAACATCAAATCAGGCAGCATGGGTTAACTAATGAACTCAAAAATCAGGAAATGGAGGTAACCCAACAGCTCGAGGATAGAAGAAGACAGGAGGAAATTCTTTGGAAGCAGAAATCGCGCATCCAATGGCTCAAAGAAGGCGATCGTAACACAAAATTCTTTCACCAGACTGTCATACAAAGAAGGCATTCCAATAAGATCACGCATCTTATCACAGATGAACGAGAATCCATCACATCACATGAGGACATGGAGACAGCCCTGATAGACTACTTTCAAAACCTCCTCAGCGAGCCCCTCCCGGACAAAAGTGAGGCCATAAACAAAATCACAAGAAACGTGCCATCCCTGGTCATGCAGGAACAGAACTCGGCACTGCTCTGGCCTATCATGATTGAGGAGGTGGATGAGGCGCTCCAGCACACACCCAAATGCAAGGCATCGGGACCAGATGGGTTCACAAGTGATTTCTTTCACCATTGTTGGCCAATGATCAGAACGAAAGTGTGGGAAATTTTGGAAGACTACAGAGTGACCGGTTAGGTCCTCCAAGATTTCAATGCTACTTTCCTCACCTTAATCCCCCAGGAAGGAAATGCACATCATCCTCAGCAATTCAGACCAATAGCTCTGTGTAATTTCATCTACAAACTTCTCACAAAAGTCATAGCCCGCAGGCTCAAATCTATCCTACCAACAATCATATCCCCAGAGCAATCAGGCTATGTAGAAGGCAGACAAATCTTGGACAGCGTCATCTTGGCACATGAAGTAATCCACTCTCTACAAAAGACTAAGACTCCAGGTATGCTTCTCAAACTCGACCTTTCTAAAGCATTTGAAAAAATAAGCTGGAACTTCATGCAAGAAATGCTCTTAGCCTTTGGCTTTGATGAGAGCTGGGTAAATTGGATTATGAATCTCACCTCTACAGCCTTCTTCTCTCTGCTGGTGAATGGTGTCCCCTCCCGACCTTTTTCCCCCTCCAGAGGAATCAAACAGGGATATCCTCTCTCTCCTTTTCTGTTCATCATCCTGGCGGAAGGACTCAACCGCTCAATACATGCAGCAGTGGAAAACAACTCTTTGGTCGGTCTCCCCCTACATGGTTTAACCCCTCCTATCTCACACAGCCAGTTTATGGACGACACCCTCCTGATGGGCAGCCCAACTATCCGAGAGGCAAATGCTATCCAAGAAATTCTTAGCTCTTTTTCCGAAGCCTCGGGCCTGGATTGCAACAGGGGTAAGTCTCAAATCTTCTTTTTTAATACACCCCCACCTATCCAGTGTCACATCTCTGCAATCTTAGGTTTTAGTCGAAGCTCCCTTCCATCCAAATACTTGGGTATCCCCCTCATTGATAACGACCTCCGAAACTCTTCTTGGGAACCTTTGCTCGCCTCTTTCTCCAAAAGGCTTTCTTCCTGGACCTTCAGAGTTCTAAACTTTCCAAGTCGCCTCACCTTGCTCCGCTCTGTTCTCCAGTCCCTCCCGATCTATCAATTCTCAGCTCTAGCAGCACCAAGATTCGTCCTCTCCACCATCAAAAACTTTCAAAGAACCTTTTTATGGCATGGCATCAACTCAGGGAAGAAGATGGCTTTGGTTAGCTGGGACAAACTGTGTAGCCCAAAAGCACAAGGCGGCCTAGGCTTAAAAGACCCCTTCATAATGAATAAGATCCTCGGTGCTAAAATCTGGTGGCGCTGGTTAAAACATCCCAAGGATCTCTGGGCCAGGCTATGGAGAAAGAAATATACACCAAATATAGCAGAGAGAGACCTGATTAGATGGAACGGGGATGACCCGGGTTCCCTAATTTGGACTGCAGCCAAACAAAATAGACAGATAATAACCCGGCATGCTTTCTAGGAAATCAGGAATGGCAAGACAACGCTTTTCTGGCATGACTCTTGGCAGCAATGGCCTATCCTGGCTAAGGAGGACTGGGCCCAAGATATCTGTGCCCAGGCCATGCATTCGGGCCTCACAAATGTCGTTGACTACTGGCAGGAATCCCCCCTGGACGACACTTGGTGACACTGGTGCCTGGACAGAGAGCGCCTCAATCTAGGCGCACAAGTGGACTTGGAAACTTGGCAGAAAGAGATGGTAACGAGGAAAATTCCCAAAAATGAGGGAAGCGATATCTTCAGATGGGGACACCGCCCACAAGGCACTTTCAGCACTCAGGAGGCCTACCTGCTCAAAACGGTAACGGACCCCATCCCAAACTCGAAACCCTGGCAGAAACTCTGGAACCTTAAGCATTGGCCCAAGATCACTCTTTTCCTTTGGCTAGTTCTCCATTCCAGCACTCTGACATGGGATAATCTCAAGAAATGTGGCTTTGTGGGGCCTTCCCTATGTACTCTTTGTGGCCAAGCATAGGAAACCCTCAATCATCTCCTCAATACTTGCCCCTTCACCGCTCAAGTTTGGGACCAGGCTGCGCAAGTCATGCGCACCTCAAATCGAAACAGGGACATCATCCAGGAAACAATCACGAACTGGAGATACGAAGCCTTCCACTCTCTGATCTTAAACCGCATCTACCAGCTCATTCCAGGCTTTATCCTATGGCAGACTTGGAAAGAGCGGAACAGAAGAATCTTCAAGGATATATCCCTTTCGTGGCAACAATGCTGGCATCTATGCTGCAATAATATCCGGGAGACGATCAACATTCAACAATGGTCTGAGGCCGACAGTAGGGCAGCGCCATCTGAACACTGCATTCTACACCAATGGGCGCTCCATCCCCCACAAATAGCACACATAACCAGCCAACCAAAGCTCAGTTGTCCCAATTATTGGTCTCCTCCTCCGGAAGGCTACATCAAGCTTAACTTCGACGGAGCCTCGAAAGGCAACCCGGGAGATGCTGGCTACATGACAGTCTTCCGAGATCATCGAGGACGCATCATGATCATAAGCACAGGCTCCCTGGGGCACTCAACAAACAACAACGCAGAGCTTTGGGGTCTTCTCAATGGACTCCGAATAGCCCGCACAAATGGTTTCACTAAGCTTATAGTAGAGGGGGACTCTCAACTCATAATCAACATCTTGAGCCGGATGCTTAGTGGAGTGCACCCAGATAGATTGGCGCCCAGCTGGAGACTCTCCCTTGGGCTTCAATTTTTCTCTGATCTACTATAGCCAGATCAAGCCATCATCCCGTCTCACATCAAGCGGAAAGCGAATCAAGTGGCGGACGAGCTCGCCAACTTAGGCACTACTTGGAGCGGACCAGATCTTCTCTGCAACTCTCGCAAAGACTCGGATCACCCCATCCTCCAACGGTGTATTCGCAAAGCTGCTGAAGCATACAACCCCCTGGATGGGGTGTTATTGATGGCCATGGGTCATACGAAGGCGGTTGGCATTCGGCCACCAATCACGAGGCCACGTGATATGCCCGTGCCAGAACCCATCAATACCCTCCAGTATTAATTCGATGCAGTCAGCCATTAAAGCTGGTACGCGCACACTAAAAGCTTGTAAGCTCTGGCTATCCTGTGGTCTCCATATCAATACTATTATGCAAATGGGATTATCATATGTTTTCCCGGTCCATAATCTCCACACCAAGAGTGGTGAGTGCTCTCCTGCGCGCTCTTGGGCGAACCTCACTCATTCCCTGGTGCACTTCTTTTACTCTCATAGCCTCCACGCCTCCTGCGACTCGGCCTACTTCATCCCTTAGCCAGTTACTATGCCTCGTGAACGAGGGAAGCTGTGAAGGGGTTCCCCCTGGAGTCCCCAAAGGCCTTCCCCTTCGCCTCCTGCCTCCCGGACTTCCACCAGGACTCCGACACCTTGGTCAGCCAATCCACCCCCGCTCCCGCACCCTGCTCTAGCTGAACCACTTCATGGCATTCTTCTCTCTGTCATTCCACCTCGACACTCTGCAAAAGACCTCCCTTCTCTCCACAGACTTGGCAATTATACACAACAGGCCCCCATTTCCAATGTCGGGGTGCAGCTCTGGGATAATCTTGATAACATATATGACTTGGTGTTCGAATTAAGAAAGGATATAGATGACCTCCACTTCCGAGTGAATTCCACCAATGCCAAGGTGACGACGCTCCTCCATCTCTTGGCCTCCATGAGCGCGTCCTTTCCCTCTCACCCGGGTGATGATTCCTCAGCGGAAGTGCCCCATGCAGCGACTCAACCTGGTAACGCCACAGAACAACGCGCAGTTAGCACGGGGATGGCATGCATTGCGTCAACGAGCTAGCAACTGTAGACGGAGGCACCAGTGGACGAGCGAGCGACGGACAGGGCTATCTCCGCGATGCTCTGGGATTCTGGACTCTCCTTCTTAATGGAGCTAGGTGTCTAACTATGTTTCATGGCAAATTTTTCTCATCCTAGCTAGATTTATTTTGACAGCATACATATACTCATTATCTGTTTAGTCTCAGCACTTTTTAGTAAACTTTTAAGGCTGAATGGACTGGTTTCCCCTCTGTTGGGGCAGTCCAGTCAGGCCAAACTATCTATGGATGTAAACTGGCCCTTTCACTAGTCTTTTGAAGGAACTTAATATATCATACTCTTATAAAAAAAAAAAATACACTGTAGATCCATGTCATATAACTATATAAAGTGTAGCCGGGAACAGTACACAGCAGATCTACATCTCGAAATCAAAAATATATACATGCAAAGTATCCATCTTCGTAGAAGTTGATAAGGTCTAATGGCTAGAGATGAGGACTTCAGAGCTCGAGCAACAACTTGAAAATTTTCAAAACTCGGGTAGGAGTGTAAGATGAGTGTACAACTACACTACCGAGAGGTCTTTGACGGCTCGTCGGGCATGGGCAAAATTGATAATCTTGATGATCAGACTGAAGGCTTTAGTGATTTCGAACAAGGACTTGATTGGAAGTTCAGGATGGCCAGGTATGCGGACAAGAGACATATTGCAAAGGGGTCGACTCAGGCTTAGTGACAAACTTCCCTTGGACAATAGCACGACAAGTGATAAGACTCAGGCAACATATATGTTAATCATAAGTCTATGAAGCAGGAGGCAACACAAACTCTCCATATGTTTGGAAGAGTAACCAAACGGTGGAGGACACAACTCAATATAACGAGCAAACCTTCCTAAGGTCGTACTACATCCCATAGTCTAATGAATCGAACGGACAGATGTGCTTTATCCAAGGGTGACTCATGATGCTGCCAATAAAAAAAATACTTTTCCCATCCTCTTTTTGGGGTATATTTGATTTTTTTGTTCTTTTTGATGATTTGTGAGAAGAATAAGGGAATATTACGTTACAATGGAGGAGCGAGTATAGAAAACATACAAGCTCAAGGCACAAGGACACGACTGATGTTCTAGGAAATGATACTCGAAAAAAATCCTCTAGTGGCCAAAGGTGTTAAGACGCAGACGCAAACTGTTACTAGACTGATGGGTAAGGTATGCAAATGCGGTTGATAGAACACACAATGGTAACGTCCTTCGATGTAAGTTTAACAAGCCCAGAGAAGGGAAGCTCGGTGGTTTTTCATATTTAGAGAGTCTAAAAAAGCATAAAAGGAAACTCCATTGGGGTACCTTTTTCATCAATAGTCTAGTCGGTTCGAAAAAGGGGTAAACTAGCACCGATTAAACGTCAATTCAAAACCATTTTAATGAGTCTGAAAAGGACAAGATCACTCAGCTATTTTTTCACTTTTAAGGAGTCTGGAAAAAGCTTAACTATGGACTCCGTCAGGAATATTCTTCTGGACCATTTTAACAAGTGTGAAAGAATAAGGTCACTTGACGATCTTTTCAATTTTAGAGAGTCTGAAAAGAGCTTAACTATGGACTCCGGGGGGGTTTCTTTTTCGTAAATTTAGTCCCTCAGGCCCGAAAAAGGGATAAAATTATACCTGAGGATACTCTTCTACAGAATGGGAATTCAATAGAGTATTCCTTTGTTCGTACAGTTGACCGTCCGGATCGAAAAAGGGGTAAACTACCGTCGGACAGACATGACTTCAAATTTCAGTTTAACGAGCGTGAAAGGCCACAAGATCGATCGGCAATATTTTCATTTTTAGAGGGTCTAAAAAGGGATTAAAAGGAGACCCGTTTACGGAATGTTCTTCTGGACCAATTTAATGAGTGTGAAGAAACAAGGTCACTCGACAATATTTTCATCTTTAAGGAGTCTGAAAAGGGCTTAAAGAAGACTCCATAATGGTTACTTTTCTCAGTTAATCCGGACAAGATCGAAAAGCAAAAATGTAGTCTCGTCGGATGTTTCTTTTGGGTCTCAAAGTGAGATTGAAAAACAACAAAGGTAGCCCATGATCGACACTTTGTGGGTCGATGTCAGGTATCGCTTCGTAAGACCAGGCAAAAACGTCGCGAAATTCTTTGAAAAGATCCGTGTAAATCTGAATCTCTTCGGGGGAGCAATCCGCTTCGACGAAGACATTCTCCACGACGCCAGGGTTTTGGGATATGTTGATAGGTATAGTGGCAGTGATAGTCGCCATATTGACCTCAGCATAAATTTCCTGTGTAGCTAAGAGGTTAATGGGACATGGATGATCTCCTGTCATGGTGATAGTGAATTCTCCTGCCTCAATTCGGTGTAACGCTGGGAGGAAATATGATCTGTGATGAAGATCGTCCCAAGGTTTGTCCGGACTCATCATTTCTTCGATTACAGCTTCATCAGAAGGCAAGACTAAGTCTAACGAATCGGTGGTAGCAAGAGAACCCTGAGCCCAGATAGGCTCTGGAAGTGGATCTGACTCTTGTGCTGGAGTCGGATCAGGAGTAGTTGAAGCTTGCTGGACTAAAGAGTACACTGCTTCAGTTGCCGAAAAAGGAATGGACATGTCAGAGTTCCCTGTCTCATCCACTGTGGCCGATGGGGAAGGAATAATCCACGTATCCTCAAAGTAAGTCGTGCAGAACGACGCAACATGAAAAAACTCAGCCTTGTGGTGAGTCGATATAAACTTGACATCGCCATGAGGAGGTGGGTAATAGAAAGTACCCATCAAGGATGGGCACAAACCAACTCCTACATTAACAACACCGGCTTGAAGATTATCTATCATGGGAATCGTGGATGCCCCCAAAGCTGGGTCAGGTCTAGAGAAGGACAATTGATCAATGGTCACTATCCGACCTTCATGTGGAAACAATAAGACTCGAAAAACTGTAGCAACCACCTCTTGCATAGCATAAGTCCAAATTCGACCTAACAAGAGGTTATAGTCGAGGGGGGCATCGACTACCTCTACTTCAACGCACACGGTCTTTCCCCCTAATTGCACAGGGAAAGAAGGAATGATGCCATGTGGTCAGAAAGAATGACCATCGAATGCAGTGAGGAGAGTAGGTGATGGAGACAACTCAGGCCGACCAATGGCTTTCCAGCATGCTAACGACATAACGCAAGTCGAAGCGCCCTCGTCGACCATTGTGCGGAAGATATTTCGTGTAAAAATTTTCGTAGGGTGAGCCACTACTATCTGAAACGCGACGTGGTAAGGCAAACAGGGTTTTAAGTCAGTCGTATCTAACATGATGGTACCTGGGTTACAAGTCTTAGTAGTGCCTAAAGAAGTCAACAAGGATTTTCTCTGAGCAGGGCAACTTTGGAGGACCTCCAAAGCGGACATTGCACAAGGGGTTTGGGATAAATCTTCCACCACACAGTAGTTCTGGGCGGCCCTTGCATTGGGGTTGTGAGAAGCTCTCTTGAACGCACCTTTTGGAATGCGTGTCATCATTTCTCCCAACGTCTTCTCAATCTGTAGAGGAAGAGATGGGAGTTCAACTTCTTTGCCCTTCTCAGAGGCGCTTGGTTTATTATAGTCATGCGCTCTAGTCGTTATTAAAGCATCACCCCTAACCATATATATGTTCACGGAAGAGGAATTATTTGGGGGAGGGCAGGTTTCTTGGCTGCCCCCCTCGGTACTTGTAGAGGCTTGGGTTAAATTTTGCCCATGCTGAAAGGGATTAGTCAACACGGCTTGTTGTTGTTGTGTGACAAACTTCTAGGCCTCCGTAAGTCGAGGGCATAGATGGGTCGGGCGGTCTTCCGTACATAAGTTGCATGGATACCTCGCCTTCCTCTTTCTCTTGGTTCCCTCGCTAGCATTATCAGTTGGTTTTTTATCCCCCTTACCCTTTTTGCGTTGTTTTTTCTTCTCTTGAGGTTGCTAGTTGGCCTTTGGGTTAGTCGTCTGCACGGAGTGTACTTCCGACGTTTGGGTAGGAGGAGCAGCCAAAGCAGTAGTCTGGCTGGCCGCTGAGTGTTGTATGGATAACTGTTGCAATTGTTTTGTCAATTGCTCAGTAGGCTTGGTTTGTGCTGAACCAACGATACCATCAACATGTGGTCCTGCTCTCTGTCTGGTTTTATCCAGTATTGACCGTGGTGCATCCGGCAGGATGTTGTACAGTAAACCAGATTGAGAATAGATAAGCTCAAACTGTTGAGCCCTCATGATAGCATCTTCCTCGGAGAAAACCCCTGAAGTCGCGATGTCTTTGGCTAAATGTGGAACTAAAGACTTAAGGAACCACTCAAGCAGGAATGCTGGTGGGACAAGTACCTTGATAAGACTCTTTCGGTGTCGCCACTCTCGAATATGATCCGAGATATGGTCCACTGTCGTCTGCTCGAAATTGGCTAGCAACTCTATGTCGACGTCATATCTCACAGGTAACTGGAAATGGTTAAGGAAGGCCATCGCCAGTTCGCCAAAAGAAGAGTATCGTGATCGATCAAGCTCTATGTACCATTTTGCGGCACTCCCAATAAGAGTGCGTTGAAACAATCGCAACTCGATGGATTCATCTTTCAGTGAGTTAGATGAACACCAGAGGTGGAAAGTAGTCACGTGATCACCTGGATCTTCGTTAGGCTTGGCCTCGAACTTTGGAATGTCTGAAGGCAACTTCGTTGGCATAGGAGGCCAACGTGGATCGTGACAGATAGGATCATTTAACAACCGTGTCAAATCTAGCAAGTGTAGCGTCGCCAAGAAGGGTAGTTTAGGTTGTTGCTGATAGCCTGGATAAAAGGGTCCTGGAGTTTGACTGGCACCAGTTTGCCAAGAAAAGTTTGGTTGCTGGCCTAGATTCTGGTAGAAACCATGGCCCTAACCAGCATAAGGGTTTTTCATCTATGGAGACATCGTTGGCTGATTCCCCATAAAGGATATAGGATGTTGGGCATTCATCGTGTTTGACGGACTTTGGGAAGGATTACCCCACGTCGGTCCCGATGTGAGAGGCATAGAAGTCTATCCAGGGTTCCATTGACTATGGAAAGAATTACCCCAGAACGACATTCCAGAGGAAGGAACGGATCCTTGTCCTGAGTTCCAAGGTCCTGGTATATGTGCCCCCAGCGCAGGAATAGTACCCTTTGCCAGAGTAGACTGTCCAAAAATAGGTGTGCCCCCAAATGGGAAAGTAGTGGATGCGAAAGTGTTATTACCAAACGTCCCATTCCAAACAAATGGTGATGAACCTACCGGTTGAGTTTGCGTAGGTGTTCCTTGACTCCCGGCTCCAAATAAACTTGTGTGTGCAGGTTGCCCGGCGGACTGCTGATGCAGACCACCAAGCGAAGGGGACGAAGGAGAGATGTGACCTCCAGCGTAAGGAAAAGCATTGAAAGGGACAGGAATGCCCCCAAGTTGACCTTGCAGAGGAGCGTTAGAGCTCCCTGCCCCCAGACCCAAAGTCTGTAAAGGGGAGTGTGTGAGTGCAGGACTTGTACCAGAACTAGGCATACCGTATGAAAACGGAGGGCCTGTCACACTAGGTGTGAAAGGAGGTGTGGCCTCCACGATCGATGGGGTCGGTCCACTATGCGACATAGTTGCAGCCGATACCATGGTGGTCCGGACCATCGACAAAGGCAAGTTAGGAGAAGCTTCTCCTGTGGTAGCAACAGTGACAGGAATGGAAGAATTCCCAAAGGAAGTAACAGCGTTTGTTTCCATAGCTGTATGAGGCACTACCAGGCGTTCGTAAAATTGAATTGGCACAATAACTTGCGGCCAAGTATCAGTGTTTGAGGTTTCAACCAATCCAATATTGGTGGTTGATTCCTCTGGGAGTTGTTCGGGCTCAATGGTTGGGAACCCAGTTGCTTCGAAAGACCCTTGTTGGTCTAGCTTCCACCTCAATGGTGGCAGGGGTGGCTCCAGTATAATCGGCGGCAGGCCCAGAAGCCTTTGTGACCGACGGAGCTCTGAATCCTCTACTATGTGAGAAGATTCACAACACGCTAAGGTATTCTACACTAACAACAGTAACACACACTAAAAGAAGCCCCTATGAGACAAGACAAGCAACCACTAACTAATTTGAAGAACAGTTACAACAACCAACACTAGAGAAACTTACTGGTGCAAGTGCAACTCGAATACGGAAGCACCCTCTGGGTATACTCTACAAAGCGTGGCTCGATGTCTGTCCTAGGTACCGCGGTATACCCCCGCAGTCACCTGTGTATGTCCCTAGAAAAGATTGGCAACTAGTTTGCCAGCACGTGAACAGTCACCAGGCGGGTACAGTCGATAGTCGAGTAGACCACAATGAGCAGGGTATCAAGCCCGAAACCTGTCAAGGTTATCGAGAGCAAATGGTCCGGAATACAACTGAGGACCTCGAATAGATTCGAGACCCATGAAGCTCCGTGGAAAATGCAAATGACAGAATTCCTCAACAAATCCTCGATATGTGTTCTCCACTATGCTCGGTCCAGCTTTGGAGGAGTTATCTCCGCTACCTTTCCTTACGCGACCTCATGTTTAGCCCCTGTGTTAGAGGGGGGTCCCGGATAACTTTCTGTAACTGGACTTCTACACTCCCTTATGACAGACTCCAATGTTTGGTTTGAGTGGCCTTGGAGAATTTACTCTCCAACCTATTCCAAGGCCCTATTCCTGAGCTAGTGTATGAACCCTACAAACAAAAGTCTAATGGTTTTTAATTAGCGTTGCTTTTAATGGGATCTTTTACGTCACAAGGTATGAAGGTGAAACTGATGGTGTGTAAAGACTCAAAGCAAAAAATGAACAAGAAATGCTTGGAAACAATTTTTTTTTTACAAAAATGTAAAAACCAACAACTTTTCAACAAGAAAGACTTCTTTTCCTTTTGAATTTTCTAAGATTTCATGTAGAGAAACATCAAGGAATTTCGCTCAATCTGTGAGCTACTTATGCACTAAATGCACTGCAAAACTTATGAAAAAGGCTTCTTCCTAGCTACTGATGCAACAACACAATCTTCAAAAGAAGAAGAAAATGAAATAATTTCAAAATCAAGCAAAAAAGGGAAAAAAATTTCTTTTATCTTTTCTATCAAAATATCAACTAATAAAAACATAGGATAAGGATTAGAGGTCCTAACTTGCTGACTGTGTAGCCCCAGACTCAAACCCCTGAGAGGAACACTTCTCACCACAGGAGGGGTTGACTGCCCCACCCAAGCTGAAAATAAACCAATCAAGCCCGCGACTGTCACTGAAACAGCATGTGTGCAAACATGTGCTGAGCTATAACAGAACGCGGGTACCCGCGGGCTAAGCCTAAACAGGCTGCGGGTTTGTATAAATGCTAAGACAAAACAACACACAAGCATCCCAGACCTGAAAAAGGCCTCTGGTATTGACAACCAAGGTCTCTTAAAGGCTTGGATACTTCCCCTTCAACAAAAAATAAATAAATAAATAAATAATTGCAAAAAGAAAACAAATGCAATAAAGCAGACTGAGACAAGACAGTAAACCAGTGAGATCCAGACAAGATCCAGAAAGCCCCCTGAGAATGTAAAATTCTGACAGGGAAGAGGAGTCTGCCTCTTAATCTTTTTGAGTCTTACACGCTACTGAAACCACTACAACAAGCGTTCACACGTGGGTTGTAGAAGGTTAGGGCACGGGTTACATGCGTGCAGGCCTTCTGTAGGCCACGTGTACCTCTGTGTGTCCCAATAATAAATGTCAAGCACAGTCAAGGAAAAGCTGGTATTAATAACCAGGTTCTGTGCTAGCTCTGGCCTAACAGAAAACAGACAAACAAACAAGCAGAAAATATAATTCCTTGAACTACCCAGAAAACTCAATGAAATCCGGAAACCCTAAGAGTAATGTCCCCAGTATGTTTGTCAATTCTGTTGTTGGGAAATAATACCCTACGAACTAACAACCTAGGGCTGAACTTGTACACAGATCATGATCTCAAAGAAAACACTTTTAACCTATCACCCCAATACTCAAACCCCTTTTTCACACACAAGCATGGAAGAGACCTACTAAACTTTTTCTATCGATGTTTGATGTAGATCCTCCATTGCGCTTTATCCGCTTTCTCTTGCTTCTCCTTCCAAAGACAATCCTGCAATCAAGACAAAACACTACGCATGCATGCTATTCTTCTACATAAGGGTTAGAGATTAAGCATAAATCCAATAAAATATATATCACTCGTGCATTGGGATGGGAAAAGTATTCTTTATTAATCTCAAGATGAATCAACTTACAATAATGATAGAGGCCGGCCACCGTTCTTCGATCATGATCCTGGGCTCCTCCTCTTCTTTGTCCTCCAACTGCTTTGCTTGAATTCTTCTTAGGCTTGAGGAAAGGCTAAAGGGTTGGGACAAATAGATTCGGAAATTGGGAAGAGTTTCTTTTCTATCTTTTTCCTCTTCCAAATAGTACCCCTACCCCTTCTTTTATAGGCTAGAAGGAGCTAGGGTTTTGGACGAACTCTCAGCCATGCATGGCCGGGAGTTTCAGTTAACTAACCCATAGCTTTTTGTCTCGTCGGCAACTTTCCATTTTTTTTTATTCTGAAGGAAAACGCGGGTTGTAGTGGGCCTGCTGGCGTTTTCCCGTGGGCTGTAGTGGGCCTGCTAGTGTTTGCCTGCGGGCTGTAGTGGGCCTGCTAGCATTTACTTTTTAAAAATGGAGTTTTTAGAAGAGTTGTTTAGTAGTTTTTTGGCAAAGAAGGGATATGAGTTGGCCTGATGCCAAGTAAGCTTGTGTGGTGCAATTTAGGGTTATAACACTATACCTCTCTCTAGAGGGAGGGGGAAGAGAGAGAGTGAGGGGGTGAGTCTAGTATAACTAAATTCTCATTATAAATTATTATGTGTAATCATTAATATTTGTAATTGAACTTTGTCAAGCATGCATCTATTCACTAAAATATTTATATAAGGATGGTGATTCATTGTTGTAAGACAGGTTGGAATATAATAAATATATATTTTATATATATGGTCCCACTATATCTCCTCCAATTGGTATCACAACCAAAACCTTGGCATATCTTGATGTGAAGTAATCTCTGCATGAAGTACTAAAAATAAAAAGTGAAATATAAATAATTATTTACCTCGAGGATAGGATTTATATGTATTCACGTACAAGTAAATAATGTGAAAAGGAAAAGGTAAAATAAATATTTCTTTACGTGGAGGATACGTTTTATAAATATTCACATAAAAGTGAATTATGTGTGAATAAGGAAGACTAAAATACATGTTTAAAATAAAAGCATATACGTGGACTAAAACATTTATATTTATGAACCACTAAAGAAACCCAAGCAACTAAAACCAAAGTCAAGAGAGGAATCCCACCAAGGAATGCCTTGGGTTCCACAGACAACACATCATCCAACACAAGAAATATGCCACCCAATAAAGAGTTAAATGACGAGTTAAATGAATTAAAAACCTCGGTGGTGAATATCTACAACAAACTCAATGGTGTAGATATAAAATAATTAAAATCATTTATGGATGTGATCTCTAACAAACTTAACAATATAAATAAAATTTACAAAACAATCAATGAGATGGATGCTTTCTCCATAAGACTCGGTAATGTGTAAAAAATATTAAAGGTGTGGGGAAAAACAATTATGAGCTCAAGGCTCATGTCACACCATTGGAAAATGGAAATAAGGAGTCAAATAGCTCTCAACACTCTCACCACTCTATTTTTCTACCATCCAAACATTTGTCAAATTTTGGATCCTTTAATGGATGTACGCACAAAATCGTATTTGATGTACATAGATTTGATGGAGAATATGATAGGGAAAGCACACGGTGGATTAATCGACTTGAACGCTAATTTGAGTTAAACAAGATGGGTGATGACAAGGAGAAAATTAACTTTGAATCATTGAACTTAGATAAGGAAGAAAGCAACTCGTTCTTATGGTGAGATTCAAAATCCCAATCAAGGGAATGGGAGACATTTAGGAAGCAATTTTTTAGTAGATTTCAAAACATCTAGGAAAATGAAGTATTTTCCAAACTCACTGAATTACAATAGGTAGGCACAATGTATGAATTATTTAACGAGTTACATGTGTTAGCTACCCATGCGATTGATTTTTTAGATGATCACCTCCTACAAATTGTCATATAATGATTGAAGGAAGACATAAGAAATAAACTTAAACTAACATATATAAAATATGTGGATCAATTGTGATTAAAATCTAGGGTGACAAAATAAAAATTGTTGTTCTTTCAGTGAACTTATTTGTCTCATGTTGAAGAACCAAGCTCAAATTTTATTCCCACTTACAAAGGTACTCCACCACCTAACATAAATGATGACAAAAGTCGGTGTCTTATATGTCATGCACCTAAATGGATTCAAGGACAAAAATTCAATGGAAACCAATCATATATGTGTGAAATAGAGAGTGATAGAGACAACGACAAATATTCAAAAGATTCTATTGAAGAATCCAAAAATCTAAAAAGATTTAGCCATCAAAATAAAAATGCTTCAAGGATGAAGCATTTCAAGGAGGGATGACTTCTACTATAACTAAATTTTCATTAATAATTAATATATGTAATCATTAATATTTTCAATTGACCATTGTGAAGGGTGTGTCTCTTCACTAAAATATCTATATAAGGTTGGTCGACCATTGTTATAATACAGAATGGAATATAGTATATATATATTTTATATATCTAGTCCCATTGGATCTACTCCATTGAGAGAGAGAGGTGGGGGAGGTGGAGAGAGATATGGATTGAATGAGATTTGAAGAGTGAGAGGGAAAGAGAGTGAGGGGGTAGAGAGAGAGAGAAAGAGAGAGAGGTAAAAAGGGAAAGTGGGGGTGGGGAGAG
>ML786866.1:824059-843502 GCA_009831015.1 Picea engelmannii | reverse complement strand
GACAAGTAGTTGATGAGTTGGCAGATACATGAGGTGTATAGTTGATGATGTTGGTACATATTGATGAGTCATAGATTGATGAGTAGTTGACACATGATTGATACATACTTGGTAAATGGTTGGATGCACTTGTTTATGGTACAAGTTGATTACAGGTTGTTTGGTATAGGTCGGTGCATGGTTGATGCACTTGTTTATGGTACATGTTGATTACAGGTTGAGGTACAAGTTGATGCATGGTTGATGCATGGTTCAAATTTATTGGTACGGGTTTACAGCGGTATATCTCATAGTGATAGTGTGACAGTGGTTCCATCATTCTACTTCTACTTTAGGGCAGCTCGACGGGGCAATGACAGGTGGTTGTAGCCACCTTCCAATTGTAGCTGGAGAACATAGGGGGTTGTAGCCTCCTTCTGATTGTAGCCAGAGAATTGGGGAGTTGGATCTTCCTTCAGGTTGTAGCCTGAGAAACTAGGGGGTTGGATCCTCCTTCCAGTTGCAGCAGGAAAACAAAGGAAGTTGATGCTTCCAATGAATGTAATTCTTCAAGACATATAAGAAAAAACATTATGTGGTTTTCTCCCAATTTCGGTTTCCACGTAAAACACTGGTGTACTGTGTATGTGTATGATTGTTCATTTTTTCATTTCTTATTTACTCTGCAATTATTGGACGATAATGCTTCATTGATATAACACTTTGATTATATGGTTAAAAATGATTCAATTGCTCTATTACTGATTCACCACCCCACCCACCCCCCCCTCTTAGTAATCCAACAGTGTGAGCACTCTTATTACAACTGGAGTTCTTAAAGCCGCCATAAGAGAGATTCCTGGACAATCTATGTTAGATCCCTAGAGGGGATGGATATTTTCTGAAGGACTATGGTGTAAAGAATGAAATCTCATCCCTTAGTTTATGGAGACTCATGGGGAAGAGGGATGCAGATTTGGAATTGTTATATGAGTTGCTTCACTGCGTTTTAGTAGGTATTTGAGTTGTTATAGTGGAATGCAGACACCCATAAGATTTAGTTTGTCCTTGTGGACTCATAGCCCGAGCTCAAGGGTGGCTCGTTGTAGAGAGAGTGGCTCGTTGTAGAGAAAATTGGTGAAAGAAATACCACAAATGGGAGGAACATAATTTTTATACATCTCGTTGTGTAAAAAAATATTAAATTATAAGTGTTTTGATAATTGTGTTATTTAGTATTTAATGTTATGATAAAATGTTTCATTTACTCTATATGTTGTATTTATGAGTGTTGAAGTGTGTATTAAATTATTTCTACACATGTCTAAAACGTTTTTATTCATGATATTAAATATTAATGATAGTAGCATGAGTATGTATATCATGTTGTTCATATTTATAAATTTAAATTAATAAAATAATTGATTTAAGTAGTAATGGTAACAATTCCTTATATATCATGTTGTTCATATTTATAAATTTAAATAGATAGAATAATATATCATGTTGTTCATATTTATAAATTTAAATAGATAGAATAATATATCATGTTGTTCATATTTATAAATTTAAATAGATAGAATAATTGATTTAAGTAGTAATGGTAACAATTCCTTATATAGTGGAGTTGACCATGCATTGAATTGGACGGGACATGGGAATTTACTCCATAGTCCTAAGTCCATCACCTTCATATTTTGTGAGTTTCAACCTCAAGCTTTGTGGTTGTTGTAATTGTTTGGGATTCCATACACTCGTATAAAATAACATTTAAACAAGGTATGAGTACACAAATGATTTTAAATCTCTTTCCTTGAATTTTTCTTTATGATGGTTAAGTTTGGATTTGGTGTGCGTTTTGTGTACATGAAAGTATATCCTTTTCCCTTACTTTGTCACTTCTTGAAGAAAAATGAAAGGAAATTTATTATTTTGGAAGAATTGGTTGAAATCACTAGTTTTGCATTTCCATACTACCATCCATTTTTCATTTGTTTCTAGTTGATTCAGTAATAAAACATGAATAGAATCTTGGGTTTTTTTTATCACTTCACAAATGAATCCAAGCCTACTCGAAAAATTTGGTTTGTTATACTTTCCGTGTTAAGTTTAAGAAAGGAAAGATTTACCTAGTTTTTGTTTGAGGAATAAATGATATGGGTTTTCAAAATGGACACCATGAACATTGTATACGATTTAGAGGTTAAATTTCTGGGCTCGATCCAAGTCATGTAAATCTACAACCATTATTATGAAACCTTTACGACTAAGAATGTGTGTTTTCATTTCTTTCTTCAACTAAGAATGTGTGTAAATCTACAACCATTATTATGAAACCTTTACGACTAAGAGTGTGTTTTCATTTCTTTCTTCAACTAAGAATGTTTGGGACGGAAAATATTTGGATAGTTTTCTTTGAATATTGTAAGTTTTGTTCGACGAAAAATTCTAACCCAGGTCTATTAATACTAAGAAATTGATATTATTGACATTCAATCAGTTATTCTATTCCCAGAATTTTGGTTTAATGGGTAATAGGTTTCGAACTTGGGTCAAACAGATTTCATATGAGTTTTTTATTATTGGACTGTGGACCGACCCTCATGTCCAATTTGGATATACCTGTAGTTGTTGTTTCAATTCTAGATAAAATGAATTGAGCTAAGTTCTTCAATTCCCATACATTGATGAAACTTGGTCTTATGAAATCATTCAAGATATTCATGACCAATATGATCTATTTTTCTCGGTTTTCAATTCTGCATTTTTTAATGATAGAGAAAGAAACAATTTCAGAATTGTGTCTTTTTTCTAAACCTTTCTCACTTTTTTCTTTTCAATATATTTGGGTTCATTAAATTTTGTTTTCGGTGAAAGCATATATACATACATCAAATGAAATTGAAATGATATGGCCAATAAATCTCATAGCTCATAAAAAAATTTAGTTTATATTGACAAATATTGTGTTGAATTTCTAGAACTATTATTCGGGAATATAAGGATAAGAATTTTTACATATGCCACTAAAAGGTATATCAAATATACCATAGATAATTTGACAACGACATAACTAAGTGGTATGTTTTAAAGATGGCATGGATGTTGATTAAAGCTACATGTAGATATCCAAGTTTGAATTATATATACTTTCACTCATCCTATAATATTTTGCATAAGTTATACTCCGAGATCCTATTCATAAAATCCCTTTTTCTATCTTACTCCCTGTCTATGTACTTTAAAGAATAATTTTTAAAAGAACAAACAACAACAATGAGATGAAATGTATGATAATTCACAACTTGTATATATGAATAAAAGTAGTTTAAAGGTTGATTGGTTATTAAGGAAATGTACAAGGCATTGATTAATATTTTTGAAGTTGATCAGTCCATATGTAATTCATATTATGATTCACTTTTTGCAAATTAATCCCACTCATGAAAACTCCAATTCTTCATATAATTCCCTGTTCACATTTATAAAAGAGAAATGACTTATACATGATGAAAGTTCTCAAGACAAATTGTAGAGTTTGAAAGATAAATTTTGTGTGTGTGTGTGTATAGAAGTTTTTTGTTTACCCTTTATTCACTTTTCTTGTTCGTCTCCATTTTTTGTGTTGCATGGTCATGTCATTTGAGAGCCAAATTGTCATTTGAGAGCCAAATTTATTCATGTTTTTTTTCTTAAAAAAAATTGCAAAATTTGTATTATCAAAAAGGCTTGGTTGAAATCGTTGAGGAGTTATAAAGTCCTTCAAAATTTAGACCAATCCAGGGCCTCTATTAAACCACTACGACAAGATCCTAATGACTGTTTCAAATAATCAAACAAAAACTTCACATAGAACAAACTTACTAAATACAATAAAAAAAGTACTACAAGGATAAAAGTGAAAAAAAACTGCATCTAAATTAACCTGTTTGGGAGGAGCTCGCCTATTTGGATGACTTATGGGCCTGACTTCATGTTACCATTGGTTTTGTTGTTGAATGTGATGTATTCTTATTTCTGACTACCATCCAACCTTCATTTGCATATGTTGAGGTACTTGTGATGCCTATATTTCATGGATTGTCTTGATCTGAAGATTCTATTTTTTCTTCATCCAATACCCCAACATTATCAATTTGATCTTCCCAACTAGATGATGGTTGAGAAGATTATCAGATTCAAAGTACCTCATCCGAAACCTAAGGGGAATATGCCTTTTCTCCAACTTTTGATTGGATTTCGGGTTCATGTCTAGAGATAAGAGAGTTGAATGAAGAGGAGGATTTGACTCAGATGCATTTTCACTGAATTGAGGTGGTTTTGTGCATTCCTTCGAGATTAATTTATGGTCATCATTTGGTCCCACCCACCAAGTGGATTTACAAATATTTATGTTCTTCTTGGGACCTTTAGGACCATGGATTGCAAGATGTCTCATTTCAAAACAAGATCTGCAATCCAATGAAACTCTCTCATAGTCTAGTTTCTGAGACCAAGAATAATTTTTACCAGTAAGAATAACTTCAGATGCGAATCCTTTACTGAATTCCATGTTCATGCAGATACAAGCAAAAGTGGATTTTTTGTGCCTTTTAGTTTCATGAGATGTAAAGTGTAACTTTCACAACACCGAACCAATCGATTCAAGAGAGGGTAAACCCCAAAAATTTAAGCGAAGGTTGGGAATCCTCACCTAAATAGGATTTGAGGATATAATTTAAGTAGCTGGATTGAAACAAGGAGTCGAGGGTTCATGCACAAACTTGAGTTACCCAAAAACCATGAGCTGAGAATCAGATCTCGATATTCATCATTGTCTAACTTGAAAATGAAGGATCCTTTAGAACAAGGATGAATGAAATCTTGTTTTTGCATAATAGGGATCCATATAGCCGATATCCAACTATTGATATCAACAAACTTTGGCTAAAAAACATTGAGACGACACACCAAAATCACATATCTGTAGTATCCTTCCTCTTCCATAGCATCTTGTCAAATGGGAATGACAAGAGGAGGGGCTTCCTGAACCAGAAGATATGAATAAGAAGGAGAAGAGTCTCGTTGAACAATATCACAAAAGAAGGCCCTAGACTACAAATTAGAAATTGGTCTGGACTCAAAGATGGAAGGAAAGGCCCCACTGCCTTGGGCACCCACAGATATCGATGAATTTTTGGCCATGGTCAGTGAATAAGAGTGCAACCGGATCGAAGAGCGTCTCCCACAGATGCCACGAGCAGCCAAGGTTAAAACCTAGCCACCATGCACTAGGGGAAGAGAAACACCATTGCTTCGGTCAATTGAAAATACCTAAAAGTTGTTACTATGCTCTAATGATTTTACCAAAATTTATTCATGTTTAAAAATGGTATTTTATGTATTATATGTTGTGACTTATCTACATTCTAATTTTTATATGGATGGTATAGATGAGCTTCTTCAGGAGAGGCATTAACCAGTCTAGATACAGAGGAAATAGAGGTAACAAAAGAATAGGACCAAATGCATTTTGGAAAAGAGGGACGAACAAGAGGATGAGGTTCTCTATACATTTTGATGGAAAATATAAATTGTTTCAGACAGGTTACTTGAACCTTGTAGGACACTGAACATCCCTCCCCTTGGCCACAATTCATGCCCCATTTTCATCCTAATGATCCTCGGCCTCACCCAAGAATCACATACATTCTTGATTAGCCTAATGTATAGGGTTAACCTCCAATCAATGATGGCTTGAATGATCCACTAGTAAATCCTCCATCAGGTATTGGTCATTGGTCAACTATGTTGTTACCTCTACCTCCTCCAGCTTCTATACTAATAGTTTATACAATTTATTCTATTGATTCACTTGTACATTCCCCTCATCTCCCAAATATGTATAAAACCTTGGCTATTGAACTTGGACCAATTAAAAAACAATAACCTACCATTTTAGTCATTTTTTATTCCTTTGAAGCATAAGCCTACACTATTAAATCTGTCTCTTAAAATTGAAGATAGTGTGATATTTATTACCTATAATGATATGCACTCAGAAATCCCAAGGAGTGAAGAAAAGATATTTGCATGTGCATATTTGATCAAAGATAGGGAAACAATATAAGGAGGAAGTGCTCAGAGGAAGACAAACTCACACAAAAAATATGACTTTTATTTTTATTTTATTGTCATGATGGCATCCCTTTTACTTTAAGACACATATCTTTTTGGATAGATGATACTATTATTATTATTTTGAGAAAACATAAATCATGCTATATAACTTTTGGGAGATGCAAGTGTTTATTATTTTTGGAGCATGATTATTTCAGTTGTTGTTTATATCTTTGATGTGATGATATGTGTCTAAAGTATGATGATGATTATGGAGAAACAAGGGAATGATTGAAACATTTAAAAGACATACAGGGGGACCCCACCTATTTAGTTATTAATTATCCTTAAAAATAAATTTATTTGTCCTATTTCTTCACTAAAGTTATGTAACTTTAGTAACTAAAAATAGTTCAACAACTTGAAGAACTACCTTCTAGAGAATAAAAGGAAGAACTAAAGGACAAAGAGGACATGAGGAATTAAAGAGAAACACTTATGAAAAGGTTTTCTCTCGTTTCCTATTGATATTTCTCAATTTCAACTTTTCATTTTCTGAGTTTCTTAAAAGGCTAAATCATCTTGTTGATAGTAGGATCTTTCTAAAGGTGGAAAACAATAAAAGACTAGGAAGCATTGATATTTGACATTCTTAAGAAGGTCATTCATTCCTCTTGACAGTCTTTGTAATTCTATTATAATTTATGAATTAAATTTCAAGTTCGATTAAGATTATTTTGCAGAGTCAAGACATGGTGGGATTGCGACATGGTTGATCCATTGTATTCATTCATGGTAATTTTCCTTCATACATTGGGTGTCTATGTATGATATTAAATTACATCTCAGAATTCTAAGTATAATGTTTTTCATCACCTTCGCATGGATTTGAAAAGAGACATTTTTATTGTAACTAAGAAAATATTTTATTAATAAAATCTAGTCATTCTCAATTGAGATTTGTATTTTTGATTTCATATTGATATATTATTTATTTCATTAATTTTAATTCTTGTCATCATTTAAACATAAATACTTTTACATTTTTTAAAGTTGAAACAAATAACTTTAAAATAGCTTCAAATTCAATAACATATTTCTTGAGGGCTAATTTATATTTTGGCATAGGCTATAAACCCATGGTAACATTCCTACCTATCTTAATTTAGACTAGTAATATTTGAAAATGCTTGAGTGAGGAATTTCCATTCCTCGCATCAACATTTATATTAGGAGAAGCCACTTTCAGTATTATGGTGTACTTGGAAGGAATTTCTTGACTTCTTGTATAATTGGAAGGAACTTTTCATATTTTGGTGTACTTGGAAGGCATTTCTTCTCTTGTTGCATAATTGGAAGGCACTTTTGGTATCTTGGTGTACCTGGAACAAATTTCTTGTCTTGTTGTATAATTGGAAAGAAAAATTTGTAAATCACTTTTGGTCTTTTTGTATACTTGGAAATTGGAAGGAACTTTTGATATTTTGGTGTTCTTGGATGAAATTTATTGTCTTGTTGTATAATTGGAAGGAAAGTTTTGGAAGACACTTTGGTCTTGTGGTGTACATGGAAGGAATTTATTTTCTTGTTGTATAATTGGAAGACATTTTTGGTATTTTGGTGTACTTTTTGTTAGTAAAATAGGATCGCGGAGAAATAAAACAAAACAAATGCAGAAATAAAGCATAGAAGATACACAATACAATAGAGACAGAAATATACGTGGTTCACCCAATGTGGGATACGTCCACCCAAGAAATTGTCAAGTTCTTCCTTTATTATTATCCAACAAATGAAGGGATACAACCTACAACACACCCACTGTAACTTCCTCTTATTTCTCTCACAATCTCCTCACTCATAATACAATATTCACAATAATACATAGCCGCAGTACATTTCCCTCATAAAAGAGGGTTTCCTTCTAGGGAAAAAAACCCTAACATAACTTCTACCATCAAATATGAGACCTGATAATGAATGGTCAATATTTACTATGAAATTACAATATACATATACAAGGAAATTTTTCCTTCATGGGAATTACCCCCAACCCCCGTCGGGGACACGATTTCCCCCGAACCCTGTAGGAGGGGCAAGTCCCCACTGCACTCCCCCATGTGGAGGAGTGTACATTATTTCAGGATGTAAATTTTTCATGGGGTATAAACACGGTTAAAAAAAAAGACCTATGAATCAGGAAGATAATCAGGCTCCACAACCAACACTTGGAAAAAATGTTTTATCTTATTGTATATCACTAGTACAAAATGGGTAATTAGTGACTATGTTACCAAAAACATTAGCCACGATAGTTTTTTTAAGCTAAATACTACCCAATTTGAGCAATTTTAAGTGACACAACTAAAAATGAATAACTTAAATGACAAATTTAGTCCAAGAATACATAATATGACTAGATAACAACTACATGAATATGAATTAGTAGTATTTCAATCGATGACCACTACCTCCAATTAATTGAAAGGATATGTGCTCAAGTTTATAATATTTCATTATTAATCTTTCTTTTTCCATAAAAAAAAGACCCTTTCAAAACAGATTCATGTAAAATAGATTCGTTGAAGTGGTGGAATTTTGTTATAAGTTGACCCACTCTTTTTATTTGGTAGATTTGATTATATTGTTTCCATTGATGAATTTGAACCTTCATTTTATTGGAAAATGTCATCTCTTTGGGAACCATGCTGATTTCCAGTAGTGGTTTCTTCATCTTTTCGATTTACAATAATTAGTTCTTCATGAAACCAATTCTAACTTTTCCTAGAATTGAATGGTTCAAGGAATATTTTCCCTTAGGAGGGTTGATTTCTAGAAAATGTGAAAGGGGGGACTCGAATACATAACATGTAAACCCACTCCCAAGATGGATAAGAAAAGATACAAAAACAAAGTGTGTGTTTAAGGGTTTGCTTTACACATAAGGAATTCGTAGTTTGAGAAATTACCACATATTTAAATCTATGGTGTAGACCAAGGCATTCCATTATAAGTGACAAAACAAATATTGCCTCCTTCGAAACAACTAGGTATTTTTTTAGAGTCTTATACCTGAGGTGCCATATTTTATTATGTCTAATATAAAGGATTAGATTTATACATAGACAACAATATCCATCAATTTGTTTATATTTTTTAAATGCCTTGGACTAGTACCAATTCCCGAACCCATCCACCAAGCCAACGAGGCCTACAGTCCAATATTAATGAAAGAATCTCTAGAATAAGGATGTTAACCCTTTCAAAAAATAAATGTTTTAGTTGTAGAAAGTATAAATTATTCTTTCAAAATTAGTTAACTTTTCTAGTCTTTGGCTTGATAGTGAAATATATATGTGATCCAGATTATTTTCGGCACGAAATGAGAGTGGAGATATAATAAAGAAATGCACAGAGATATCGCGTATATCCAGTAATATAACAGAAATATATCAGAGATGCAAACATAAACACAAAGATACAGTAATACACGATTTCTATTAATGAACGAAATGTACAGAGACTGTAAAAATACAGAGTGAAAGACTCGCTAGAATGGTGGCAGCTTATCTCTGAGAAGAGATGTGACGGCCACTCGCATTCGCAAGAAGATGATTACAATGAGGCTCGGAAGGCCCTTTTACAATAGACGGGAATGCCAAAATTCCTAGACATCCAAAAACCTAACCCTAGGAGATGAAGCGCCAAAAGTCATGTGGGCCCCTTTTGGGTAAGTGAGTACATCAACTTCCCAAGGTCGTAACTTTTGCATACGATCTCCATTTTAGACGTGTGATAGCTCGTTGGAAAGGTATTGTAGAGAAGATTCATTTTGGGGGCTCAATCATGCCTTCGGCTATCATTGAGAACCTCGATCTCGAAAAAGATTCATTTGGACCCTCAAAATGGCCCCGGAAGTTAAAACCTGCTAAAAATAGTAAATTGCCAAAATGGCCGGAAAACTGTTTTGAGCCATCTGGAAAAGGTGGGTGGCCACCGATATCCACCTGGATCAATCCTCCCTTATTAGGAAGCAATGGTCTCCATTGCTTTGAGTTTCTGGGGGAGAGGGAAAAGCATTTGTTGAATCTGCATCTTGGTGAGCTGCTTGTCTTGCTGGAGAAGTCGCGCTTCTTAGTTTGTGGAAATCTATCACGAAACTGTGGCTGGAAGGTTTGGACCTTTTTAACCAGTATGGCTATTTTAGATGAATTTGTGCAGAAGGAATATTCGTGCTTTGCTGCAACCTTGTCGACCTGCTTCTGTTGGATAGAAGGTGCTTGGGCCGAAGCTGTGGTGGCTGCAGTATCCTTCTGTTCACCCTTTGAACAGATTATGGAGAAGATGAATTTTGTAGTATGATATACTACATTGCGGCACTGTTTAGGTGGGGTAGTAGTTGGAACTACCTCTGGTATCTTGTAGAGATGACCCCCAAGAGTAATAATGACACTACGGGGTCGATACTCATAGATAGCATGGCGTTTCCACATATATGGTTGGCCCAAGAGAACATCACAGACATCCAGTGGGGAAACATCACATAATACCTCATCCTTGAAGGGTTGGATGTTGTATGACAATCAACACTATTGGCTGACACGAAGATCTCGTCCTTGGCGAAGCCACCTAATGTTGTATGGTTGCGGGTGTGGTGTTGTCGACAATCCCAACTGTTTGACAACCTCTGCTGAGATGAGGTTCTTCTGGCTTCTGCTCTCAATAATAAAATGCAGCGGGGTCCCCTTCACCCACATCTGTGAATGAAAAAGGTGCTCCACCTCTTCTGGATCTGTTGGTTCTTCTGGTTGAATTGTTTCGGTCGTGACAATATCAATGGGGTCTGCATCGATGATCTGTCTTTTACCAGTATTTTCATAATCAGATTCTGAATCAGGGTTTGGCTCCTTGTCTTTGATCTCAGCCACCAATGACTGTTTTGAGCGACATTCATCGGTGTTGTGCCAAGGGATTTTGTGGAAATCGCACCATTTTCCGGTGTCCTTCTTTGTCTTCCCATGAACCTTCTTTTCTTGTGTCTTAGAATAGTTTTTGGGAGACTGTTTGTTAGGGTTGTCTTTGTCATACTTTGGTTGTTGTGGATTTGCAGACCCGAAATCCTGTTTGTTCTGGTGCTTAAATTTCTGCTCGATTTTAAAAGCATATCGATAGGCAACACCGAGTGATGAGATGTCCAGAAAATCCATTTCAGTTTGGATGTATCTGTGTAGAGCCCCACGGTATTTCAGAACCAGATGTCATTCGGAGTCTTTGATACCTAGCTTGGTGCGCAAGGTATGGAAGGTATTGGTGAAATTCAAAACTGCTTGGCCCCTCTCTTGTCACAGTGTGGTCCATCTCATGTATTGTTCCCCATAGTTGCCAACAGGGTAGTACTGTTCCTTTACCGCATCCACAAAAAATCCCAAGTGGGCTCGGCCCCATATATTCCAGACTCCTCTTTGGAACTCTGCTCCCAGTAAGTTTCCCACCAATTTTTGACATGGGGGAGAGCCTTAAGGAGTGCGAAGGTGATCTTTTCCTTGTCTGAAAAATTATGAATAGAGAAATAACCTTCTAGCAGATTTAATCATTTATCTAGGGCATCTGCATCTATTTGACCTTCAAATATGGGAATATCAAAATTAACCTGTACCTTGAAAGGTGAGGTGCCTCCAAAGTGGCCACTTTATGAATATGCGCCTGATGCTATCGGTAGGCATTGAAGGATGTGGGAAAAATTCTCCATCATTTCGTCCCTCTATCACGTGAGACCTTGCTCAAGCAACAGACTGATAGGATCGTCTGCTCCATCATTTTTCTTTTCTTCTGCCATTGAGGGTTTCTTGGGTGTGCGAGAGCGATTTTCCTCAAGAGAGACAAGCTCGAGACCCAACTTGCTATACTCGGACCTCGTCGGGGACATGCACTAAAAAAAAATCAAGAGCAACCTACTCTGATACCACTGATCCAGATTATTTTCGGCACGAAATGAGAGCGGAGATATAATAAAGAAATGCACAGAGATATCACGTATATCCAGTAATATAACAGAAATATATCAGAGATGAAACCATAAACACAGAGATATAGTAATACATGATTTCTATTAATGAACGAAATGTACAGAGACTGTAAAAATACAGAGTGAAAGACTCGTTAGAATGGTGGCAGCTTATCTCTGAGAAGAGATGTGATGGCTACTCGCATTCGCAAGAAGATGATTACAATGAGGCTCGGAAGACCCTTTTACAATAGACGGGAATGCCAAAAGTCCTAGACATCCAAAAACCTAACCCTAGGATATGAAGCGCCAAAAGTCATGTGGGGCCCGTTTGGGTAAGTGAGTACATCAACTTCCCAAGGTCGTAACTTTTGCATACGATCTTTGTTTTAGACGTGTGATAGCTCGTTGGAAAGGTATTGTAGAGAAGATTCATTTTGGGGGATAAATAATTCCATCGGCTATCATTGAGAACATCGATCTCGAAAAAACTTCATTTGGACCCTCAAAATGGCCCCGGAAGTTAAAACCTGCTAAAAATAGTAAATTGCCAAAATGGCCGGAAAACTATTTTGAGCCATCTGGAAAAGGTGGGTGGCCACCGATATCCACCTGGATCAATCCTCCCTCCTTAGGAAGAAATGGTCTCCATTTCTTTGAGTTTCCGGGGGAGAGGGAAAAGAATTTGTTGAATCTACATCTTGGTGAGCTGCTTGTCTTGCTCGAGAAGTCGTGCTGCTTATTTTGTGGAAATCTGTCATGAACCTGTGGATAGAAGTTTTGGACCTTTTTAACCAGTCTGGCTATTTTAGATGACTTTGTGCAGAAGGAATATTCATGCTTTGCTGCAACCTTGTCGACCTGCTTCTGTTGGATAGAAGGTGCTTGGGCCGAAGCTGTGGTGGCTGCAGTATCCTTCTGTTCACCCTTTGAACAGATTATGGAGAAGATGAATTTTGTAGTATGAGATACTACCTTGTGGCACTGTTTAGGTGGGGCAGTAGTTGGAACTACCTCTGGTATCTTGTAGAGATGACCCCCAAGAGTAATAATGACACTATGGGGTCGAGACTCATAGATAGCATGGCGTTTCCACATATATGGTTGGCCCAAGAGAACATCACATAATACCTCATCCTTGAAGGGTTGGATGTTGTATGACAATCAACATTGTTGGCTGACATGAAGATCACGTCCTTGGCGAAGCCACCTAATGTTGTATGGTTGCGGGTGTGGTGTTGTCGACAATCCCAACTGTTTGACGACCTCTACTGAGATGAGTTTCTTCTGGCTTCCGCTATCAACAATAAAATGCAGCGGGGTCTCCTTCACCCACATCTGTGAATGAAAAAGGTGCTCCCCCTCTTCTGGATCTGTTGGTTCTTCTGGTTGAATTGTTGCAGTCGCGACAATAGCAATGGGGTCTACATCGATGATCTGTTTTTTACCAGTATTTTCATAATCAGATTCTGAATCAGGGTTTGGCTCCTTGTATTTGATCTCAGCCACCAATGACTGTTTTGAGCGACATTCATCGGTGTTGTGCCAAGGGATTTTGTGGATATCACAGCATTTTCCGGTGTCCTTCTTTGTCTTCCCATGACCCTTCTTTTCTTGTGTCTTGGAATAGTTTTCGGGAGACTGTTTGTTAGGGTTTTCTTTGTCATACTTTGGTTGTTGTGGATTTGCAGACCCGAAATCCCGTTTGTTCTGGTGCTTAAATTTCTGCTCGATTTTAACACCATATCAATAGGCAGCACCGAGTGATGAGATGTCCAGAAAATCCATTTTAGTTTGGATGTATCTGTGTAGAGCCCCACGGTATTTCAGAACCAAATGTCATTCGGAGTCTTTGATACCTAGCTTGGTGCGCAAGGTATGGAAGGTATTGGTGAAATTCGGAACTACTTGGCCCCTCTCTTGCCGTAGTGTGGTCCATCTCATGTATTGTTCCCCATAGTTGCCAACAGGGTAGTACTGTTCCTTTACCGCATCCACAAAAAATCCCAAGTGGGCTCGACCCCATATATTCTAGACTCCTCTTTGGAACTCTTCTCCCAGTAAGTTTCCCACCAATGTTTGACATGGGGGAGAGCCTTAAGGAGTGCGAAGGTGATCTTTTCCTTATCTGAAAAATTATGAACAGAGAAATAACCTTCTAGCAGATTTAACCATTTATCTAGGGCATCTGCATCTATTTGACCTTCAAATATGGGAATATCAAAATTAACCTGTACCTTGAAAGGCGAGGTGCCTCCAAAGTGTCCACTTGATGAAGATGCGCCTGATGCTATCGGTAGGCATTGAAGGATGTGGGAAAAATTCTCCATCATTTCATCCCTCTATCACGTGAGAGCTTGCTCAAGCAACAGACTGATAGGATCGTCTGCTCCATAATTTTTCTTTTCTTCTGCCATTGAGGGTTTCTTGGGTGTGCAAGAGTGATTTTACTCAAGAGAGACAAGCTCGAGACCCAACTTGCTATACTCGGACCTCATCGGGGACATGCACCAAAAAAAAATCAAGAGCAACCTACTCTGATACCACTGATCCAGATTATTTTCGGCACGAAATGAGAGCGGAGATATAATAAAGAAATGCACAGAGATATCGCATATATCCAGTAATATAATAGAAATATATCAGAGATGAAACCATAAACACAGAGATATAGTAATACATGATTTCTATTAATGAATGAAATGTACAGAGACTGTAAAAATACAGAGTGAAAGACTCGCTAGAATGGTGGCAGCTTATCTCTGAGAAGAGATGTGATGGCTACTCGCATTTGCAAGAAGATGATTACAATGAGGCTCGAAAGACCCTTTTACAATAGAAGGGAATGCCAAAAGTCCTAGACATCCAAAAACCTAACCCTAGGAGATGAAGCGCCAAAAGTCATGTGGGCCCCGTTTGGGTAAGTGAGTACATCAATTTCCCGGGGTCGTAACTTTTGCATACGATCTTCGTTTTAGGCGTGTGATAGCTCGTTGGAAAGGTATTGTCGAGGAGATTCATTTTGGGGGCTCAATCATTCCTTTTTATATAATTTAGAACCTCTATCTCTAAAAACCTTCATTTGGACCCTCAAAATGGCCCCGGAAGTTAAAACCTGCTAAAAATAGTAAATTGTCAAAATGGCCAGAAAACTGTTTTGAGCCATTTGGAAAAGGTGGGTGACCACCGATATCCACCTGGATCAATATGTAATATTTTCAAATCCTTTTTTAAATAAGTACTTGGATGAGAAACAAGAAGTATTTGTTAAATTATTACTATAGAACGTAGGATAGTGATATGATCATTAAACAAAATACTTGATAAATGGGAATTCCTTTCCATTGGACCCAAGGTTTGATGGCTTCCCATGCTTTCTAGGTGATCTAGCTACAAAGTTGTCTGCAAATGTCTACATGAGGAATATTTACAAGCATAATTTGCATGCTTAGGTTTCCCCAAGCTCTAATACCAAGGGGGAATTCCTCTACACTGTAATTTATATGAATTTTCCAAGTATGACCTCAAAACTTCATCCATTATATGCATGAAACTTGCTAGTGAATTACATAATCCAAATGGCATAACTAATTATTAAAGAAACATTTTATTCATCTTGAATGTTTTCTTCCATGTGTCCACTTCTCAAATTTCAAATTGATCGCATCAAGACTTAAAATCCAAATTGATGAAGTAGGAGTATAGAAATGACATTCCAAAAATTAAAAGAAGAAGAAGATGTTGTATACCATTTTAAAAACAATAGCACCAGCAGTACCTCAAATAGTGCTCACATGCACAAATTCTCCAAAAGGTTTCCAAATAAGGGGAATCCTTTTATACTTCAAACTTCTTTTTTGTCATTTTGTCCAATGCATCACACATTTTAATGTACCTATCAACATTCACCTTGAATTCAACTTTCACAATCCAAGTTCCTTTCTTATGAGAAACATAAAAAAAATAAGTGTAAAATTTATTTTTGCACAACTCTTGTTACTCACAAACAGGGTTGAATTTTATAGTTTCTAGAGTGAGAATTGGTTCTAGGAGAGACTTCATGGTATTCCAAAAAATCTCTTTGTAAAATTAAAATTCAACAAGAATTGCACTCATAATTGATTCAATTGAACTTCCCAAAACCTTTGGAACTTCTACTTCTATGGTAGTCCAACCAAAGAAGCAATCCCCTAATATTGAAGAGATACACTTTTGGGAACATCTAAAATCTAATTATAAAGTACACTTGAAGAACATTGAAGCTATTGATGCAAGTTACACTTCACTATTTCTTGGGAATGACAATCATTATTAATCGTTACTATTTTAGATATGCCAACAATCCTAGATATGTTTTGTAAAAATACAATGTTATAATATAATTAAGGAATCCCCAAGTAATTCTAATGATTGATAACATGTGGGAAATGATGGCTCTTTATATGATGCACATGTGAAAATTTCCATTAAAAGAGTGTGAACATGGAAAGAATACTTAAATAATGAATCCAAATAAGGAACATTCACATTCGAGAAAAATATTTTATCGGGATTCCTTGTAAAGGGAATCTCATAGAAAATGTCAATGGCCATGCCAAGTGGATTCACAAAACAAAGAGATACACTTTCACCACCAGTTTCCATAAAATCACCAATAAATGATTCCATGACATTTGCAACATTCTTAATATTCATCATTCTATATCCATTTAGGTGCATCTTCTCCATGATGTTGAATTTGTCTTGGATATCCTTGTATTATAGAACTAAATGGTGACTAGGTGTGATCCATTACTGAGTATCAAAACATTCATTACTGATATAACTTGGTAATTTCTTATCACAACTAGTGTTTATAGTGCATTGTTTTATATAAATCACATACTCTTAGAAGTGAATTGCCCTTCATTTTTTTTAATATATGTTGTGAATACATGTAGACTAGCAACACGCCTTAACAAAGCATCACCCAGTGTCTCTAGGATTTCAAGTGACATGTTTTTCCCATTTTTTCATTGTAAAATATTCAAGAACCTTAATAGTTGGAACATTGAAATTGTATGTGTATTGATTTGAAGATACATTCTGCAATTGTCCTATACTAATAATTCTTTTAATTTGGTGCATTATGTAGTGTATACATGAAAAAATGAATAAAATACTTGGATGTATTCCCAAACAGATAACCTTACAAGTCTTTGGTGGTAGTTCTACCATAAAATTACTTATAGAATATTTCTCTTCCTTAGGCCACCTCAGAAAAACTTTTTCATCCATGGAAAGAGGCATTGCAGATAATAATGGTTGGCATTGATAATGCAGAGTAATTCCATAGTGGTTTTTGAAATGTCGATTATATTTCCTAATTTCCATGTGGATACTCTTTTGTGAGTCAAGAGAACTTGCAACATTTAAATTATTTAATACAATGTTTAGTATGTAGTAAACAATTTCATTATGAGGTGTTTAATACAATGGAGTCCTCAAACATGTCAACAAGAACCATTCCACATGTTTTCTATATTAAATATCCTTCTTATTCTCAAGAAAATAGTGACTATTATGGTAGTGACCTACATTGCTTATATTCCTCCCTTAGCTAAGTCTATAGAAGAAACATTCTTGGTGCATGTCTAATCTATTGGGGATTAATCCGTTTTGGGAGAACTATTGTATGGACTAATGGCATAAGAAAATACATGATTTTAATCATTGAAATTTCAATTCTATAATGTAAATCAATTCATGTATAGGTTCATTCAATTTCTTATAACCAGAATGTTCAACTTCGGAACTAAGCTCATAAGGACAATTTTTTTTTTTTGAATTCTTTAACACCCTTCCTAGCATAAGATAGATAAAAAAATAGGTTTTCAATAAATCTTAGTAACTTGTAATATATGATATGTATCTGCAAGGTTGGAATTTCTCTAAGTCATAGGTAAGAATTCCCATATATGAGCATGATTATTATGTTTCCTACTAGTATCATTATTTTCATATACCCATTTTCCATGTTTGAATATATATATTGTTCTCATTGATTTCAAATATAGGGTGAACCTACAGATGTCTATGATAAATATTGCAAGATGGAGATTGTTGAAAGTATTACTTTTGTATTTTTGATGGTTAGTTTAGATACCCTATATTTGAATGAATGTTTACCCTAAATACATATATCTAATGGGATAAAAAAATATATGGTTGGCAATATTATTTTTATACCTTTCCAAGAGTATATGGAATTCCCTCTAACTCCATAGGAATGAGGAGATATGAATTTTTCCGTCTGAAAACCCAGTCAAAAAATTGAGGTAAGCTCAGCCAGTCATTACAGGTCAGCCCTGAAAGTGGGGATAGAATTACTATAAATACAAGATATATTTTCACATTAAAACAGAAACCAATAAATATATCAAGTATGAGGTTTGAATAAGTGATTTGAGGTGTGTTAAATGTGTTGGGGTCTCTTTCTAGTATCTAAAGGTGTGCAAGAGAAGTCTAAGGGGTTTTCTTGGGGTGTTTATTATTCTCAAGCTGAACTATGAAGGACTAAAGGTCTGTGATTATTTAGTTTGAATTGTCTTAAGGTTGTTATGTTTCCTTCAATGGATGTTTCCATCAGTGGATGTATTTGTTAGTGGATGTTTTCATCAGTGGATGTTGTCATCAGTAGATGTTGTCGTCGGTGGATGTTGACATTATTGGATGTTTCTACTGATAATTACATTTTTGGAATGATGTTATGAGGATTTATAGGGTTTGAAGTATTTTCTGTGGAATGAAGCATGCAAGTGAAGTCAGAAGTACTATGTTCATGGAGATATGGGATTGGTGTCTACACATACATCTTGTTGAGTTGGTGCTTAGTTGAGGACATTAGTGTCTCCAGTAGGTTGGTGCCTATATCGTGTTGATTTGGTTCTTAGTTAATGATATTGGTGTCTCCATTAGATTGATTCCTACGATTTTTATAATAGTAGGTTGGTTCCTATAGAAGTTTGTAAATATAGGTTTATGGTTTTCGCTTGATTGTGTTTCGATGTTAAACTATGTGCATTGTGATTTTAGTTTATATGTGATTATTATTTCTCACATAATGAATGATTGAAGAAATGGTAGAATAAAGTAAAAAGTGTTGTATACTGATTCACCCTCCACACCTCTCATTATAATCATAATTTCAACAATTGGTATCAGAGTAGGTTCCTTTAGAAATAGTTTAACTACTATTTCTTGAGCACATATGGATTGTAAGGAAGGTAAGGAAGGTCTCCCTACAAATATATGGATTGTAAGGAAGGTCTCCCTACAAATATATCTCCTTTGTTATATGGAAAAAACTATGAAACATGGAT
>ML786866.1:811226-822761 GCA_009831015.1 Picea engelmannii | reverse complement strand
AATAATCTAACTGTCCTAAAAGTTAGCTAAACAATAATTATTTCTTAAATAACATTAACTAATTAATTATTATTAATTACTTGTTCATGACTGTCAAAGATTAATTAATTATTAATTGACTCATTAATTAATTAAGTAAAGAAATAAAGGGGTTAATAAATTATATTGTTAAATTAAAGATTACGTATACAGAGGGGATAAGGGGCATTAATAAACGGATAAGGAACATGAATAATGGGATAAGGGGCATTAAATATGTGGATAAGGGAATGAATGCAGGGATAAGGAAATAAATGAGGAGAAAGGGCAGTGAAGGAGGATATGAGAGGAGGAGGTTTACGAAGCCAGAGAGGATCATTCTACGGGGAATTTTATTTTGGAGGGTTCTCTTGGATTTGCATAGAGGAGAGTCTGAGTTGTGTAGGCGGGAGGATTAGTACAGGGGGCACCGGTTTTCTAGGGGTTTTGGGCATGGGGGCCAGGATATCCATATGGTATCCTAGAGCTAGGTAGTTGTCCTAGTTGGCAGGGTGGAAACCCAGTTTTGTGCAGAGTTGGTCCATGGCTTCAAGCTGGGCAAGGCAGTAGCAGGAAGGTGAACAAGACAAGTGGAAAGTGGAGGGTTAGCATCAAACCAAGGTATTTTAAATTTATGTATTTGTTTTATTCTGTTATAAAATTAATATTCGTTGATAAATTTAACATGCGTATGTGCTAAATTAAAAGGAATTATTGAATTTTCTGAAATCAAGTAGAAGTTACTGTTATGTTTGTGTAATTAATTGATGTTAAATTTATTCGGCTACTACACATGGTATCAGAGCACCTCATTCACAATCTGGAGCCTTAAGGGCCAAGTTCCCAGCTCCAACTCTAGCTCCGCCTAACCTGCAAACCAAACACATAACTTTTAACACAAATATAAAAATAAATGAAATACATTTTGAAAATGTAAAAACAAATATCACAAAAAAAAAACAAGTATTAGAGCATTGACATCTTCACCACAACCGTCAAATGAGGGTGGGTCATTTTTCTTAAACGGCTTCTAGGTCTGATTTTTCCCAATACGATCCTTGAAATGTCCAGCAGAGAATGGATGGCACAAGTTGTGCATTGACATGACACCAAATGTAGACAAAGTGGGGGTGCATTTGAAATATGTTACAACGAAAAGCAAGAGAATATAAGTAACACCAGCTCCGCATAAAAACCCCACTAAAATTGCTTTGCAGTGAAACAAAGCACCACCAATCTGCATAGCCTTCTGAGAGATCATTCTCTCCATTGATTCTGTGAACTAGCTTGTCGATTCATCTCCCTGTCCCTCACACCCGAATTTGCCCGATCGACTCCAATAGATTTCTATTGCAGTGATCGCTCCATTTCCACACCAACTTTTCCCAAGAAAAACACAACCTGTTATAAGAGGTTAATGCTCACTGCATATAAGATACAGTGTTGAGACGTAAGGGATGGAACTGAGATTTGAGTAGTTGGATTTGAGGTGCAGAATGTGTGAGGTGTCCCTGGAAGCATCAACTGTAGTGAAAACAGCTGTGAAATATCCCTGGCAACATCAGTTGTAGTGAAAACAGCTGTGAAATATCCCTGGCAGCATCAACTGTAGTGAAAACAACTGTATTGACAACAAACTAGCCTTCATTGTGTCTTTCCGCAATACACAATTGTGAGAAAGGGGAGAAGAAGTTTATCTTAGTGAATATAGAGTGCCAAAGGTGTTAGAAAAATGGAATCCAGGACAAAGAGAACCAGAAAGGAAAAACGAATGCTCTTTAATGTAGAGGTCTAAGATATTTACACACAGAAGCTTGGGAGACCAAGAGACTCTACTAGACTGTATAACTGACTATTAGTTACATTACACATCAACACACACATACCTCCACACTCATTCTTCTTCTATTTCCTTTGACACACGCTGTTCTCTTTTCATTGCAATCTGTAGGTTCTTTTGTTACACTGCCCTTTTGTGTTGAAATTCGCATCCTGCGAGCTTCAAAGGGTTGTTAAAGAATTATTTCTTGAAGAGATATAGAAGAAACTAAAATCTTAAAAACTAGTCAAGGACCACGTATGGAATTCATAAACAAAACCATTTTACAAAAGGAATAGAAAGCAAGATGAAACTAGGCATACTGATGAGCCATCAATGCTACAGTGTAGGAATAGAAGGCAAGCTAAAACTAGGAAAAATGATGAACCACCAATGCTATAGTCTAGAAAAACTGCAAGATTAGCCCATTATTTCAGTAAATAAGTATTGCATGGTTTTTAAAAAAAAATAAAAAATGTAGAGGAATTTATGTTGTTCCCATTAACAAAAACACAAGAGTCCAACAAACAAAATTATGTCTCAACAGGAAATTCGTCGGTGAATTGATTTCTAAGGGGACTCTTACTAGAACACCAACTAAGTTTCCAGACAATAATAGAGAGTTGGATTCTAGATTTGAACTTATGCTCGTGAAAAATGATGAACCCAAATCTCAGGAGTGTGCAGATTGCACGAGATCGCTCATCGTTCACTGAACAAAACATATCTGAAAAGGTCAACCCTCACACTTAGATCACACACCCATATTAAAAAAAAAACTTACGTACCTCTCTGCTAAAGATATTTCAAGTTGAGAGAAAAGTTATCACTAAGGTGAAACTTTTGCGCACAGAAACAATGAGCAGATTGCACTTGAAATTTAGGATCATGTGCTGAGGGATGTCACATTGATATGATTAGCAGATTCAGTTCCAAGGGATGAGAGAATCAGATGGTGTCCTTAGATCTTGATGGCACCATGCTCAATCGATTATTTGTATATAGATTTCGACCTAGGGCTGTAGAAACCCAGTGAAAACCAAAACAAACAACACCTTAAAAGGCAATTTTCTGAGGTAAGAAGAATTTTCCGAGGGCATAGAGTTGGGTCGAGGCTTGTTTGAGTGCTTAAAAGGCCATCCACAGACCTTTGGTAGGGATTGAGGTCTATGGGGTAAATTTTGAGGCAGTCGCAGGTACAGTAGTCTAGGGAAGCTGTCAGGTCTATGTAGGTGGGCGAGATGAAGCATGGAGGATTCGAGAGTGGGACAGAGCAAATTGGAGAGGCGGCAGAGGAAAGATGCATTTAGGGTTTGGAGAGACAGGCGTAGGATTATTTTTGAGGAAGCGGGCACGTGGGCCTCATGCGAGGACCCACAATTCCCCTTTAATGTATAATGAAACCCATATGCCCATATGCATGCCCATATAATCAAATTAATTTATTAAATTAATATGCATGCAAAGATTCAATGAAATATTAAATTATTCGTTAATGTAATAGGTTTTTTTTTTATTATTAGTTTTTTTTTTATTATTGTTTATTTTATTTTTTTTACTTATTATTTTAATTAGTTTAGATTCAAACAAAAGAGTAAAGTTTAAATTGGATTAGTTCTTAATTTTAGAATAAAAATTAAATTTTTATTAAAGTTTAATTTTTTTTTTAAATAAAAGCAAAGTTTTTTTTTTTTTTTAATTCTTAAAGTTTAAATAAATAAATAAAAGGGGGTAATTAGCTTTAAACTTTAATTGAGTTTAAGCCCTAAGTTAAATGATAAAATATTAGTTAAGCTTGCGTAATATAGGGTTAAGTATAAATTTTAGAGGTCCAAGGGTTTTGAACCCAAGACCACCCACCGAGCGTAGCGCCTTAAGAAGAGCAATATCACCAATGCACCACACATATCACTTTTACAAATAAATTCACATATGAATAGTTTAATTATCAATAGTAGCAAAGTACTAGGCTAAAGAATAATCTCCGATTATCCAAGCACCAAGCTTACGAGACCGTACACACAACTCATCGAGCCAAGTGCCAAGTCCCTCCACTCCATTCCACCAGTCAAAGTCAACGCTAAATCTCAATGCAGCATTCGACAACACCAACACTACACGCCAAGGAAAATCTCACGAGTCAAGCACTGGAGGATATTTAGTTGAAAGCGAAAAGTTAAAAGGACTTAGACTAGGACAGGCAGGGAGGAGGCGACATATGCACTAGGAGAGTAAGCATAGGAATTGGCGAGCATGGCGCAAGGCTAGCGTAGCTACAGGGAAAGGGAACCAAAAAAAAAAAATTTCATAGGGGCGAAGAAATCAAGTATAGATTCTTAATCCTAATCCTAACCTAGCGAATCCCCTAAAGGAGTAATGTCTGTTTACAGACAAGTAAAGAAAACTTATGCCTAACCCTGTCTCTAGTTTAAGTAGCACCAATTTGAAACGTCATGGAACTCACCCTGACAACTTTGGTTGATGCAAGTTAAAGCATACAGGATGGTTAGGACTCGAGGGAATCGAGGCAGGGGAGCATCATCGTAAGCACCACCAACACCGCTAGTCCCACCACCACCATCGCCCGAACTATCCCTCATACTACGCTCGTTGGAAGCCATTAATGAGACTTTAAAGGGGTGACAACCGGCAGGGACTGAAGTGGAACCCCCACCGTCTGAAATGGGTAATATAGAAGCACCAAGGGATTCAGGGGGAGGACCTCCACCTGAAGACATCACATGGTAATTGCAGAAGATCAAACTTTCGGAGTTTATTGGGGGTCGCGCCAATGAACGTGCAGAAGCATGGTTGGAAGGCATGAAAATGTGTTTGGCCTTAAGGGACTATGCATCCAACTCAAAGGCAAAGATCACAATTTTTCAATTAAGAGATAGTGCCTTGAACTGGTGGGGAAACCTGGAAAGACAATTGCACCTTACCCCAGACACAATATCTTGGGAACTTTTCGAGGAGAGTTTCCGAAATAAATATCTACCAACATACTACAAGGAACAACAGGTAGGGGCATTTCATGCCTTAGTACAAGGAAACAGAATTGTAGAAGAATATGAGATCATATTTATGGAATTTGTGAAATATGTTTTGTATATGGACAATCACCAATGACAGGCAAAGCGCTTCGTCTATGGATTGAACCCTAAGATAAGAGCTATGGTGCGGATGTGGAAACCGTCTTTAGTAGCGGAAGTAGTGGAAAATGCACGTTATGCGGAAGAACACATGAACTTAACCGGGGGTACAAGACCGACATTTCCACATCGCCCTAGATTCATAGGAAAGGCCCCAAGGACATTTCCTAGGGGAGGGGGATCAAGGCCACCGCCATATGGTAACATAGTCACGCCAAGGACAGTAGCTGCAGTGATTTCAATGGCAGCGAGTGCAGCATCTCATTCATCGCCAACAACGTAGACAGGTCCATGACTATCTCAGGGAACAACGAGTAGGGGCAGGGGTTCCAGGGGAAGGAACTCATTTCAGAGACAGTCAAATAACAATGCACAGGTTCAATCTCGTGTTACCTATTGGGGGTGTGGAGGACCCCATTACCAGCGTGACTGCCCAGAGTTACAATCAGGGCTTGTGCATAGAGAAGGAAAGGCATCGATCGGGAGATCAAGTAGTAGCCACCAGATTTACATAGCGGTTAATAATTGCTAGGCCGAACATCAATCCACGGTGGTGGAGTCATCAGGTATGCTAAATCATATCAATGTTAAGATTTTGTTTGATTCTGGTGCGACAGATAGTTTCATTTCACCATCTACATTAGAAAAGAGTGGGTTGGCATCCTACGAGCATGATGACTTTAAACAAGTCAAGATGGCTTCGGGAGAAAAACAAGAAGTAGGACCTAGTGTTGATAATTGTATATTAGACCTGGGAGTGTGTATACGTCACTGCTCTCGGGGCCTATCACCTAATCATTGGAATGGATTGGTTAGCAGCTCACCGAGCTTTAGTAGATTATTTCGCAAAGAGGGTGGTTTATGTCGACGATGAAGGAAGACCAGTAGAGATCTAGGGCGTACAGAGAAAAGTGTCATTACACTTTATATCAACTATGAAGGTTAAGCGATGCTTGACACAAGGGTGTCGATTGTATGTAGTGGAAGCATTGAATGAAAGGAAGGGACCCTCATTGGATCAGTACTCGGTATTGTCATAATTTAAAGATGTTTTTCCGAATGAGTTACCAGGGTTACCTCCTGAGAGGGAGCTTGATTTTACCATTGAGCTAAAATCTGGTGCAGAACCAATTTCCAAAACTCTATATCGGATGACAGTGCCAAAACTTTGTGAGTTGCAAATGCAGTTGAAAGAGTTACTAGACTTAGGGCTAATAAGGCCCAGTGTTTCACCCTGGGGTGAACCAATAATTTTTGTAAAGAAGAAGGATGGATCCTTACGACTGTGTATAGACTACAGAGACTTGAACCGTGCTACAGTGAAAAATAGGTACCCAATGCTGCGAATAGATGACCTCTTCGATCAGATGAAAGGAGTAGTGGTATTCTCAAAGATAGATTTGCGATCAGGGTATCATCAGTTAAGGATTAAGGAAGGTGATATCCAAAAAACTACCTTCTGAACTCAGTTTGGACATTACGAGTTTGTTGTAGTACCTTTTGGATTGACCAATGTGCTAGTAGTATTCATGAGCCTCATGAGCGGCGTATTCCGGAAGTACTTAGACCATTTTGTACAAGTCTTTTTAGATGACATCCTCATCTATTCCAAGAATGAAAGAGAACATGAGGAACCCTTGCAAATAGTGTTGTCCTGCCTTAGAGAGAACAAATTGTATGGGAAGTTGTCAAAGTGTTCCTTCTTCCAGAAAGAGATCCACTATTTAGGTCATATCATTTCCGGCGAAGGAATCTTTGTGGACCCAAAAAAGGTAAAGGCCATTATGGAGTGGCCAGTGCCGAAAAATGCCCATGAGGTGAGAAGCTTCATGGGGCTAGCAGGTTATTACCGGAGATTTGTGGAAGGGTTCTCAAAAATAGCAAAACCCATCACCACCTTGCAGCACAAGGGGGTCAGGTATGAATGGATAGTAGAGTGTGATAGTGCATTCATTGAGCTTAAGAGGTTCCTAACTAGTGCACCAATTCTACGAGTGTCGAATATGGAAAAGGACTTCACAGTCTACACGGATGCCTCGAAGCAAGGGTTGGGTTCCGTGCTAATGCAGGATGGAGGAGTGATAGCCTATGCGTCAAGGAATTTGAAGAAACATGAAGATTTATACGCGACTCATGATTTAGAGTTGGCAGCTATAATGCTAGATCTGAAAATTTGGAGGCACTATCTTGTGGGGTGAAACTTTGAGCTCAAAACGGACCATCAAAGTTTAAAACATCTCTTCACTCAAAGAGATATGAATGTCAAGCAAAGGCGATGGAGTGAGTTTATGAGTGAGTATGATTTTGGTATTTTGTATATCAAGGGAAAGGAAAATGTGGTCGCAGATGCCTTGAGTAGGAGACCATGTATCTTCTCCTTGGTAACCTTAAAGGTCAATCTGAGGGAACAAGTGTTGGCACAACTCCAACGAGATAGTTGGTATTTAAAGGTTACTTCAAACCTCCAGAGTGGGAGGCAGTTAGACCCAAAGTATGAAGGATATAGTCTGGAAACAGACGAACTGTTAAGATATTGAGGAAGGATGTACATCCCTAAGAATGGGGATATTGGAAGCATCATACTGAAGGAAGCCCATAGAGCACTTTATTGTGCACATCCAGGTGTGAAGAAGATGTACGTAGATATAAGGAAACTCTTCTTCTGGGTAGGCATGAAGCGCGATGTAGTCCATTTCGTCACCAAATGTCTGGAGTGTCAACAAGTGAAAGCCGAACACCATCACTCGGCATGCCTCCTACAACCACATGATGTTCCTATGTCCAAATGGGAAGTCATCTCTATGGATTTTGTTGTGGGGTTTCTGCTCACATCCCATAGACACAATGCCATTCTTGTGATAGTGGATACGTTAACCAAGAATGCTCATTTTATTCCGGTTAGAGACACTTACGATGTCACTGATGTGGCACGTGTGTTTGTAAGCGAGGTCATCTGTTTTCACGGGATACCTAAGAAGATCATTTCAGATAGGGACTCCAGATTCACTTCTAGGTTTTGGACAAGTTCACAGTCAGCGTTGGGGACTCATTTGAACTCAAGCACAACTTATCATCCTGAAACAAACGGGAAAACTAAGAGAGTAAATCAAGTCATGGAAGACATGCTTAGGATGTATGTAATGGATAATCAAACCCAGTGGGAGAAGTACCTACCTTTGGTAGAGTTTTCCTACAATAACAGTTATGATAGCTCCATCAGAATTCCACCCTATGAAGCTTTGTATGCAAGGCCATGCAGAATGCCATTGAGTTGGGATAGACTAGAAGACTGAGTAACAGTTGGGCCACAATTGATTCAAGAAATGGAGGAACAGGTGATTTAGATTAGGCAGAGACTAAAGGAAGCACAGGATAGGCATAAAAGCTATGCGGATGCACACAGGACCGACCAAAGTTATGAAGTGGGAGACCAGGTTTTCATTCATATCAGGCCTAATAAGAGTACCGAACGGTTCGAGAAGGGGAAAAAGTTGTCACCTCGATTTATAGGACCATTCAAGATCCAAGAGAAAATTGGACCCGTTGCATATCGTCTCGTACTGCCATCCCACTTGCATAAAACTCATAATGTATTTCATGTATCTGTTTTACGTCATTATGTTGTTGATGAATCACATAAACTAAATTGGAAGGAATTGCAGGTATTGGACGTGGGAACCCTCATAGTAGAACCATTATGCATATTGGATTGTAAGTACGATAGCTCAGGAATTGTCTAGTAGACCAAGTTAAGGTCCAGTGGGACAAGTATAGTCCAGGATCTACGATGACAAAACCCTCAGCAACAAGGTGCCACTATATATTCCATTGTAGGGTGTGGACCCTAGTTATGATTAGGAGGGGTGGAGGCATTTCCCACCGTGTATCCTTAGAAACCTGAAGTCATGGGAGGACAATGTTAGTTCACGTTCCCCAAGACATGTGATGATGACTGTCATATGCCTGCTAGGGAAGCTTGGTCGAGACAACGATACTTCCACTTACGGGTTCTATTTGCAGTTAGGTCAATATAGTTGATGCTCCAGGATAGTCTAGCAGAGGAAGGATAGGAAGGGAGATGGAAGTAGGTTAGGGAGGAAGGATGAGTAGTAATAGTTGAGAAAGTATGGAGATCTGTCTTGTGGTGGAATTTAATGTTTTCCCTTCAAAAAAAGAAAAAGAAATGTGTATATATGAATAGTCATAATTTCGTAACTAAACCACAATTGTCTAAATAAAATTGTTGAAACGGATAATTGTAATTAAAGAATTTCTCAAACAATAGATTGGTTGTTGTATTTTATAAAAGACTAGTCTTGCTGACTGGATTGGATGCATACATAAATTACTAAAGGATGATAGTTTTGATTATTAGTACATGCACAAGACTTGCATGTACTAGATACACATGCATTTCTTCTACATATACACTAGTATGTATGACTTTTCTTGACTTACTTACTGATAATATCAGTTACTTGTTATGAATGTTTGATTCATGTTTCTTTTCCTTTGTACCATAAGATACCTTAACTTCGGGACGAAGTTTCCTGAACGGTGGGTGTATGTAACGACCCTGCTTAAATAGATGTATAGGATTATTATTTATAATTAATTTAATAGTCTAACTGTCCTAAAAGTTAGCTAAACAATAATTATTTTTTAAATAACATTAACTAATTAATTATTAGTATGTACTTGTTCATGACTGTCAAGGATTAATTAATTATTAATTGACTCATTAATTAATTAAGTAAAGAATTATAGGGGTTAATAAATTATATTGTTAAATTAAAAATTACGTATATGGAGGGGATAAGGGGCATTAATAAACAGATAAGGAACATGAATAATGGGATAAGGGGCATTAACTGTGTGGATAAGGGAATGAATGCAGGGATAAGGAAATAAATGAGGAGAAAGGGCAGTGAAGGCGGATATGAGAGGAGGAGGTTTACGAAGCCAGAGAGGATCATTCTACAGGTAATTTTATTTTGGAGGGTTCTCTTGGATTTGCACAGAGGAGAGTCTGAGTTCTGTAGTTGGGAGGATTAGTATAGGGGGCACCGGTTTGCTGGGGGTTTTGGGCACGAGGGCCAGGATATACATATGGTATCCTGGAGCTAGGTAGTTGTCCTAGTTGGCAGGGTGGAAACTCGGTTTTGTGCAGAGTTGGTCCGTGTCTTCAAGTTGGGAAAGGCAACTGCAGGAAGGTCAACAAGGCAAGTGGAAAGCGAAGGGTTAGCATCAGAACAAGGTATTTTAAATTTACGTATTTGTTTTATTCTGTTATAAGATTAATATTCATTGAGAAATTTAACATGCGTATATGCTAAATTAAAAGGAATTATTGAATTTTTTGAAATCAAGTAGAAGTTATTGTTATGTTTGTGTAATTAATTGATGTTAAATTTATTCGGCTACTACACTTTGGTAACCCTGATATGAAATCCATGGAAACCTCCTAGTGCTGACTTGGGATGGATAATGGTTGTAAAAGACCTGGGGTCTTAATTGTTTCCTCCTTATTTTGTTGGAAAACCAAACATTCTGCCACAAGCCTTTGAACATCAGTTTTAAGGCCATCCCAAAAAAAATCCTTCTTGACTCTATCGTAGTTTTTCAAAAATCCTAAGTGCCCTCCTACTGGAGAGGTGTGCAATTCCAATAGTACCTTTTGTTTGAGTTGGGAGTTCTTACATAAATATAAGTGATCTTTGTACCATAGTGAATCATTTTTCCATGTAAATGTATCTGATGCATTGGAATCCTGTTGCAACCTTTGAATCAGAGTCCACACCTTTTCGTCATTCTTCCATTCATCCCTTGCTTCTATTATCCAATTGGGTTGGATGATCGAGATAGCATAGAGAAAGGCCTCAACATATTCATCCTTTCTTGAGAGTGCATTTGCCAAAACATTTTTCTTTCCCTTTTTATAAACGATTTCAAAATCATAACCCAATATCTTGGTTACCTATTTTTGTTGTTCTTTTGAAGATAGTCTTTGTTCCAAGAAGTCTTTAAGACTATCATGATCTGTTTTGACCTTGAAGTGCCTACCTATTAGGTAAAGACACCATTTCTTCAATGCATGTAGTATTTCCATCATTTCCTTATCATAAATGGGTTTGTGTAAGTCCTTTCCCTCAAGTGGTTGACTTTCAAAAGCTAGGGGCCTTCCTTCTTGCATTACAACAACACCAATTCCATTTCTTGAGGAATCACATTCCACAATAAAGGTTTTTATGAAGTCTGGAGTGGTCAAGACAAGATCTTTTCACATCACCTCTTTAAGTTGTTCAAAATCTTTAGTTTCCTCTAGAGTCCATGAAAATGCATCGTTCATAGTTAGTGTTGTTAAAGGTGTTGTTATTCTTCAATAGTTCAGAACAAATTTGTAGTAGTAACCTGTCAAACCCAAAAATCCTCTAAGATTCTTCAATGTTTTGGGAATCGGCCAGTCCATCATGGCCTTAATCTTGTTAGGGTCTACCTTGAAACCTTCATGAGATACAATATGACCCAAATACTCTACCTCCTTTA
>ML786866.1:795580-809775 GCA_009831015.1 Picea engelmannii | reverse complement strand
TTCTTCCTCTTCACAATCTATGTAGAATAATTTCTTCTCACCACACTTATGTCCCTTACTATACTTGCTGTCACAATTAAAGCATAAACCTTTTTCTTTTCTTTCCTCCAATTGTTGAGGTGTCAACCTTGTAGGTTGAGGTGGTTTAGAAGAAGGAGAATTGTTCTCTCTATGGATGTTAGGATTGGTCCTTCTAGTAACTATAGCCATATTTTTACTTTCAACATTTCTTTCCACCTTAAATGCATTATCCAATGATTTGGGTTCCCAAAGGTGAGCCTCATGTTGAATGTTATCCTTTAAAGTTCATATGAATACATCAATCAAGTGCTCATCTGGAATGTCGGTTACCTTTATATTCAATCTTTGGAAGTTCTCAATGTGCTCGGTAACTGAACCCTTTTTCTTGAGATTTATCAATTGGCTAAAGAAGGTATTTGATGTAGACCCCCGACCCTCGGGCTAGAATCTGCACATGATCGTTATTCTCTTCAAATCCACAGAACTGAAATAGTTCTTTCGGGCCCTCACTAGAACCACATGAATCTGGTCCACAGGTCCTTCATGAAAACTTCACCGGCACAAGCAATGCACCAGGCGTGAGTCTTCACCTCCACACGACCACCAGATATGACCGTGACCTTTTCTGAAAAGGAATTTCAGGTTTCGTGACTTCGGGAATCCTAAATTCATGAGTCTCTTGACTCTTCAATCCCTAAAACCTGAAATGTCAAAAATTCAAAATGGACTCAATCGACGATTAGCCCTTGGCCCACATCTCGGTCCATGTGACTGCTTTCTCCATGACCGTAGGCCCACACACGTCACGTTTCATGACTTCGGGGTTTCGAACACAAAGTGACCTAGCTCCTTGTCCTTAGAAGTGCTGAAACGTTGAACCCTGAAATGTCGAAATGTGTGACCACAGCCCCACTCCAAAGATATGTCGCTTTTCGCAACTTCGGGGTTTTCAACACCATGTGTACTGACTTCTTGTCCTCAGGACTGCCGAAATGTTGAACCTCGAAATGTTGAAATGTCAAAATGGGATTAATGGATTTGGGTCCTCCCTTAGCCTCCAAAAGCTTTAGAGGTTCACGATTCAAAGAATCACGATGCAAGGCTACAATGATCCTTGACGCTTCAAACTCCTGGGTCCCAAAATGCCGAAATTCCACTCCAAAGGGAGATCAACGGCTGTGAGCCTCCCCTGATCCGAGGGCTTACCTTCTTTCAGGATTTTGTGGATCAAGAGTTCTGACTCTTACCCTTTGTATCTCTTGGTAACCAAAATTCCAAAATGGGCCTTTTGGGGATTTCCCCAAAACCTTGACTGTCCACCATGTGTCCTCCTATGGACAGTCCCAATGCTTTCGAGATTTCATGAGCCAGGACTTCTAGTCTCCCGACTCTTTCTCCTTGAAATCCCGGTATCCGAAACCTCGATGGCTTCCAGATTTCTACCACAAATCCTCTCAACGATGGACGGTCCTGATCTTTTCGGGACTTTGATGGGTCCTCTCCCTTTGCATATACGAGGGTTAAACCTTGTGCAACTTCTCCTAGATCTGATGGATATCATCTCCCTGCGCTATATCTGATAGCCCAGATCTGTTCTCCTGCACTCCCTCCTCCTGCTGCCTAGACAAGAAACTCAATAGTCCATATCTTCTCCTCAGTGCCCAAATCAACAATAGTTGTAGCTTTCTGGAGCTCATGTTTCTTCCTTCCCCTTGGAAGATTTCTTGTTCCAAAAATACCTCAGCCTTTGTCTTTTCTGTGAAGCCTATATCCTCGGCTCCCTCTTGTAATATAAGGATGTTGTCCCTCCTAAGATTTGTTGACTCTGAAGCCTCAAAGCATTTTTCGACCTCTGTACTCCTTACAGGGTCCTTGCACACAACTGTGTTATCCATCCTAAGCTTGGTCAACTCAAAAACCTTGAAAGGTTTCTCAATCTTCTGCTCCTCTCAGCTATTTCTCTGTGCGCAAAGGCATTCTTCCTCTTGAGCTTCTGAACTTGAGTTAAGTTCACTCTGAGTGCACTCCTTGTGCTATTCTTTCTAAGCTTAAGAACTTCATACCAGTTCTTATTCGCACACTCCTTGTGCTTGATGAGCCTTCAGATAGCTGTGTATCAACACTTCAACCGAGTGTTGGCCTAGTGCACTCCTTGCACAGGTTCTTTTCCTCCTTGAGCTTCAACTGCTCAGACTTCAATGGTCTCTACCCCTTTCTCTCCTTGAAGGGATGTAAGTTCCCTCTGGCAACTTCCTGCTCAAGCACGCTTGTTGAGCCTGTAGGGTGTTCAGTAACCTTGTGAGTGTCTTCCACTGACACTTGTCCTTCCTTTGAACTCAGAATAGAGTTCTTTTGTGCACTCTTGCACTAACTCAATGCCCTCCTGATAGAGTTCTCTAGAATCTTCAGTGACTCTGTCTTCTCACCAAACTCAAAATAGAGTTCTCTCCCGTGCACTGTATGCACTTTCTCAATGCCCTACTGGTAGAGCTTCCATAGAATCCTCAGTGATTATGTTTTCTCTGTGCCTTCCTCTGCACAGTCTTACCTCCAAAGTTTTCAGCAACCTTGAGGCTTCTCCTTGAATATAAGAATTCCTCTGGTGCACCCTCCTGGCACGTCTCTGTCTGCAATTCCGCAGAATTCAGAAGTGCACTCTTTTCACTACCTTATAGAACCCACAGTGTTCTATCATGCAACCTCTTGCATGAAGCCACAAAGAACCAGACCTGAAATCAAAGAACCCAATAGACATTGATTTCTGTCTATAAACTGCAAATGCAAACTAACATACATCTACAACATATCATCAACACATATATGGAATTCATTCATAAACACATAAACACACAAAGAATCTCATGCAGGAAAAATTGCTCTTTGTATTGATAAAAAATGTCTGATTACAATGTGTTCGAGATCATACTACAACAGAGTTTCAACTCTCTTCTTCTCTCTAACCTACTCTTTGTTCTACTCTTCTTCCAACTCTCTTCTTCTCTCCTTATCTATTATCTTATTCCTACCTACAACTAGATGCAAAGAAGATCTTTTTAGAAAGAGGGGTTCCTCGATCTCTTCCCTCCATCCTCACCATCTCCCACTATTTTAAATTCAATTACATTGAATGGTTGTCTAGTCCGAATCAGATATAGATCTCATACTTACAACCATTTAAGGAAACCTTTATCTAAAGCCTGCACCTATGCATGGCTTTTGGCTCTACTAGCCTTACAATCATTTAATACAATTTTCAAATTTAAAAAAAAAACGAGAAGGTCGCTTCTCTCTCCCCCATTGAATGCATTCTTTGATGTGATGGTTGGCTGGTGCGTAGATGACTTGGAGTGATGCTCCTACATCATACTCCTCTACTGTGAAAAATTCATGAGCTTCCCAGCATTGCTGTTGAAATCCACCTGGATCCCAAACACTTCTTTGGAGTTGTTCATCTTCTCCATCGCTTCGCTGCTGCTACTGCATCTGTTTCCCTACTGCTATGGCATGTTCTCCTTTGCTCAGCTTCCCTTTGCTGACCACTTCTACTGATCGGATCATCAGCCTTCTGATCTCCTCAATTATCTCGTCCAGCTACTCCCATGGATGGCTCTCCTTTTGCAGTCTGCTCCACTACACTTCTTCCCTGCAAATGGGTTGATTAACTAGGTCTCCCATGCCATCTTTATCTCTACTTGTGGAACTAAGTGGCCACTCTACTGCAGACTCTAGCTCTATAGTCTCCTCACTGAAATGCTTCTTAGCTTCCTCCTCTGACAGCTTTGCTTCTGCCAGTTCTCCTGCTGGCATACTTTCATCTTCTTCCAGGTTCTCCCCATGATTGTATGCTCCTCTATCTGTCTCCAACCTGATCTGTTGGATGTGCATGACCTGCACCTTCACCCTCTTCTCTAGGGCTTCAAATTCTTGATACAGATCAACAAAATTCATGTTGTCTTATTCCTCCTCTTCTTCTTCTGCTGCAAGCTCCAGTGCTGCAGTCATCTCCTTTTCAGCTTCCTAGTTGAAAATTTTGAGCCACTCTTCCGAATGCTCATCTCCTTTTCCTTGGGCAAACATCAGTGTCTGTTCCATTTCTTCCTCCATGACAGTCTCTGTTGGCTATCTATCTTTTGTTGTTGCCTCTGCAGCACATGCTCTTGCCTCAACTGGGCTATATGGTAGGAATATTTCAATTCCTCCAATGATCAGAATGCTTTTTTGATCCTTCTCTATCATCTCCTCTCGTTGATACGAACTCACCTCCGAGTTCATGAGACTTTCATTCAGTCTCATCTCCTCTCCCTTGCCCACCTGGAAATATGGGATTTCCTCTCTACCCACTTGATAGTCTATGAGATCAATCGATCCCATTTCCATCAACACTCCTTACTGACATGAACTCACTTTTGAGTCCCTGAGATCTTCAGACACTCTCATCTCCTTCTCCCTACCCACCTGGCAAATTGGGAATTTTTTGCTGCCCACCTTGCAGTCTATGAGATCTAGTGATCCCATCTTATTGCCCACCTGGCAATCTGAACTTTCTTCACTGCCTTCCTAGCAGTCTCTGATATCTTCCAATGATCTCTTCTCCTCATCATCACTGAGATTTCTCCCAGCTTTCGGTTCACACACATGAACCATTTCGTGTTCATCTCTGAGGGTTTCAGCATACCTCAGCCATCTCTTCAACAATCTCCGCTATCCTCTAGCCAACAATTCTTTGACTGGCCACTTTACTTTCATTTTCATGGGCCATTCATCCACACAATGTGGATTTGCATCCTACTGCATCCGCAGTGCAATCTCTTCCATTCTCGCCCTTATCTCAGTGAGCTCTTCATCCATCTCATATTTTCTCTGCTACTAGTGGTTATTCTTTCCACCGCGTCCATGGCCTTCAGTAGCCATCTTCCTTCTCCTGTCTGCCCTCCTGGAAAACTTGTGGCTGTCACTCTACAAATATGAGTGCTTCCAACCTTTCCTATAGTCCTCCTGACTATCTACTGACTATTATGCACCTTGCAACAATCATCACAGAGATTCAACACTCTATCTTCCTTTTCCTCTAGCTCCTTCTGCCTGCAATATACAGACAAAATCAAGCTCTCATACCACACTGACACATACCCCCAACCCTCGGGCCATAATATGCACAGGATTGTTCTTCTCTTTGAATCCGCAGAACTGAAATAGTTCTTTCGGGCCCTCATTGGAACCCCACGAATCTGATCCATAGGTCCTTCATGAAAATTCCACCAGCATAAGAAATGCACCAGGCGTGAGTCTTCACCTCCACACAACCACTAGATATGACCATGGCCTTTTTCGAAAAGGGATTTCAGGTTTCGCGACTTCAGGAATCTTGAAGTTGCGAGTCTCTTGACTCTTCAATCCCCGAAACCTGAAATGTCGAAATTCTGAAATGGACTCAATCGACGATTAGCCCTTGGTCCACATCTTGGTCCATGTGACCACTTTCTCGATGATCATAGGCCCACACACATTGCATTTCATGACTTTGGGGTTTCAAACACAAAGCACCCCGGCTCCTTGTCCTTAGAAGTGCTAAAAAGCCGAACCCCAAAATGCCGAAATGTGTGACCACAACCCCACTCCAAAGATATGTCGCGTTTTGTGACTTAGAGGTTTTCAACACCAAGTTCCCTGACTTCTTGTCCTCGGAACTGCTGAAATGCCGAACCCTGAAATGTCGAAATGATGAAATGGGTTTAATGGATTTGGGTCCTCCCTTAGCCTCTGAATTATTTTGGGGTTCACGATTCAGAGAATCATGATGCAAGGCTGCAACAATCCTTGATCATTCGAACTCCTAGGTCTTGAAATGTCGAAATTCCACTCCAAAGGGAAATCAACGGCTGTGAGCCTCCCCTTATCCGATGGCTTAGCTTCGTTCGGGATTTCATGGCTCAAGAGTTCTGACTCTTACCCTTTGTATGTCCCGGTAGCCGAAATGTCGAAATTGGCCTTTTGGGGATTTCCCTGAAACCTTGACTGCTCACCATGTGTCCTCCTATGGAAAATCCCAATGCTTTCAGGATTTCATGAGCCAGGACTTCTAGTCTCCCGACTCTTTCTCCTTGAACTCCCGGTATCTGAAACCTCGATGGCTTCCAGATTTCTACCATGCATCCTCTCAAGGATGGACGGTCCTGATCTTTTCGGGACTTTGATGCGTCCTCTCCCTTTTCATATACAAGGGTTAAACCTCATGCAACTTCTCCTGGATCTGATGGATATTGGCTCCCTATGCTATATCTAACAGCCCAGATCTGTTCTCTTGCACTCTCTCCTCCTACTTCCTAGACAAGAAACTCAATAGTCCATATCTTTTCCTCAATGCTTGAATCAACAATAGTTGTAGCTTTCTGGAGATCACATTTCTTCCTTCCCCTTGGAAGATTTCTTGTTCCAAAAATACCTCAGCCTTTGTCTTTTCTGTGAATCCTATATCCTCGGCTCCTGCTTGTAATCTAAGGATGTTGTCCCTCCTGAGATTTTTCGACTCTGAAACCTCAAAGGGTTTTTCGACCTTTGCACTCCTTACAGGGTCCTTTCACACAACTGTGTTATCCATCCTAAGCTTGGTCAACTCAAAAACCTTGAAAGCTTTCTCAATCTTCTACTCCTCTCAGCTATTTCTCTGTGCGCAAAGGCATTGTTCCCCCTGAGCTTCTGAAATTGAGTTAAGTTCACTCTGAGTGCACTCCTTGTGTTATTCTTTCTAAGCTTAAGAACTTCAGAAAAGTTCTTATTCGCACACTCCTTGTGCTTGATGAGCCTTCAAACGGATGTCTATCAACACTTCAACCGAGTGTTGGCCTAGTGCACTCCTTGCACAGGTCCTTTTCCTCCTTGAGCTTCAATTGCTCGGACTTCAATGGTCTCTGCCCCTTTCTCTCCTTGAAGGGATGTAAGTGACCTCTGGTAAATTCCTACTCAAGCATGCTTGTTGAGCCTGCATTGTGTTCAGTAACCCTGTGAGTGTCTTCCCTTGACACTTCTCCTTCCTATGAAATCAGAATAGAGTTCTTTTGTGCACTCTTGCACCAATTCAATGCCCTCTTGGCAGATTTCTCCAAAATCTTCAGTGACTCTGTCTTCTCACCAAACTCGAAATAGAGTTCTCTCCCTTGCACTCTATGCACTTGCTCAATGCCCTCCTAGAAGAGCTTCCACAAAATACTCAGTGATTTTGTTTTCTCTGTGCCTTCCTCTGCATAGTCTTATCTCCAAAGTATTCAACAAACTTGAGGCTTCTCCTTGAATCTAAGACTTCCTCTGGTGCACCCTCCTGGCACGTCTCTGTCTGAAATTCCACAGAATTCAGAAGTGCACTCTTTGCATTGGCTTACAGAATCCGCAGTGTTCTATCATGCAACCTCTTGCATGAAGCCACAAAGAACCAGACCTCGAATCAAAGAACCCACCAGACAACGATTATTGTCTGTAACCTGCAAATGCAAACTAACATACATATACAACATATCATCAAGACATATATGGAATTCATTCATAAACACATAAACACAAAAGAATCTCATGCAGGAAAAATTATTCTTTGTATTAATCAAGAATGCTTGATTACAATGTGTTCAAGCTCGTACTGCAACAGAGTCTCGGATATCTTCTCCTCTCTAACCTATTCTCTGTTTTACTCTTCTTCAAACTCTCCTCTTCTCTCCTTCTCTATTATCTTCTTCCTACCTACAACTAGACACAAAGAAGATATTTTTACAAAGAGGGGCTCCTCGAGCTCTTCCCTCCATCCTCACCAACTCTCATTATTTTACATTCAATTACATTGAATGACTTTCTAGTCCGAATCAGATCTAGATCTCATCCTTACAAGCATTTAAGGTAACCTTTATCTAAAGCTTTCACCTATGCATGGATTTTGGCTCTACTAGCCTTACAATCATTTAATACAATTTTCAAATTTAAAAAAAAAATGAGAAGGTTGCGCTTCTCTCCCCCATTGAATGCGTGCTTTGATGTGCTGGTTGGCTGGTGCGTAGATAGCTTGGAGCGATGCTCCTACATTAGTATTGCTCCTTGTATCCTCATAGTGTGCTATCATTTCTTTCATGAAAATTGTCCAAGTGATAAGCGATTTGCGAGAACAAAGCCATCGATACCATACAAATTGATTAGGTTCTAAATATAAAGAAGCAATTCATACCTTTTGTGTATGTGGCACATTATGTAGATCAAAGAATTGCTCCATCTGAAGTATCCATGTGATTGGGTCCTTTCCATCAAACTTCCTCATATCGATCTTAGGAATGTGGTTGGTCTTCAACCCAATGTCGGAGTTTCTCCATTCTTGATTCCCCTTCCTTGTGTCCTCATCATGAATTTTATGGGATGCATTTTCAATTTCAGGTATCTTCTCTGTTATGAAATTTTTCAATACTTCCATGATCTCCTCTTTTAAACCATCCATCTTTGGCTCCAACTTAGCTTCCATCTCTTGTAGTTCATATTTTCTTACTATATTCCTTTTTAAATCATTTATGTCCCTACGCATTTCTTCACCTTCATCAAGAGTCCAAGTAGGATTGTCTGGAGACTTATTTGGTGTAGAATTTCCCTTTTTGGGTGGCATGTTGGCCAAGTATCACTTTTGAACCTTGATTTTGAGGTGGTTCTACTAGACAATATTTCTTATGTTGTATCTCCCAAGTTTCAGCCCTTCTGGGTATGAAACTTTCTTTGATGTAGCTCTCTGATATTTCTTCTCTACAATTCCACAGGTCTGATCAAAATTGGATGTTCCAAGTGGAATTTACGGTAACTTCCCCACAACTTGTCGATTTTTGGCCTTTCCAGGAGATCTCACTTGTATAGCATGCCCCACACAACATAATTGATATAAAATTATGAAACGCGTACCAGAAATACTACAGACTTTCTATGATCCAATGAAACCATTCCCACTCAATTTTGATAACCTAGGAAGATGTTATGATTGTTTTACCTGGAACACCTTCTTGAGACTAGTCAATAGGACTAGTCAGATACCCTTTCTTACAGAGGGTGTATATACAAATTTAAGATGACCCAAAATAATAACTTTTTACCATAGATACCTTACTAATTTATGTCAATATCCTCTAGAGTTCAGGGTCTGAAACATTACAGAAATTTTTTTATAGTGAAAATTCCGCAATGACTCAGTTCAAGATGATTCCAGAACCATATCTTGTACAGGATATATCTCCGAAAGTATAAGTCCTCAGGAGATAAAATTTGAACCCAACATACCTTGATCTATCTACTAAATATCATCCAAGCCATTCCTTTTGAAACGATGTAGAAAAAATGTTATAGCGAAAATTCCAAGGTGTCTCAGATGTAGCAGCGAAACCCCAAGACCTTGAGCTCTGATACCATATGTTAAGAACCAAATATCAATATCGCATAGAAAAACCTCGGAAAAAGTACTCAATGGCTTGAAAAAGAGATAATTTCAGATAATAAGCCTCTTCGATGGGTAACCTCCTTTTACCCCACTTAAATGTTCAAGTACAAGATGATTCAAAATGAAAATGTCTCCTTGGTATATATAGGAGACTAGGAGGTATAATTACAACTAATGGCCTAAAGCTGACATAAATAAAATAGTAGCACTAATATAATATGCCCCAATTAAGGGGTCATGAGCCAATATCAGGGTGAAAACAATGAAAAAGAAATAGAGGTCATCTTGAGTGGCCCACTATAATATGATATTGTCAAGGTAATGAAGTGTAATAAATATAAGAATATTTGGGACAAGCTACAAAAATTTATATAGAGAGACCCAGTGAAGAGAGATTTGATGATTATTCCTACTGTGAGTTAGATACAAAAGAAGCACAAATCATGAGAAAGCTAAAAGGAGGACTTGGAAAATTCAAAGAAAGGGAAGACAATGATGATACAAAATAATGTTCCTGCATGACCATGAAAACAAAACTTATCCATGAATAAAATGAAAATAATCAGAAAGGAAAGACAAGATTTATAGGAAAAAGAAATTGATGGGGAATTGAATCTTGAAAATTGATGGGGAATTGAAAATAATGTTTTAGTGCCTTACAAGAAATAGGAAGACTCGGGGAAGAGAATATAAAGAAAACGAATAAATTGCAGAAACATGAAAAGAAGGATCACGATATTGAAGAAATAGAGAAGACAATTATTATTCCAAAGACTCAACTATAATAGGAAAAGAGGATAGAATAAGTGGTGAGAAACTAGTTGAAATAAAATGAATAAAATTGTGATAAGCTAGAAGATGAAATCATTTCCTTAAGAAAGGAACTAGAGAAAACAATTGATCAGTTGAATTGAAGCTTAAACTTTGGAAAGAGTACTGAAATATTAGATAATATTATCAGTTTCCAAAGGTCAACATTAATTAAGGAAGGTTTGGGATACAACGATAAACAAAAGAACAACGGGGGAGATGCAAGCATTAAAGTCACAAATCCATCAGAAAATGAAGATGAAGAAAAATATGAAAGATATTCTAATATTCTAATGGGTCCCACCAATAATGAAATCAATAGAAGGAAAGGAAATGATAACCAACAAAAACTCAATTATTCTCACAAGAAAAACAATAATGAATATAGAAGAGTTGTTCCACCACAAAGAAATTCCACAAATCAGTACCAAAATATCTTTCTTATTTATTGTTTTTCTTGCAATAATTTTGGTCATAAAGAAATAGATTGCAAATCTTATGTAAGAAGTGATCATGTGAGAGATATAAATAGAGGTTCTTACAAAACCTTAAAGGATGATTATGTAATAAACAAAATGAGAAGTTCCCATGGGTTTGCTAATAGAAACTAAAATTCATTTTCTCCTCTACTTGATATTGAATGTTATAAGTACAATAACTATGGGAATATAGCATGTTACTATAGAAGCATCATAAAAAATTCTCCCAAACAAAACAAGGAAGAATATTCTCTTACCAAACATAAATAAGAATAAACCAGGGTGTGGAAAAGGAAGCAAGAAGGACTGGAGAAGGAAGAATATGGACTTGCACTTTATGATCAAAATTAAGGGAACCAATGGTACATTGATAGTGGATGTTCAAAATACATGGCAGGGGACCAAACCAACTTTCTCACCTTCAAGAAATAAAAAGGAGGTAGTGTTACTTTTAGAGTTAAGGTTTCTACAAGGATAACTTGAAAAGGTATTGTTAGTCTTGATAATGGAAAGAATAAGACACATAATGTATTGTTTGTTGAAGGGTTAAAGATTAATGATATAAGTGTCATCCAAATGTGTGATCAAGGTTAAAACCTCATATTTCATGCTAAAGGGTGTGAGATAAGGAAAATATCTTTAGGAATATTAGTGGAAAATGCAAACAAAACCTCAAGAGATGTATACATACTCAATAAATTCAAAGAAGAAAATTGTTGTGTGGGAGTGATACCTCTCTTATATTGTCAGTAAATGGAAGCAAAAGATCAAGGGGGTATCCATTTTCCATTGATTTCAAAGGGGGAGAAGTTGTAGATAGAGGAAGAATTGAAAACACAAGGAGAGTTGCAGATAGAGGGAGTATTACAGAGACTAAGGGTTGTCATCAATGACAAAGGGGGATATTGTTGGAAATATTTTTTCAATTGATTTTGAAGGAAAGGGGATCCTACATATTTTCAATATAAATATTAAAATCCTATATATGTCCAAGATGAATATTACAATATGGAGATTATTGAAAGTATTACTTTTGGATTTTTAATGCTCATTTTGAATACCCTATCTTTGAAGGAATTTTTACCATACATACATAGCTCATATGGGAGAATAAGTTATATGGTTGGAAATATTATTTCGATACCTTTCCAATGGTATATAGAATTCCCTCTAACTCCATACAAATGAAGAGATATTAATTTTTTGTCAGACAACCCAGCCTGGAAATTAAGGTCGACTCAACCAGTCTTTACAAGTTGGCCCTGAAATTCAGGACATAATTATTAAAAATACAAGATAGATTTTAGCATTTGGAGAGAAAATAAGAAAGAGATCAAGTCTGAGGTGCACAAAAATGATATTAGGTGTGATAAAGGTGTTGGGGTGTCTTTTCAGATCTAGAGGTGTGTAAGAGAAGTCTAAAGGATTTTCTTGCAGTCTTTCTTTCTCTAAAGGTGCACTATGAAGGACTAAAGGTATATTATATTTTCATGTGCATTGTATTGAGGTTGTGATGTTTTTTTTAGTGGATGTTTTCGTTAGTGTATGTTTCCATATTTGTATTTTGTCATCAATGGATGTTGTCATCAATGGATGTTGTCATCATTGGATGTTTTCAACAATGCATGTTGTCATTGGTGATTACATTTTGGGAATGATGCTATGAGGATTGTTAGAGTTTGAAGAATTGTCTTTGGAGTGAAGCATGAAGGTGAAGACATAAATACTATGTGCATGAATATATTGGATTGGTGTCTACACATAAATCTTTTTGAATTGGTGTTTACTTGAGGAGAATGGTATCTTTGGTAGGTTGATGTATACATATTGATGAGTTGGTGCTTAGATAAGTAGATTGTTGTATCCATTAGGTTGGTGCCTACAATACTTGTATTAGTAGGTTGGTTCCTACACACACTTGTAGGAACCAAAAATAAACTTGTACAATACTTGTTTATTGAAAAAAAATTGTGGATTCAATATGTCCCTCCTTATACTATATGCCTCTTTGTTTCATAGATTAAAAAATTTGGGCACGATCCCTAGTGATTTCCAAGGATTCATAAGGGAATATTTTGCAACTTGATGAAATGAGTGAGAAATTTATGAGTATCAAACTGTGATAAGAAGAAAAATATATCTATGATGAGAAAACAGTATCCCCTCCCATACAACAAAATTCACAAAGGTTTCACATACAAGTTTCATGTGAATTCACTTAGACTATATGGAGCAATTTAAATCAAATTCTATTAGCTTATTTATGACAACAAATTCTTTCTCTTTGTGAGAAGAATAATAATTTTCCTAGATTTATGAGAAAAATAAGAATTGTTCCAATATTATTATTTTCCTATATTTGTTGATTAACATACACATTTCATAATTGAATGCAAAAAATTGAGGATAAGTCAACATGGAATTATGGCAACCCATGAATGCCATGCACATGATGAGAGAGTATCCAATCAGAGGATCTTGGTTATATATGCATGTCCATGTAATTACTATCATGGTGGGAATACGAAACAAGAAAAGTGATTTATGAACATATGCTAATATTTTTTTATATCAATATAATCCCTTTTCCTGAAAATTGTTATCTAGATACAATACAATTGCGTAGCATGAGAGGAACCAAACATAGAATAATATGCAACAAGCATAGATGAATAGACATGGATATTAAATGAAGGAATTGAAATTAATAGAAAGTTGAATGAGGGTCTCAAGGATTATTAGAAAAAATTGATGGAGGATGCTTCAAAATATATGTATGGTACTTGTAAGTTAAACAATTTGACAACAATCCTTCTGATTCTTAACTAGCAAGTAGTGCGTGATTGGAAAATTGAGAGTGTTGATGAGTTATTTGTATTGTTACATATGGTGTTACTACCTAACTCGACATTTCCAACAAAATGGTGTGCATATAAAGTGAAAATCACTAATCTATGATTAGGGTATGAAAACATCCACACATGTGTGAATTGTTGTCCATTATTTCACAAAATTCTTGCAAGTGATACCAAATGTCTGAAATGTAAAGAAGGGAGGTATAGACAAAGGTAGAAATTAAGTTCATCCCACTTTCAAATAATCCCATGGTTACTTAAAATGTACATATGTGAAGACATTACTAAACTTATGTAATGGCATGCCCAAAATAAGAGCATCGACGGAAAACAATGACTTGTTGTTGATTATAATATATGAATGGAATTTGAAAACAAATGGCCCTATTTTCCCCAATATCCTCGTAATATAAGGTTGAATTTATCTTTATATGGGGTGAAACCATTCTCAGATAAGAGTACTAAATGGTCAACTTGGAAAGTGTTTTTAAAAAATTAGAACTTGCCTCCATGGTTATCAATCAAACCATTTTTATTAATGATGTCATTGATTATACCAGGAAAGAAAAGTGTGACTTCATATAC
>ML786866.1:770929-793844 GCA_009831015.1 Picea engelmannii | reverse complement strand
CCATTCTCAGATAAGAGTACTAAATGGTCAACTTGGAAAGTGTTTTTAAAAAATTAGAACTTGCCTCCATGGTTATCAATCAAACCATTTTTATTAATGATGTCATTGATTATACCAGGAAAGAAAAGTGTGACTTCATATACAATTGATGTTTATTTAGAGCCATTATTTTATGAGCTAACATGATTGTGGAAAGGAATTAAAGAAATTCAATTTTTAATTGATGGTGGTTCAATCAAATTCACTTTAACATTTTCTTTGTTTTTTATGATACACGATCTTCCTGCATATGGAACATTGACTGATCTCAATGTTCATGGATACCATGGATGTCCAACCAATATATTTAAGGGTTTTTTGAAGCACTAAATTAGTTTTCATAAGTGTATTTCTTATGTATATTGTGCTTACCTTAAAATGGAGCATTCATATCATCAAAAAAGTCATTTTCAATGTTCAGGAAGAGAATTGTGAAGCACCATTAGCAATAACAAGTGGATACATTATTGAGAATGAAGAAAAAAGAAAGTAGTTTCTTGATAGTGGTGTAATTTGTAGTAATAAAAATGATCCACTTAATGATAATGGTGTAAAATGATTGTGTGTATTTTATTAGTGTCCATACTTTAAGCATATATCCATTATGCATACTGTTTACTTTATGCATACTAAGAAAAACATAGATTTTGGTATTATAGAAACTATTTTTGGTGCATATGATATAGTGTCATCAAATCTAGAATTTCAAGAACTAAATTTTCGTTGAAATGTCAGGTTCGAAACTATGGTGATGGAAAATATAGAAAAAATATTGCTCCTTATGTGTGTATTTTTATCACATAGTTTGTAGTTTAGTAAAATCCAAACCCAAGCAACAAATGTGTGACACAATTGGCGACACCTATCACTTTGACCTCAATATATATCCCCCTTTTTTAAGTGAAGGACAAGTCCCACTCAAGGGGGGATTCTTGGGTGACCGTAGGGGGTAGTTGCAAGGGCAAATCCAAGGAGAAGAATGAAACACCCATAGAGGTCACAATGAAAGGTTCTAGGATCTTGATGGAGGTTGATTATCTGTCAAGGAAAGGTTTCTAATGGGGAGTACTTGAAAAACCAATGTTAGACAAACATAACCAAGACAATGTATGACAAAAATAAGCCCTAGAACAAGAGGGAAACAACAATTTATGATTTCTTTCCAAAAATAATAGAAAAAAATTATTATATATCATAATTGAATAATTACAACAAGTGAAAAATGAACCATCAAAATCAAGTATATGATATTGGAAAACAAAGCTTGTAACTAGTACACAATGTTCCAGTGTTCCAATGTTTAGACCAAGACTTTGATGAAAAATGAAGGTTGTTAATGAGTGTTATCTGCAAGTATTTTTAACATCAATATGGGTGTAAGATAATTTTGATACAACATCAAATTTTAACCAAAAAAATCAGCAAGAAAGCCACCCAATCAATATCCCTTAAATAATAGATCAAATTTCACTGCTTACAAGCAAATTTCAATGCTCCAAAGTGAAAGAAATTGAGATAGAGAGTTTTATGTACACTAATGGATGTATATTAATTTATATTACATCAAAACAATCAATTTTCTAATCAAAATCCCCTTAGAGGACAATATATCCAATAACATGTAAAATTTAAATCCAACTTGAACAATTCCAAAACCTCAAAATTAATGTTTACCAATGTAGTAATCAACAATATCCTATGAAAAGTATCGGTTCCTTGTTATTGGGTGAATGGATAATATTTCTTGGAAAACAAGTTAAATAAAGAGGATGAAGATACACTTTTTGAGATTTAAACCCTAATAAAATCCAACAACAATTCTTCCAAGTCATCTAGCCTAATATCCAAGATGGAATAGGGTTTGAAGTTTCTCTATGGGTGTAAACCCTTTTACTTCCTAGAGAAATAAAACCTAGCTAAGCCCTAAAAGAAGGATGAAAATCTACTTAATTCTTGTTGCAAGCCTTATATCCCTTCAATAGAAAAGAAGAATTAATTTTGGTGGAGGGTGTAAGCCCTTTTACTCATCCAAGGGATTAGGATATATTTCTTGAATTGAACAAGAAAGATGACAATAAATTGCATAAATTACTCACCAAGATTATTAGGGTCCAAAAATTGAGTGCTATATGAAATGGAATGTAAAGATAACCATAATTCGACTTGAAGTTAGGAACACAATGAGTGCCATATGTGATGGAAATCAAAGGACACCACAAATTCATTCTCCTTTCAAGTGGCACATTTATTAATTATTTATTTTCATTTTTAAAGGTCCTTCATTTTTTATGGAGAAATGTTTCATTTCCTTCAAGACCTTAGGGAAATCATATAGAAGGATAATTTATGTGTTTTAACTTTGCCAACTACAACACCTCTGGGCCTTCATCCCCTTCTTCCCATGAAATGATGTAGAATACCTTATTGGGGTCAATGATCCCAAATACCAAAAATATGAGGAATGTGTCAAGTATTAGTGGGAATGGTATGAGGACCCTTCAAGGATACGAACTACTAGCTACCCTTTTCTTGAAGCTGACCTAGTTACTATGAAACCATGTACACCACCAAAGTGAAATAATTCAAGAGGTATAATTTCCAAGCATACATTTTCATAATGAAGAAAGGAGTATATGCACCATTCTAAAATCATTTAATTACTAAAGTGACACTTAAAATGAGACTATACTTCTTACCTCATGAAGAAATACATGTCATCTACATCAGGCCATGCCAATGTGGCGGATGGTGCTATGTTGATGAAGATGAATGAGGATGTGTGGTGGAGAGAAGGGAATTTTTCTACTCAATGTGGGATCATTTGGTCATATGGCTCTTGTAACTCCATGTATTCTACCTATTCTCCTCGATACATCATATCCTTAGTTACCCATAGCCCGGGGGGTAACATTTGGCTCCTACATGTGGAAATGTGCTCACCGTAGAGTGCATGAGAACCTAAACATATCCTAGTAATAATTGTTCGTACACATACTCAAGAAATATATTATATAATTGAGGGGTGGATTTCTCACCCTTTATTCATACAAGCAAAACATCAATAATTCCAAATTTTCCAATTATTCTTTTAAAAAAAAAATTGCATTTTTCGAAACAAAATCAACTAACATGTAATCATTCAAGAAAATTTATCACAACAACTATGCATGGATGAAATAAAGAAAAATTTAAATTAAAGAAGTAATGGAAATGCAACTACTCTATGATGACATGAACACACAAATGCAAATTCAGGAAATAAAATGACCTACCTACTTATGTGGGGCCCAAGGCCCGTAGAAATCAAAACCCTAAATGTGTCAGGTTAAATCATACAACCAATTAAAGAACCTTCTCATGTCATCAAGGTATCTTTCCCTCTCCTTAATAATGTAATATAACAAAGATAAGTCAAGAAAAAATTAATCATGTGAATAAATAAGAATATAATGAATATCAAAATGCAACTAATATAGGTGGGAGGGAGGGAAAAAATCTTGTTGGAGAGAATGGACACAAGCCTAATCCACCCATTGTTGAAGAGGGATGCCATGTATAGAAAACGACTTGTCTTCATCCTCACTTATAATACCATTACTCCTTGAAGGCTTAAAGGATTGAGAGATCCCATGAGGACCCTATGATTTCCTTGAGAAGGAGATATGAGATAACGGATAGACTCGAGTCTAGTGAAATAATCTTTACCTATACTCAAAACATGTTTCTTCTTCATCTGCAAATCCATACAAAAATCCCTAAGATGAAAACAATGTTTCTCTATGGTGTGATTCTATGACCACTCTGGGATAGCCACAACATTTTGCTCATCAAAATTTGATCATATAGGTGGTTGAAAATATTCATCATACAAAAATATGAGTCCACAAAAGGGTATGGATCACAACTCCCAAGGTATGACTGAAGATCAACATGAGTATAATGCAACAATTGATCCTCGAATGGATGAGACCAATATATGCTCATATCATCATCAGGTTTCCAATTACTTGGATTATCCAAAAGGGAATAACAGTCCTCAGGCGATGACACCTCATCCCTCTTTGTTTGAAAAATAACCTCAATATTGTAAATCGGGTGTCTATAAAAAATGAAACAAGCCAAATCCCATTTACATCTCCCAAGACATATGAAATCATCAATGTGGTCATAAAATATGTCAAATAGGTCCTGTAAAAAACATTTTTTATCCATGGGGATGATCACTTCTTCATTTTCATGTGCATAAGGAAAATAAGGTTGAATGGATTCATCATCCAGTGTCCCATATGGGTTCTTAACTGTTGGTTGTGGAGCCTGATTCTATTCATGATTCAGAGGTTTGTTTCAGTCAGGATTGGAACCCATTCCCTAATGAGAGGTGTGAGGGAACTTCCCCCCCAAAACTGTCACTATGGGGGGGAAAACGAAAATTTTTGTAGCCCCCCCCCACCCGGTGAGGGATTCGGGGGAAGCGCCCCGAAGAGAAATATTGGGAAAATTTTCCTTGTAAAATATTATAATTTCGTAGTTAATCTGGACCGTTCATTATAAGGTCTCATATCTGATGGTAGAAATTATTTTAGGGATTTTTTTCCCTAGAAGGAAACCCTCTTTTATGAGGGAATTGTATTGCGGTTGTGTAGTTGTGTGATTATTTTATTCTAAGAGAGGAGACTGTGAGAGGAAGTTACAGTAGTTGAGTTGTAGGTTGTATCCCTTCATTTTGTTGGATAATAAAAATAGGAATCGTCGATTTCTCTGGTGGACGTTGATCCATATGGATTTTAGTGGCCTCCCACCTATTGCAATTGGTCCATTTTGGTAGTTTTCCAGTTTGGCAGGTTTTTCTTAGTTTTTGGGTCTCCGACTTTCGGGGTCGTTTTGAGGCCCTAAACAACATTTTTAGGTATTACCATAGTTAGAATAAAGCTGGAGTCATATTCTAATGGAAACATGTGTATTCCTCATAAATAACTTTCCAACAAGCTATCATGCGCCTAAAATGGAGATCGTATGCAATAGTTACGACCCTGGGAAGTTGATGTACTAGCTTACCCCAACGGGGCCCACATGACTTTTGGTGCTTCATCTCCTAGGGTTATGTTTTTGGATGTATAGGGTTTTGGAATTCATGTTTATTGTAAAAAGGAATGCATAGCTTCATTGTAATCATATTTTTTTGAATGAGCGCAGTCATCACATCCCTTCTTAGAGATAAGCTGCCACCATTCCAACAATCTTGTTTTCTGCTGCATTTTACTGTTTTAGCTTATTTCCTTATTGAATAGAAACAAGTTTTACTATATCTATTTTATTCTATGTTAAACACATTTTAATAATATGTATTCATTTCATTCTTCTCATAAAATCCAGATCAACTGCTCCTTGTCCTTCTTAATGCATGTCCCCAACGAGGTTAGGGTACAAAGAATTGGGTCTCGAGCTTGTTTCTCTTGAGGACAAAATCTCTTGCATGCCAAAGAGACCTCTCACAGAGGGGGAAAATAAATATGACAAGATAGGAGATCCATTCAAAATGTTGCTTGAGGAATCCCTCGTGCAAAAGAGGAACGATATGATGGATAGTTTTTCACAAATTCTTCAGCGACTACCGACACCCGACGCATCTTCCTCGAGTGGAGGCGCCGCCCCATTCAAGGTACAAATAAACTTGTGTATTCCTATATTTGAAGGTTAGATAGATGCATATGTTATAGAAAAATGGTTGAATCTACGAGAAGGGTATTTTTTTTCTATAAATTTTCAAATAGAGAAAAGATTACTTTTGCATTCCTCAAATTCGTTTCCTGTGTCAAAGATTGGTGGGAAAATTTCTGTGAGAAAAATGAAATGGAGGAACCCTCATTATTTATAGTTGCGGTCACTTGGGAATCATTCAGATATTCTATTAAGGAATAATACCACCCTGTCGGAATTTATGATGACTTGTATACAAAATGAACCACACTGCAGAAAGAAAGAGACGAAGCAGTGCCAGAGTTCACAAATATCTTCCATACCTTGTGCACCAAGATGGGTATCAAAGATTATGAGTGAAATATGGTGTTCAAGTATCGCAGTTCTATGCATAGATATATCCATAATGAAATGTAATTTTTTGAAATCTCATCCTTGGGCATGACCTATTGATATGTCGTCAAAATCAAGAAGAATCTTACACAAAAGACGCAGAAATTTGGGCATGGGTAACCCTCACAACAAAAACCAGAAAAGGGAGGCCCCAACCTACAGAAGAAAGGAAAAATAAAATATGGACAACATCAGGACAACCAATCGAAGCCACAAGAAAATAAGTACACCGGAAAGAAAAAGAAAGATACCGGGAAGTGGTGTGACTTCCATAAGATCCCTTAGCATAACACTATTGATTGCCACTCAAAGTTGTTGATGGTGGATGAAGTGAAAGATTATCAATCAGATGCAGGTTCTGACTCTAATTCAGAACCAGAAAGGGGGATATTAATCCTTAACCTGGAACCCGTTTCCACCGTTGCTACCACCAAGCTCCATATTGGTGAACTAGATGATCCAGAAGAAGGAGAATGCCTTTTCCATTCATAGATGTGGGTAAAAGGCACCCCACTGCACTTCATCATTGATAGTGGTGTCTAGAAGAAACTCATCTCAGTAGAGGTCTTCAAGAGGCTATCCCTGCCGAAAACATCACACCCACAACCCTACACAATTGGATGGCTCCACCAAGGAGGTGATATCCACATCATTCAACATTGTTGACTATCGTACGACATCAATCTTTTCAAAGATGAGGTATTGTGTGATGTTTATCCTCTCGAAGTTTGTAACATTGTTTTTGGCCAATCTTATTTATGCAAACCTCATGTTGTATATGATTCTAGGCCTCGTAGTGTTATTATTACTTTGTATAAGAAATTGTACAGGATACCCGAGGCAGTCCCACCTAGTGCTATTTTCTTGATATCTACCAAGCAATGCAGGAAGGTCATCTCTTAGACCAAGAAATTTTCCTTCTTTGTGATTCTCTCTCAGAGTGAGAAAAATATCACAACCACATCCAGGGCCTCCCTATCTGTTCTCTCCACACAACAAAAGCAAGTGGATAAGTTCATGGAGGAGTAATCAGATATCTTCTCCTCACCTACTAGGGTACCTCTTCACTGTTAGTTCAAGAATCCCAATGATCTGACGTCCAACGCACCACTACACAATGGGAAAGTCTACCGCTGCTCTCTATTAGAAAATGAGGATATCAAGAGGCATATCCAAGAACTTCTCCACAAGGGGCACATCCATCCCAACTCATCTCCTTGTGGGAGCCCAATCGTACTAGTGCAAAAGAAAGACGGGACCTGGAGACTTTGCATTGATTACTGGGCCCTGAATAAAATCATGGTTTGAAACTATTACCTGATTCCCCGAATCGACGACATCATTGATTAGCTCATGAGGGACAAATATTTCAATAAGATTCATCTGAATTCTGGATACCACCAGGTCCCAATAGAACAAACATATGTATGGAAGACTTCCTTCAAGAAAAAGAAGGTATTTTCGAATGGTTGGTCATACACTTTGGTTTTAAAAATGATCCAACAACTTTCATGAGGATGATGGACGATATCCTATGACCTTTCACCACTAGTTTTGTAGTGGTGTATCTAGATGACATCCTCATCTACATCAAGACTTGGGTGGAACACTTGCTTCATATTTAGCAGGTTATGCACACCTTGTGGCAACACAAGCTATATGACAACTTGGAAAAATTCTTCTTTGGCATGGACAGGGTCCATTTCCTAGGATACATCATTGATCATCATGGTGTGCATGCGAATCCAACCAAGATCCAAGTCATCCATGACTGACCATCACCAGTCACACTCATTAAGCTTCAAAGATTCTTGGGCCTTGCCAATATCTATCCCAGTTTTGTGTTGGGATTATCTCACATCGCATGGGACCTCATCCAAGTAAATAGGGGTGGTGGTAAGGAAACATTTGTGTGGGGCATGTCCCAACAACAATATTTCAATGATTTGAAGAAACTCTTGTGCTCATCCCCAGTACTTTCATTACCAAATCTTCAATATTCATTCAAGATCAATACATATGCTTCAAACTATGTTGTGGGTATTGCCTCACTAAAAACGAACACCCCGTGGACTATCATAGTAAGACACTATAAGGTGTTGTCCGTAAGTACCCTACATACAAAAAACAAATGTACTCCATTGTGAAAGTCTACTTCCAGTGGAGACATTAAATTCTTAGGAAGGAGAAAATCATCTAGACTGATCATAAGCCACTATAGTTCATGCAGACACAAGGAAAATTGTAGAATGACTTCCATCAGAAGTGGTCCACATACTTGGAGCAGTTCCATCTCAGCATAAATTTTAAAACATGAAGTACCAACCAAGTTGTTGATTGCATCAACCAACCTCCATTCATGACACTCACCATGGTCCTAGACTCTTACGACCATGATACCTCTAGATGGACATACCTCTATGAGATAGACCCTGACTTCGCCACCACCTACCAAATGTTGGGAGGAAACTCAGTTATCGCTAATTTCCATCTTTAGGATAGGTTGTTCTTCCATCTGGGCCATCTTTGTGTTCCATCAAGTGATAAAGTGAAGCTGATTTGGGAATCTCACTACATTTGGGTGGTAGGACACTTCAGAGTTGAAAAGACAGTGGCAGTGTTGCAAACACATTTGTGCTACTGAAACTTCGACAGGATGTTGGCAAGTATATCAAGTCTTGCACCACCTACGCTATTTCCAAATTTTCCACTAAGAAACCGGGCTTGTACACCCCTCTACCTACTTCTGACAAGCCATGGGAATCCATCTCAATGGACTACATGTCGGGCCTTCCATCCACCAAGAGGGGAAATGACTCTGTTTTTGTGGTTGTTGATTGTTTTTCCAAGATGGAGATTCTAGCCGTCTAGAAGAAGAGAATCACAATAGAGTCCACTTCCAAGATCTTGTTTGAACAAGTATGGGTAAATTTTGGAATCCTATAAACCATTGTCTCAGATCAAGACAGTTGGTTCTCTAGTACATTCTAGTCGAGCCTATGGTCACTACAAGACACCAAGATTTGGTCACTCCAATACCTCTGGTCAATCAGATGATCCTTCATATCCTATGCATGTATAATTATAAGAACCCCCTCACATGGTATGAGAGTATTCCCTATGTCAATTATAGCTAAAATCGAGTCCTACATAGCTCAACTAGCCACAACCCCTTTCAGGTGGGGTTGGGATTCCAGCCATTGGTCCCCATGGATGTTGCACTACCCTGGTGGCCTCCTCGACTGACTCATCCCCTACTCCACTTGAATATGACAAAGCCACCCGGTTCATTGAGAGGATCCAACACATCCTCCAACAGGGTGAGGATATTTTACATAATTCCAATGCCAAGTACAAGAAGCACCATGATCAACATCATGTGTCACATAAGTTTCAGGTGGGATACAGGTTTTTGTTGCACTTGTAGAAAGAAATCCTTACATTTCCCTATCAGAAGCTTCATCCATTCTGTTATGGGTCGTACACCATCACCAAGGATGTAGGTGACAATGTTTCTGAGATGAACATTCCTCCTTTCCTTGGCCTGCACCAGGTATTCAATGTGGCTCCCATTTGGACATGTTTTCCACCATTATTTGACACCTCAAAGATAGCAGGGTAGTTGACACTGACATAGCTCAACCATGACTACATCAAACACGAATCTAGTGATAATATTATGGACAGATAGATTAATGACACTCGACATAAAAAGATCCAACTTTATTGACATCGACGCCCTCTACTCCTCAACCCACAGGTCGGAAGGTCGGCGTGCACACAAGATCTTTCCTTTTTTCCACACGGCCCGAAGAACTCTAATGCTCTTCTATTTCCCTATTGGGAAATCTGCACCCACAACAATCCTCGCTGGATCCCCTCTTTACACTTGGAAGATCGGACTTCGCGACTTCGTGAATCCAGTGGTCGAGTGTTGGACTCTCGAATCTCCGAATCCCGATACAGTCAACGCTGACCTTTTCCCCTTTTTCCTTTCGGGGTTTTTCTCTACCGCGATTTTGGCACTCGCGATGTCGAACAACTTGTCTTACTGACTCCCGAATCCTGATTTTTTGAAACTCCAATGTGCTCGCGAGTTTGAATTTTCAACGCCCTGTCACCTCTGTCGGGATTTCGGACTTCGCGGTATCGCGAATCCTGATGCAAATGTTTTGGGATTTCTCACCACGAAACTCTGAAATGGTGTGCCACCTATCCACTCATTGACTCCTCCCTGGCCAACAAAATCCTCTTGGCTTTCGGGATATCGCGTATTGGAATATCGTGATTCCCGTTGCAATGTTTACGGAAATTCAACCCATGAAACCCCGATATGGAATTCCACGTGTAAATACGATGACCCTAGTGGCTCGGATCTACGGTCCTGCCCTTCCTGAGCTTTGAACCCTTTGGGAATACTTCTTTGTATCTCCCTTGCACCTCTATAAGATCTGACGGCTCACGAAATTTCATGAATTCTCCTCAGAGAATTCCGACCGTCCGTTCGTCCTTGATGATTCGTGTGAATAGCTAAGTGTTCCTCCCTGAAAACTTATCCACCTACGGCGCAAACTTACAATACCTTCTTAATACTTTCAGTCACAACTTCCCTGCAATGTTCTTCAACAGTTTGAAGGCCTTATCCTTCCTAAGCTTTTTCTTATAACTCTGAGCCTTAGAAAAGACTCTTGCACGCACTCATTGCGGCAACCTTCAGACACTTCCTAGTGCTGAATTTATTTCGACCCTGTGCACACCTGCAAAAATTGTCTCCCAATGCTTTTCTCAGGTTCACAACCCTGAGACTTCACTTAGCCTGCACACTCCTTGCACGGCTCTTGTGCCTGTCTGCACTTTTGAGGAAATGAGAACAAAAATAAAATTATCTGAACTTCAGATATGCAACCCTGAATTCTTGTCGACGCACTCCTTGCGGACACCTCAACTGCACTCCTTCCAGGAATTCTTACTCAGATAGAGAAACAATTGAAACTGATTCCTTCTTCCTTTCAGACTGCAACCTCAAAGCATGAAATCATATACATAGCATATAAAGAAAATGTATAACAGGAAGCAAACATTCATCAGCATATTATTCAACATCAATGCACAGAGAACAAACACAAAACCATGAATTTGAATCAACCTCTTTCTATTAATCCAAATATCTGTAGATGGGTGCTCTTACACAACTCTCTTCTTCTCTTATATGCTCCTCAATCCTCTGCTTCAATCTAATTAATTTACAATACACAATGAGGGTGTCTATATCTCGTTTCCCTCTTGCGCTCTAAAATAGTCTAATCTAGAATTAAATTCTATCTACCTGCATTAACTACTTTAAATTCCTTATACCTACTAAGGACGAGAGCAAATTTCTCAAGGTCCATTTACATTATACAATTTCACTTCCTCTTAATGACTTCATTTAAGATCGCGCAATAACTTCAAGGAAATTTCAAAATTTGCGCTGGTGCTTATTCAGCTGTCTTTTATTTCCGCGCTGGCTCGCTTGATGTTGGCGATGCTCCTGCATCATACTCCCTGGCTTGAAAATTTTCATGGGCTCCTATCCATGAGCTCACACACGGTCTGTCCATGCTTCTGTATCTCTGCTTCGGTCTCCCAGCTAGCATCTTCAATTGGATGGTTCCTCCATTTGACCAGATACTCAAAGTATTTCTTTCGCCTGGTCTTCTTACTTACTCTTTTATCTAGTATGCGCTCCATCTATGGCTTGTCTGCAGCTGGCATCTTCTTTGTCCATTAGATCACTGGTTGCTCATTTCCAGTCTTTGTTTCCCCATCTTTATATGGGTACAAATTTGAGATATTGAATATCAGAGAAATTCTGATCCCATCGGGTAATTCAATCTCGTAAGCTTTCGCCCCAAATTTCCTCAAGACCCTACATGGTCCGATTTTCTTCATCTTCAATTTAGTATATGTGCCTTCCTTATATGTACCAGAATCAAGTCACCAACCTCAAACTGAAGTTGTCATCTGCGCTAATATGCAGTCGCTCCTTCACCTGGCAGTGAAGTTCTTTCATCACCTCTGCGAATTCCTCTGCACTAGCGCTTCTAGTCGTAGTCTGGTCTGAGTCTCTCAGCTCATAAATTCCCCTTGGTTGCATTCCATAGACAATTTGAAATGGACTCTACCCTGTGCTCCTGTTGACCGAGTCATTATAAGCAAACTCTGTCTGTGGTAATATGTTGTCCCATTGGTTGTGGTGTTCTGTCACCAAGCTTCTCAGCAAGTCTCCCAGACTTTTGTTTACCACTTCTTCCTATCCATCTATCTAAGGATGATAAGCTAAACTAAATGGAAAGTTAGTTCCTAAATTTTTCCATAAGGTCCTCATAAAATTCCCTAAGAACTTCGTATCTCGATCCAAAACTATACTCTTTGGCAACCCATGAAGTCGAATGACCTCTTTGAAAAACAGGTTCGCAATGTGTGTTGCGTCACTGGTCTTCTGACAGGGAATGAAGTGTTCCATATTGGAAAATCTATCCACCACCACAAAGATTGAATCAACACCTCTTTGTGTTCTTGGAAACCCCAATACAAAATCCATGCTGATTGCATCCCACGGCCTCTCAGGTATGGGCAATGGTTGATAAAACCCTGCATTCTGCTTCCTTCCCTTCGAATGCTAGCAAATTTTGCATCTGTCCACAAATCTCTTGATGTATTCTCGCATTCTTGGCCAAAAATATGACTCATTTAGCTTTGCAAACATCTTGTCATGACCAAAGTGCCCTGCCAATCCTCCACTATGTTTCTCCTTCAGTAGATTCTCCCTCATGGAGCATTTCAGAATACACAGTTGATTACCTCTAAATAGTAACCCTTCCTGGATCATGTAGTCTATCCATTGGCTTCTATCCCTAAGAATTGGATTCTCAGCTGCTTCATACGCCTCCTTAAAATCTGGATCATCAGCGTACACGTTCCTAAGATCATCAAAACCCAACATTTTGACTTTGAACTCCTGCAACAGCAAACACTTCCTGCTCAAAGCATCAACAACTTTGTTAGTAGTACCAGAAATATGTTTAATCACAAAAGTGAAATTCTGCATATACTCAACCCATTTAACATGTTTCTGATTCAACTTCTCCTGCTGAGTCACAAACTGCAGTGCATGGTTATCACTGTACAAGACAAACTCTTTCGAGATCAAGTAATGTATCCATTTCTTCAATGCCTGGATGATAGCATAAAACTCCTTATCATAAGTGGAGTATTTCACTTTCGCTTGATTCAGCTTCTCGCTGAAGTATGCTATCGGCCTATATTCCTGATTGAAGACTGCCCCGATTGCAAATCCACTTGCATCACATTTCACCTGAAATGTCCTTTGGAAATCCGGCAACACCAAAACTGGTTGTTCTGTGATCTTCCTCTTGAACAGATTAAAACTTTTCTCAGCCTCTTCAGTCCAGTGAAAATATTTGTGTCTCTTCTTCATTGTATCCATCATCGTTGTGCTAATTCCACTGAAATTCCTGATGAACTTCCGGTAGAAACTAGCCAATCCATGAAAACTTCTCACCTCAAAAATATTCTTTGGTGATGGCCAATTCTTGATTACCTCCACCTTATCTGGATCCATCCTCAACTCATTTGCCAAAATAACAAACCCCAAGTAAATGAGCTCTGTCTTCATGAATGAGGACTTCTTCATGTTTATCAACAACTTCTTCTGTTGCAATCTCTGCATCACTGTAGCCAAATGCTTCAGATGTTCTGCCACTGTTTTACTGTAAACCAGTATGTCTTCCAAATACACAATGACAAATTTTCCGATGAACTCCCTCAGGACTTCGTTCATCAACCTCATGAAGGTACTCGGTGGATTTCTTAAACCAAACAGCATAACAAGCCATTCATAAAACCCCTCGTTGGTTTTGAATGTTGTCTTCCATTCATCACCTTCTCTCATGCGAATTTGATGATAACTGCTTTTCAAATCAATCTTTGAAACATACTTTGCTCCACTCAAGCAATCCATCAGATCATCCATCCTTGGAAATGGAAATTTTTACCTAATGGTTATCTTATTAATCACCCTCGAGTCAGTACACATCCTCCAGCCTCTGTCTTTCTTCGGACTGAGTACTGTTGGAACAACACATGGACTCAAGCTTTCCCTGACCAAACCTTTGTCCAATAAATCCTGGACTTTCCTTTTAACTTCTTCATTCTCTTGTGGCGTCAATCTATATGCGACTTTGTTTGGAAAAATGGCTTCTGGTATGATATCGATATGATGATTCACACTTCTAATTGGTGGCAATGAACGAGGTAATTCGTCCACTACTATGTCAGCGAACTCTTCCAGCAGTTCCTGAACTTCTTCTGGTAAATCATCCACTCTTGTGCTAGTCAGAACAATCTTAGGCTTCCTGACCACAATGAATTGTGTTTCTTCCTTCTTCTTAACCTCTATAAGAAGTTGCTTCCCACTCATGAGAAGTACTGTGTTGCTTACTTCCGGTTTCACCTCCTTATCCTTAATTGGAAGCAACATGTGTGTCCTCCCATTCTTCTCTAGGGTGTATGTGTTCATTCTCCCATCATGAATCACATTCATGTCATATTGCCATGGTCTACCCAGAAATAGATGACAAACATCCATAGGAATGAAATCACATAATATCTTATCATTATATCCTCCTATCTTGAATTCAACTAAACATTGTTTAGTGACAGTTACCTGGTGTCCTTTCTGTAGCCACGAAACTTTGTATGGGCTTGGATGATCAGTCGTCTCCAGCTCCAACTTCTCTACCATCTCGGTTGAAACGATATTATCTGTGCTACCACTGTCTACAATGACCTTGCATACCCTATCCTTGGTCTTGCAAGCAGTCCTGAAAAGTCTCGTCCTTTGGACTGAACTTTCCACCTCCTTCTCGGGTGTCAAAAGGACTTTTTGCATCATCAGTGATCTTCCGCCTTTAACATCTTCTGCCTCAACATCCCGCCTCTGTGCCTCGGCAATGTGAGCTTCTCCAATATCCTTCTTTTTATCTGGACACTCGTAAGACTTGTTCCCATTCTTTCCACATGTGAAGCATGTTATTACTCCCCCTCTTCCTCTTCCTCTACCTCTAGTACGAGGAAAAGTGTTGTTGTCAGCATAGTCTCCTCTCTGCTCAGTATGTTTCCCTCTTTGTTCAGCATATGGCCCTCTCTGTGAGGTTCCACCTCTCTTAGTTCGAGTATGAGGTTTCTTCCAGTCCTCTTTGGGCTTCTGATATTTGTCATGGGTAATTGATTTTCCTCTTGACTGACTTCTGCCTCGGCCTCTTTGACTCTGCTTTCAGCTCAGCTTCTCTTCCTCTTTCAGAGCCATCTGATAAGCATCTTCCACCATTCGGATGGTTACCATGCTCATCTCATCCTGGATATCATATCTCATGCCATTCATGTATATGAAAACTTTTTCATCATCGCTCTCCCGATGACCTGCCCTGATGTTCATTTTGTAGAATTCCTCAGTGTATTCTTTCACTGTCATCAGCTTCTATCTTAGGTTTTGCATCCTCCTGAATAGATTAATTTGATAATCCCCGGGGATTAATTTTTCCTTCATCTTCGCGATCATTATGTCCCAGCTCTTGATCTTTTTCTTTCCCTTGCAGCATCTGTCATCTTGTAGTTCATCCCACCACAATGCTACATGTCCCTTCAATCTTGTGACAACATGCTTGACTTTCTTGTCTTCTTCGACATATTCATAGTCAAAGTATGTGTCTAGAGCTCTAATCCCGTCTAGAAGCTCCTCTGCATCCAAGTTTCCCTCATAAACTGGAATTTCCATTTTCTCTCTTGCACCCATCCTTAAATAGATTTGATCAAACGTTCGTTGGATGCATCTTCAACTGCAACTTCTTCTTCACGTTCAGCCTCAACTTCACTTCCAGAATCACTAAGATCCCCCACACTGACTGTATGGCTTTGTGTTGTCTCCATGTCTTCGAGTCTAACTCATAGATCACACATTTCTCTCTCGATAACTAGATTTGTCATCTGCCTGCCTCTTCTTTGCGGCATTTCCCTCTCCTCTAGTGGATCGAGTGTTTGCCTGTCCCTTCTCCTTAGTGGCATGGTGAATTCTATTTCTCTGCTACAGAAAGCAAAGAACCTTTCTGTTCTCTGATACCAGACTGACACCGACGCCCTCTACTCCTCAACCCATAGGTTGGAAGGCCAGCATGCACACAGGATCTTTCCTTTTTTCCACACGGCCTGAAGAACTCTAACTCTCTTCTATTTCCCTATCGGGAAATCTTCACCCATAGAAATCCTCGCTGGATCCCCTCTTTACACTTGGAATATCGGACTTCGCGACTTCGCGAATCCAGTGGTCGAGCATTGGACTCTCGAATCCCCGAATCCCGACACAGTCAACGCTGACCTTTTCCCCTTTTTCCTTTTGGGGTTTTTCTCTACCATGATTTCAGCACTCGTGATGTCGAACAACTTGTCTTACTGACTCCCAAATCTTGATTTGCCAAAACTTCGATGCGCTCGCGAGTTTGACTTTTCAACGCCCCGTCACCTCTATTGAGATTTCGAACTTCGCGGTATCGCGAATCCTGATGCAAATGCTTCGAGATTTCTCACCATGAAACTCCGAAATGGTGTGCCACCTGTCCATTCGTTGACTCCTTCGTGGCGCACACAATCCTCTTGGCTTTTAGGATATCACGTATCGGAATATCGCGATTCCTGTTGCAATGTTTACGGAAATTCAACCCATGAAACCCCGATATGGAATTCCATGTGTAAATCCGACGACCCTAGTGGTTCGAATCTACGGTCCTACCCCTCCTGAGCTTTGAACCCTTTGGGAATACTTCGCCATATCTCCCCTGCACCTCTATAAGATCTGACGGCTCACAGAATTTCGTGAATTATCCTCAGGGAATTCCGACCGTCCGTTCCTCCTTGACGATTCCTGTGAATAGCTAAGTGTTCCTCCGTGAAAAATTATCCACCTACGATGCAAACTTACGACACCTTATTAATACTTCCAGTCACAACTTCTCTGCGTTGTTCTTCAGCAGTTTGAAGGCCTTATCCTTCCTGAGCTTTTTCTTATAACTCTGAGCCTTAGAAAAGACTCTTGCACACACTCCTTGCAGAAACCTTCGGACACTTCCCAGTGCTAAATTTCCTTCGACCCTACGCACACCTGCAACAAAAGTCTCTCAATGCTTTGCTCAGGTTCGCAACCCTGAGACTTCACTTAGCCTGTGCACTCCTTGCACGGCTCCTGTGCCTGTCTGCATTTTTGAGGAAATGAGAACAAAAATAAAACTATCTGAGCTTCAGAGACGCAACCCTGAATTCTTGTCAACGCACTCCTTGAGGACACTTCAATTGCACTCCTTGCAGGAATTCTTACTCAGATAGAGAAACAATTGAAACTCATTCCTTCTTCCTTTCAGACTTCAACCTCAAAGCATGAAATCATATACACAGCATATAAAGCAAATGTATAACAGGAAGCAAACATTCATGAGCATATCATTCAACATCAATGCACAGAGAACAAACACAAAACCATGAATTTGAATCAACCTCTTTCTATTAATCCAAATATCTGTACATGGGTGCTCTTACACAACTCTCTGCTTCTCTTCTATGCTCCTCAATCCTCTACTTCAATCTAATTATTTTACAATACACAATGAGGGTGTCTATATCCTGTTTCCCTCTTGCGCTCTAAAATAGTCTAATTTAGAATTAAATTCTATCTACCTACATTAACTACTTTAAATGCCTTATACCTACTAAGGACGAGAGAAAATTGCTCAAGGTTTGTTTACATTATACAAGTGCGCTTCCTCTTAATGACTTCATTTAAGATCGCGCAATAATTTCAACGAAATTTCAAAATTTGCGTTGGTGCTTGTCCAACTGTCTTTTGTTTCTGCACTGGCTCACTTGATGTTGGCGATTCTCCTACATCATTTATCGAGTTTTCAAAGTAGGTCAGCTCTTGCACCAAGGCAAGTGGCTCACCTGGGGCCAAATTCAACAAAAAATTCCTCATCTGATGGGGGAACTCAATGCAATGGAGACCATTAATTCCTAAGGGGGAGGATTTATCCATATGGATTTCGGTGGCCTCGCACCTATTCCAACTAGTTCACCTTGGTAGTTTTCCAGTTTGGCAGTTTTTTTCTAGTTTTTGGGTCCTCAACTTCTAGGGCCATTTTGAGGCCCTAAACAACATTTTTAGGGCTCGCCACAATCAAAATTTACACAAAGTTTTAGTTCGACAAGAATATGTGTATTCCTTAGATATACCTTTCCAACAGGCTATCGTGTGCCTAAAAAAAATATCGTATGCAAAAGTTATGACCCCGAGAAGTTGATGTACTAGCTTACCCCAATGGGGCCCACATGATTTTTGGTGCTTCATCTCCTAGGGTTATGTTTTTAGATGTCTAGTGTTTTGGCATTCATGTTTATTGTAAAAATTCCTTCGGAGCCGCATTGTAATCATCTTCTTGCAAATGAGTGCCTTCGTCACATCTTTTCTCAGAGATAAGCCGCCACCATTCCAACAAGATTGTTTTTCATTGCATTTTATAGTTTCAACTTGTTTCCTTATTGAATAGAAACAAATTTTATTGTATCTTTGTTATTCTATGTAAAACATATTTTAATAATCTGTATTCATTCCGTTCTGCTTATAAAATATGGATCAGATGTATCCCACACTGGGTGAACCATGTATATCTGTCTCTATTGTATTGTGTATCTTTTGTATTTTATTTTCACATTTGTTTTATTTTATTTCTTTGCAATCTTGTTTTTCTGACATTAACATGTTGTCTTCTTTAGATCCTTCCTCTTTTGTTTCATAGTTTTCTTCATGGAATTTTTCTTCAAGCGCTTATTTTGCAGAGGGTAGATGGCATTCTTCATCTATAATCTCATCATCTACTGGAAAATCTTCTTTGTAAATAAAATACTTGAGATCTTGGAAAGTATATTGCAAATTTTGAGTGGTTGGGCCCTAATACCTAAGAAATTGTTAAACAAGATTTGTGGATGAAGGTATGCTCCTTGGATTGCATGAATTCATGAGCCACTTCTATTGTCTTAACCCTATAGATCTTATAAACAATCACATTAGTATATCATCATGTAGCACATTCAATTTTGAAGAATACTTTTTATAATTCACAACATGTGTGACTACTAGGGTTGTGTTACCATTAAACTTTGGACAATTCCTATTCCACTCTAGAGGGTAATCATTTGGATACCTAGGAATTCCTTAGATATCAAGGGAAGGATATAATTGATGTGTATGACAAGGTGTCATGGTTCCATTAACTGGAATGGAACTTCAATTAAATTGCTCGAATAGATCAAGGATCATCTAGATGAAGAGGGTAGCTTCCCTCAATGGAGTTACAAAATACAATTATACGAAGTTAATCAAAATTCTGAGGGTAAGTTCCCTCAGTGGAGTCTCCGAGTAAGTTATAGATAAGTTATTTGGGATAGAATTTTGAAGTGTCATTATGGGATCAGAAAGGATTCAAAATCCTCCTTGACAACAACACCAAAAATGTTATTTCACAATGTTTTTTGGGGGAAAATCCCAACACAAGCAACAAATGTGTTATACAACTAGGGAAACCTATCATTGTCACCTCAATATATATCCCCCTCATTTTAGTGAATGATCTGTCCCATAGAAGGGAAATTTGTAACGTAACCAACCCCCAACTAGGTCATGTCACTGTTAAAATGACCAACTAAAAACTTTTAATACTAAATCTATATGTGGAAATAACACTCAACATGGAATTCAGATACATGTAACTGTCTATGCTACTTAAAAATGTAAATAAAATTTCTTAAATATGCATAGAAACAACTAAATAGAATATATAAACCTTCAACCACATAAATTGGGATTTAAATGCATCATTATGCTCATAGAAAGAAATAATAACCAAATATATTTTAGATTAAATTGCAAAACAACTGTATCAACATTATACATCAGTAACAACAAATATAACACTTTTATTCTAAAATGTGCATCCTTCTATAGAGGACATATATCCCTCCCAAGAATAGCATTTCTATTTTATTTCTTAATAACAATACACCCCCGATATGGGGATATGAATCCACAAGAGACGAAGGTCCCTAAGGTTGGATAATGCCCCCCTTTCAACAGTTAAACCCTCAACTAATTTCATCCCATGAGCACACTTCCCCTTAACCTGCAAAATCCAAGGGATGACATCCCCCTTCACTGCTCATAGTCTTTCAAGACTTTCCACTCCACTCTAGGGCTTCCATCCTAGTTTGGATATGAATTATTCTTGATGGGACTTCCAGAATTCCACAACTACAAAAGAAAATTTACCCAACAACAAAATGCATGATTCCTTGGTGAAATTCAAACGAATCATTACTCCTAGGCACACAACCTCTTTCTACATGAAATTATTACTTGAAACAACAACCAAACATGCCCATAAAAATTTCCTTCAATATTCAACACTCAAAACTCCATTGTTGGCCACAAAACTTCATGTAAAAACAACTCTCTATGCAAAAACGTGAATGCATAATTATGGTCTCCTACCCATACCAATTTCCTCACTTTCTCTTGCTTTCTTGATTTTCACTCTTCCCCAAGCTGATTTTGGTCAACCCCCATGCTCCCAATGACTATGAGATGTGACTCTCACACTGACCCTATTATGTGAATTTAATGATCGGGGTCTAGAAAACTAAACAACTAATGGAAGGTTCATGGTAAGGATAATTTAGAAGGAAACAAGAAATGGGTTTTGGTTTAATAGATATAGGTAAAATATTCCCCCATTGGACCCCTTCCCCATCTTGTCGATACTAAGCCCCTAATATTTGTTTGTGTCCATCTGTAGTTGGCGCTACATTTTATTCATTATATTCAATTTAAAAATTATTTACATATTACATCGTTTTGTCTCTAGGCCATTCATCATAATTACAATATTCATCACTAGTTTGGGGTTTGAAAACAAGGACATTACATTCCCCTTCCCTTGCAAATTGCATTTTCCTTAGTGCACATAACCATACAATTTACACATTGATATATATAAAAATGTTACATCAAAATACTTGATAATTATGCAACTTAATGACACACACAAAATCCAAACAACAACTATGCTTTCCCCTCAACCGACACATTGGCTGGATAATAAATATCGAAGTTGTGGCTCCAGGAATCCCACCTACCAAAATGGAGTCTTCATTCACTTATGTGCAAATGTACATTTGGTTTTCTTAAAAATTTGTAAAACTTTGTGGGTATGCCTCCCACACAGCTTCCTCGTTCTCCCATGTAGCGTATTTAGAACCATAATAGGTTCATTAAACCTTTACCAATCCTATATCTTTTCTCCTAAGCACTTTGATTTTCTTTTCGAGGATGTGCATTGGTTTCACTCATAAATCTTCTTCGTGTTCCACCTGGATCACATTCCAATCAATCACATGATTAGGATCATGTACATACCCTTTTAATGAAGACACATGTAATAAATTATGAATTCTCATGGATGTAGGTAATGCTAACATGTATATAGTTGCACCTATTTTTTCTAATATCTGCAAAGGCCCACAATATCTTGCTTCCAACTTTGGGAAATTTCCCAATTTCAACGAGCTTCTCTTGGATTTAACTTTTAAAAATAAATGTTCTCCAAATTTGAATTCTCTATTTGTTCTCTTTTTATTGGCATGCCTCTTTTGTCGATCCTGTGCAACTTTCAAATTATGCTTGATATTTACCATCTATTATTTCATTACCTTTAACAATTTGGGCCCAATCACGAATCTATTTGCTCGATTATCCCATCTTATTCGTGTGTTTCATTTTCTCCCTACAATGATTCAAACAATCTCATCTTCAATGATTCATGATACCCATTATTATAAGAAAATTCAACTAAATGGATGTAATCCTTCCACCTAGAAGGATTTTCCATTACATACATTCTCAAGATATATTCAATTACTCGATTAATCCTTTTTGTTTTCCCACCCAACTCTGGGTGATACGCTATACTGAAATTAAAATTTGTCCCAAACCCATTAAACAACCCCTTCCAAAACTTTGAAGTGAACTTGGGGTCTTGGTCCGATATTATTATCATAGGCACAACATGTAGCCTAGGAACTTCTCTTATACAAATTTATGCAATTTGGGCTTCCTTATGAGCTACTTTCACTGGAATTAAATGTGCAATATTTGTAATCTTGTCCACCACTACCATGATGGAATCATGATGCCTTATTTTCCTAGGAAATTTGGTAATGAAATTTTAGTAACCACTTCCCATTTCCATTTATGACTAGGAAGTGGCCGCAACAATCCTGTGATATGTCTATAATCAATCTTTACCTTATGACATTCCATGCATATGTCCAAATAATTCATGACATCTTTCTTCATACCAAGTGAAAAATATTGGTCTCTTACAGTTGCAATAATTTTCTAGTATCCTAGATTTCCAGCGTATGGCACATTATTCATCTCCTTTAGAACTAAAATTTTGAATTCTTGATAATTGGAACATTAAATATGGTCTAGAATAAGAGGATTTCATCATCTTATATTTTTAATCCTTATATTTTTGTTGTACATCATTTTGTTGTAAGCCTTCTTTAACTTCCACATAATGTTGATCTATTTTTACAACCTCTAGAAATTTGTCTTTTATATATGTTT
>ML786866.1:745862-770879 GCA_009831015.1 Picea engelmannii | reverse complement strand
TAAAATGGAGCATTCATATCATCAAAAAAGTCATTTTCAATGTTCAGGAAGAGAATTGTGAAGCACCATTAGCAATAACAAGTGGATACATTATTGAGAATGAAGAAAAAAGAAAGTAGTTTCTTGATAGTGGTGTAATTTGTGTTAATAAAAATGATCCACTTAATGATAATGGTGTAAAATGATTGTGTGTATTCTATTAGTTTCCATACTTTAAGCATATATCCATTATGCATATTGTTTACTTTATCCATACTAAGAAAAACATAGATTTTGGTATTATAGAAACTATTTTTGGTGCATATGATATAGTGTCATCAAATCTAGAATTTCAAGAACTAAATTTTCGTTGAAATGTCGGGTTCAAAACTATGGTGATGGAAAATATAGAAAAAATATTGCTCCTTATGTGTGTATTTTTATCACATAGTTTGTAGTTTAGTAAAATCCAAACCCAAGAAACCAATGTGTGACACAATTGGTGACACCTATCACTTTGAACTCAATATATATCCCCCTTTTTTAAGTGAAGGACAAGTCCCACTCAAGGGGGGATTCTTGGGTGACCCTAGGGGGTAGTTGCAAGGGAAAATCCAAGGAGAAGAATGAAACACCCATAGAGGTCACAATGAAAGGTTCTAGGATCTTGATGGAGGTTGATTATCTGTCAAGGAAAGGTTTCTAATGGGGAGTACTTGCAAATCCAATGTTAGACAAACATAACCAAGAAAATGTATGACAAAAATAAGCCCTAGAACAAGAGGGAAACAACAATTTATGATTTATTTCCCAAAATAATAGAAAAAAGTTATTATATATCAGAATTGAATAATTACAACAAGTGAAAAATGAGCCATCAAAATCAAGTATATGATATTGGAAAACAAAGCTTGTAACTAGTACACAATGTTCCAGTGTTCCAATGTTTAGACCAAGACTTTGATGACAAATGAAGGTTGTTAATGAGTGTTATCTGCAAGTATTTTTAACATCAATATGGGTGTAATATAATTTTGATACAACATCAAATTTTAACCAAAAAAATCAGCAAGAAATCCACCCAATCAATATCCCTTAAATAATAGATCAAATTTCACTGCTTACAAGCAAATTTCAATGCTCCAAAGTGAAAGAAATTGAGATAGAGAGTTTTATGTACACTAATGGATGTAGATTAATTTATATTACATCAAAACAATCAATTTGCTAATCAAAATCCCCTTAGAGGACAAGATATCCAATAACATGTAAAATTTAAATCCAACTTGAACAATTCCAAAACCTCAAAATTAATGTTTACCAATGTAGTAATCAACAATATCCTATGAAAAGTATCGGTTCCTTGTTATTGGGTGAATGGAGAATATTTCTTGGAAAACAAGTTAAATAAAGAGGATGAAGATACACTTTTTGAGATTTAAACCCTAATAAAATCCAACAACAATTCTTCCAAGTCATCTAGTCTAATATCCAAGATGGAATAGGGTTTGAAGTTTCTCTATGGGTGTAAACCCTCTTACTTCCTAGAGAAATAAAACCTAGCTAAGCCCTAAAATAAGGCTGAAAATCTACTTAATTCTTGTTGCAAGCCTTATATCCCTTCAATAGAAAAGAAGAATTAATTTTGGTGGAGGGTGTAAGCCCTTTTACTCCTCCAAGGGATTAGGATATATTTCTTGAATTCAACAAGAAATATGACAATAAATTGCATAAATTACTCACCAAGATTATTAGGGTCCAAACATTGAGTGCTATATGAAATGGAATGTAAATATAACCGTAATTCGACTTGAAGTTAGGAACACAATGAGTGCCATATGTGATGGAAATTAAAGGAAACCACAAATTCATTCTCCTTTCAAGTGGCACATTTATTAATTATTTATTTTCATTTTTAAAGGTCCTTCATTTTTTATGGAGAAATGTTTCATTTCCTTCAAGACCTTAGGGAAATCATATAGAAGGATAATTTATGTGTTTTAACTTTGCCAACTACAACACCTCTGGGCCTTCATCCCCTTCTTCCCATGAAATGATGTAGAATACCTTATTGGGGTCAATGATCCCAAATACCAAAAATATGAGGAACGTGGCAAGTATTAGTGGGAATGGTATGAGGACCCTTCAAGGATACCACCTAGTAGCTACCCTTTTCTGGAAGGTGACCTAGTTACTATGAAACCATGTACACCACCAAAGTGAAATAATTCAAAAGGTATAATTTCCAAGCATACATTTTCATAATGAAGAAAGGAATATATGCACCATTCTCAAACCATTTAATTACTAAAGTGACACTTAACATGAGACGATACTTCTTACCTCATGAAGCATTACCTGTCATCTACATCAGGCCATGCCAATGTGGCAGATGGTGCTATGTTGATGAAGATGAATGATGATGTGTGGTGGAGAGAAGGGAATTTTTCTACTCAATGTGGGATCATTTGGTCATATGGCTCTTGTAACTCCATGTATTCTACCTATGCTCCTCGAGACATCATATCCTTAGTTACCCATAGCCTAGGGGGTAACATCCGGCTCCTACATGTGGAAATGTACTCACCGTAGAGTGCATGAGAGCCTAAACATATCCTAGTAATAATTGTTCGTACACATACTCAAGAAATATATTATATAATTGAGGGGTGGATTTCTCACCATTTATTCATACAAGCAAAACTTCAATAATTCCAAATTTTCCAATTATTCTTTTAAAAAAAAATTTCATTTTTCAAAACAAAATCAACTAACATGTAATCATTCAAGAAAATTTATCACAACAACTATGCATGGATGAAATAAAAAAAAATGTAAATTAAAGAAGTAATGGAAATGCAACTACTCTATGATGACATGAACACACAAATGCAAATTCAAGAAATAAAATGACCTACCTACTTATGTGGGGCCCAAGGCCCGTAGAAATCAAAACCCTAAATGTGTCAGGTTAAATCATACAACCAATTAAAGAACCTTCTCATCTCATCAAGGTATCTTTCCCTCTTCTTAATAATGTAATATAACAGAGATAAGTCAAGAAAAAATTAATCATGTGAATAAATAAGAATATAATGAATATCAAAATGCAACTAATATAGGTGGGAGGGAGGGAAAAAATATTGTTGGAGAGAATGGACACAAGCCTAATCCACCCATTGTTGAAGAGGGATGCCATGTATAGAAAACAACTCGTCTTCATCCTCACTTATAATACCATTACTCTTTGAAGGTTTAAAGGATTGAGAGATCCCATGAGGACCCTATGATTTCCTTGAGAAGGAGATATGAGATAATGGATAGACTCAGGTCTAGTGAAATAATCTTTACCTATACTCAAAACATGTTTCTTCTTCATTTGCAAATCCACACAAAAATGCCTAAGATGAAAACAATGTTTCTCTATGGTGTGATTCTATGACCACGATGGGATAGCCACAACCTTGTGCTCATCAAAATTTGATCATATAGGTGGTTGAAAATATTCATCATACAAAATTATGAGTCCACAAAAGGGTATGGATCACAACTCCCAAGGTATGACTGAAGATCAACATGAGTATAATGCAACAATTGATCCTCGAATGGATGAGACCAATATATGCTCATATCATCATCAGGTTTCCGATTACTTGGATTATCCAAATGGGAATAACAGTCCTCAGGTGATGACACCTCATCCCTCTTTGTTTGAAAAATAACCTCAATGTTGTAAATCGGGTGTCTATAAAAAATGAAATAATCCAAATCCCATTTACATCTCCCAAGACATATGAAATCATCAATGTGATCATAAAATATGTCAGATAGGTCCTTTAAAAAACTATTTTTATAAATGGGGATGATCACTTCTTCATTTTTATGTGCATAAGAAAAAGAAGGTTGAATGGATTCATCATCCAGCGTCCCATATGGGTTCTTAACTGTTGGTTGTGGAGCCTGATTCTATTCATGATTCAGAGGTTTGTTTCAGTCAGGCTTGGAACCCATTCCCTAATGGGAGGTGTGAGGGAACTTTCCCCCCAAAAACTATCACTAGGGGGGGGAAACAAAAATTTTTGTAGCCCCCCCCTGCCTAGTGAGGGATTCGGGGGAAGCACCCCGAAGAGAAATATTGGGAAAATTTTCCTTGTAAAATATTGTAATTTCGTAGTCAATCTGGACTGTTCATTATAAGGTCGCATATCTGATGGTAGAAATTATTTTAGGGATGTTTTTCCCTAGAAGGAAACCCTCTTTTTGAGGGAATTTTATTGTGGTTGTGTAGTTGTGTGATTATTTTATTCTAAGAGAGGAGACTATGAGAGGAAGTTACAGCAGTTGAGTTGTAGGTTGTATCCCTTCATTTTGTTGGATAATAAAAATAGGACTCGTCGATTTCTTTGGTGGACATTGATCCATATGGATTTTGGTGGCCTCCCACCTATTGCAATTGGTTCATTTTGGTAGTTTTCCAGTTTGGCAGGTTTTTCCTAGTTTTTGGGTCTCCGACTTTCGGGGTCGTTTTGAAGCCCTAAACAACATTTTTAGGTATTACCATAGTTAGAATAAAGATGGAGTCATATTCTGATGGAAACATGTGTATTCCTCAAAAATAACTTTCCAACAAGCCATCATGCGCCTAAAACGGAGATCGTATCCAATAGTTAAGACCCTGGGAAGTTGATGTACTAGCTTACCCCAACGGGGCCCACATGACTTTTGGCGCTTCATCTCCTAGGGTTATGTTTTTGGATGTCTAGGGTTTTTGAATTCATGTTTATTGTAAAAAGGAATGCATAGCTTCATTGTAATCATATTTTTGCGAATGAGCGCAGTCATCACATCCCTTCTTAGAGATAAGCCGCCACCATCCCAACAATCTTGTTTTCTGTTGCATTTTACTGTTTTAGCTTATTTCCTTATTGAATAGAAAAAAGTTTTACTGTATCTCTTTTATTATATGTTAAACATATTTTAATAATATGTATTCATTTAATTCTTCTCATAAAATCCAGATCAACTGCTCCTTGTCCTTCTTAATGCATGTCCCCAACAAGGTTAGGGTATAAATAATTGGGTCTCGAGCTTGTTTCTCTTGAGGACAAAATCTCTTTCATGCCAAAGAGACCTCTCACGGAGGGGGAAAATAAATATGACAAGATAGGAGATCCTTTCAAAATGTTGCTTGAGGAATCCCTCATGTAAAAGAGGAACAAGATGATGGATAGTTTTTCACAAATTCTTTAGCGGCTACCAACACCCAACATATCTTCCTCGAGTGGAGGCACCGCCCCATTCAAGGTACAAATAAACTTTTGTATTCCTATATTTGAAGGTTAGATAGATGCATATGTTGTAGAAAAATGGTTGAATCTACGAGAAGGGTATTTTTTTGTCTATAAATTTTCAAATAGAGAAAAGATTACTTTTGCATTCCTCAAATTCATTTCCCGTGTCAAAGATTGGTGGGAAAATTTATGTGAGAAAAATGAAATGGAGGAACCCTCATTATTTATAGTTGTGGTCACTTGGGAATCGTTCAGATATTCTATTAAGGAATAATACCACCCTGTCGGAATTTATGACGACTTGTATACAAAATGAACCACACTGCAGAAAGAAAGAGACCAAGCAGTGCCAGAGTTCACAAATATCTTCCATACCTTGTGCACCAAGCTGGGTGTCAAAGATTATGAGTGAAATATGGTGTTCAAGTATCGCAGTTCTGTGCATAGATATATGCATAATGAAATGTAATTTTTTGAAATCTCGTCCTTGGGCGTGACCTATCGATATGTCGTCAAAATCAAGAAGAATCTTACACAAAAGACGCAGAAATTTGGGCATGGGTAACCCTCACAACAAAAGCTAGAAAAGGGAGGCCCCAACCTGCAGAACAAAGGAAAAAGAAAATATGGACAACATCAGGACAACCAATCGAAGCCACAAGCAAATAAGGACACTGGAAAGAAAAACAAATATACTAGGAAGTGGTGTGACTTCCATAAGATCCCTTAGCATAACACTATTGATTGCCACTCAAAGTTGTTGATGGTAGATGAAGTGAAAGATTTTGAATCAGATGCGGGTTCTGACTCTAATTCAGAACCAGAAAGAGGGATATTAATCCTTAACTTGGAACCCGTTTCCACTGTTGCTACCACCAATCTCCATATCGGTGAACTAGATGATCCAGAAGAAGGAGAACGCCTTTTGCATTCATAGATGTGGGTAAAAGGCACCCCACTACACTTCATCATTGATAGTGGTGTCTAGAAGAAAGTCATCTCATTAGAGGTCTTCAAGAGGCTATCCCTGCCGAAAACATCGCACCCGCAACCCTACACAATTGGATGGCTCCACCAAGGAAGTGATATCCACATCATTCAACATTGTTGACTATCGTATGACATCAATCCCTTCAAAGATGAGGTATTGTGTGATGTTTATCCTCTCGAAGTTTGTAACATTCTTTTTGGCCAATCTTATTTATGGAAACCTCATGTTGTATATGAGTCTAGGCCTCATAGTGTTATTATTACTTTGTATAAGAAATTGTACAGGATACCCGAGGCAGTCCCACCTACTGTTATTTTCTTGATATCTACCAAGCAATGCAGGAAGGTCATCTCTCAGACCAAGAAATTTTCCTTCTTTGTGATTCTCTCTCAGAGTGAGAAAAATATCAGAACCACATCCAGGGCCTCCCTATCATTTCTCTCCGCACAACAAAAGCAAGTGGATAAGTTCATGGAGGAGTAATCAGATATCTTCTCCTCACCTATTGGGGTACCTCTTCACTGTTAGTTCAAGCATCCCAATGATATGACGCTCAATGCACCACTACACAATGGGAAAGTCTATCACTGCTCTCTATTAGAAAATGAGGATATCAAGAGGCATATCCAAGAACTGCTCCACAAGGGGCAAATCCATCCCAACTCATCTCCTTGTGGGAGCCCAATCGTACTAGTGTAAAATAAGGATGGGACCTGGAGACTTTGCATTGATTACTGGGCCCTGAATAAAATCATGGTTCGAAACTAGTACCCGATTCCCCTAATCGACGACCTCCTTGATTAGCTCATGAGGGACAAATATTTCAGTAAGATTCATCTGAATTCTGGCTACCACTAGGTCCCAATAGAACAAACATATGTATAGAAGACTTCCTTCAAGTCAAAATAAGGTATTTTCGAATGGTTGGTCATACACTTTGGTTTGACAAATGATCCAACAACTTTCATGAGGATGATGGACGATATCCTATGACCTTTCACCAGTAGTTTTGTAGTGGTGTTTCTAGATGACATCCTCATCTACATCAAGACTTGGGTGGAACACTTGCTTCATATTTAGCAGGTTATGCACACCTTGTGGCAACACAAGCGATATGCCAACTTGGAAAAATTCTTCTTCAGCATGGACAGGGTCCATTGCCTAGGATACATCATTGATCAACATGGTGTGCATGCGAATCCAACCAAGATCCAAGTCATCCATGACTGGCCATCACCAGCCACACTCATTAAGCTTCAAAGATTCTTGGGCCTTGCCAATAGCTATCGCAGGTTTGTGTTGGGATTATCTCATATCGCATGGGACCTCATCCAAGTAACTAGGGGTGGTGGTAAGGAAACATTTGTGTGGGGCATGTCCCAACAACAATATTTCGATGATTTGAAGAAACTCTTGTGCTCATCCCTAGTACTTTCATTACCAAATCTTCAATATCCATTAAAGATCAAGACCTATTCTTCAAACTATGTTGTGGGTATTGTCCTCACTCAAAACGAACACCCCATGGAATATCATAGTAAGACACTATAAGGTGTTGTCCATAAGTACCCTACATACAACAAACAAATGTACTCCATTGTGAAATTTTGTTGCCAGTGGAGACATTAAATTCTTAGGAAGGAGAAAATCATCCACACTGATCATAAGCCACTGTAGTTCATGCAGACACAAGGAAAATTGTAGAATGACTTCCATCAGAAGTGGTCCACATACTTGCAGCAGTTCCATCTCAACATAAATTTTCAAGCACAAAGTACCAACCAAGTTGTTGATTGCCTCAGCCAACCTCCATTCATGACACTCACCATGGTCCTAGACTCTTATGACCACGATACCTCTAGATGGATATACCTCTATGAGATAGACCCTGACTTCGCCACCACCTACCAAATGTTGGGACGAAACTCAGTTATCGCTAATTTCCATCTTTAGGATAGGTTGTTCTTCCATCTGGGCCATCTCTGTGTTCCATCAAGTGATAAAGTGAAGTTGATTTGGGAATCTCACCACAGTTGGGTGGTAGGACACTTCAGAGTTGAAAAGACAGTGGCAGTGCTGCAAACACATTTGTGCTACTGAAACTTCAACAGGATGTTGGCAAGTATATCAAGTCCTGCACTGCCTACGCTATTTCCAAATCGTCCACTAAGAAACAGGGCTTGTACAACCCTCTACCTACTTCTAACAAGCCATGGGAATCCATCTCAATGGACTACATGTCGGGCCTTCCATCCACCAAGAGGGGAAATGACTGTGTTTTGTGGTTGTTGATTGTTTTTCCAAGATGGAGATTCTAGCCGTCTCGAAGAACATAATCACAATAGAGGCCACTTCCAAGATCTTTTTTGAACAAGTATGGGTAAATTTTGGAATCCCATAAACCATTGTCTCAGATCAAGACAATTGGTTCCCTAGTACATTCTAGTCAAGCCTCTGGTCACTGCAGGACACCAAGATTTGGTCACTCCAAGAGCTCTGGTCAATCAGATGATCCTTCATATCCTATGCATGTACAATTATAAGCACCCCCTCACATGGTATGATAGTATTCCCTATGTCAAGTATAGCTAAAATCGAGTCCTACATAGCTCAACTAGCCACAACCCCTTTCAGGTGGGGCTGGGATTCCAACCATTGGTCCCCATGGATGTTGCACTACCCTGGTGGCCTCCTCGACTGACTCATCCCCTACTCCACTTGAAGATGACAAAGCCACCTGTTTCATTGAGAGGATCCAACAAATCCTCCAACAGGGTGAGGCTATTTTACATAATTCTAATGCCAAGTACAAGAAGCGCCATGATCAACATCGTGTGTCACATAAGTTTTAGGTGGGCTACAAATTTTTGTTGCACTTGTAGAAACAAATCCTTACAGTGCCCTATCAGAAGCTTCATCCATTTCATTATGGGTCGTACACCATCACCAAGGATGTAGGTGACAATTTTTCTGATATGAACATTCCTCCTTTCCTTGGCCTGCACCAGGTATTCAATGTGGCTCCCATTTGGCCATTTTTTCCACCATTATTGGACACCTCAAAGATAGCAGAGTAGTTGACACTGACATATCTCAACCATGACTACATGAAACATGAATCTAGTGATAATATTGTGGACAGATAGATTAATGACACTCGACATCAAAAGATACATCTTTATTGACGCCGACGCCCTCTACTCCTCAACCCGCAGGTCAGAAGGTCAGCGTGCACACATGATCTTTTCTTTTTTCCACACGGCCCGAAGAACTCTAACGCTCTTCTATTTCCCTATTGGTAAATCTGCACCCACAACAATCCTCGCTGGATCCCCTCTTTACACTTGGAAGATAGGACTTCGCGACTTCGCGAATCCAGTGGTCGAGCGTTGGACTCTCGAATCCTTGAATCCCGATACAGTCAACGCTGACCTTTTCCCCTTTTTCCTTTCGGGGTTTTTCTCTACCATGATTTCGGCACCCGTGATGTCGAAAAACTTGTCTTACCGACTCCCGAATCCTGATTTGCTGAAACTCCGATGCACTCGCGAGTTTGACTTTTCAACGCCCCCTCACCTCTGTCGGGATTTCGGACTTTGCGGTATCGCGAATCCTGATGCAAATGTTTCAGGATTTCTCGCCACGAAACTCCGAAATGGTGTGCCACCTATCCACTCGTTGACTCCTCCGTGGCCCACACAATCCTCTTGGCTTTCAGGATATCGCGTATCGGAATATCGCGATTCCTGTTGTAATGTTTACAGAAATTCAACCCACGAAACCCCGATATGGAATTCCACATGTAAATACGACGACCCTAGTGGCGTGGTCCTGCCCCTCCTGAGCTTTGAACCCTTTGGGAATACTTCGTCGTATCTCCCCTGCACCTCTATAAGATCTGGCATCTCATGAAATTTCGTGAATTCTCCTCAGAGAATTCTAACCATCCATTCCTCCTTGACGATTCTTGTGAATAGCTAAGTGTTCCTCCATGAAAAATTATCCACCTATGGCACAAACTTACAATGCCTTCTTAATACTTCCAGTCACAACTTCCCTGAGTTGTTCTTCAATAGTTTGAAGGCCTTATCCTTCCTAATCTTTTTCTTATAACTCTGAGCCTTAGAAAAGACTCTTGCATGCACTCCTTGTGGCAACCTTCAGACACTTCCTAGTGCTGAATTTCCTTCGACCCTGTGCACACCTGCAACAATAGTCTCTCAATTCTTTGCTCAAATTCACAACCCTGAGACTTCACTTAGCCTGCACACTCCTTGCATGGATCATGTGCCTGCCTGGACTTTTGAGGAAATGAGAACAAAAATAAAACTATCTGAGCTTCAGAGATGCAACCCTGAATTCTTGTCGACGCACTCCTTGTGGACACTTCAACTGCACTCCTTGTAGGAATTCTTACTCAGATAGAGAAACAGTTGAAACTCATTCCTTATTCCTTTCAGACTTCAACCTCAAAGCATGAAATCATATACACAGCATATAAAGCAAATGTATAACAGGAAGAAAACATTCATCAGCATATTATTCAACATGAATGCACAGAGAACAAACACAAAACCATGAATTTGAATCAACCTCTTTCTATTAATCCAAATATATGTACATGGGTGCTCTTACATAGCTCTCTGCTTCTTTTCTATGCTCCTCAATCCTCTGCTTCAATCTAATTATTTTACAATACACAATGAGGGTGTCTATATCCCGTTTCCCTCTTGTGCTCTAAAACAGTCTAATCTAGAATTAAATTCTATCTACCTGCATTAACTACTTTAAATTCCTTCTACCTACTAAGGACGAGAACAAATTTCTCAAGGTACATTTACATTATACAAGTGTGCTTCCTCTTAATGACTTCATTTAATATTGTGCAATAACTTCAAGGAAATTTCAAAATTTGCGCTGGTGCTTGTCCATCTATATTTTGTTTCCATGTTGGCTCGCTTGATGTTGGCGATGCTCCTGCATCATACTCCCTGGCTTGAAAATTTTCATGGGCTCCTGTCCATGAGCTCATGCACGGTCTGTCCATGCTTCTGTATATCCGCTTCGGTCTCCCAGCTAGCATCTTCAACTGGATGGTTCCTCCATTTGATCAGATACTCAAAGTATTTCTTTCACCTGGTCTTCTTACTTACTCTTTTATCCATCATGCGCTCCATCTGTGGCTTGTCTGCAACTCACATCTACTTTGTCCACTAGATCACTAGTTTCTCATTTCCAGTCTCTGTTTCCCCAGCTTTATATGGGTACAAATATGAGATATTGAATATCAGATAAATTCCGATCCCATCGGGTAATTCAATCTCGTAAGAATTCGCCCCAAATTTCCTCAAGATCATACATGGTCTGATTTTCTTCATCTTCAATTTATTATATGTTCCTCTCAGAAACCTTCCCTTCCTTAGATGTGCCAGAATCAAGTCACCAACCTCAAACTGAAGTTGTCTTTTGTGCTAATATGCTCTACGCTTGTATTCTTGTCTCAAATTCAGTAGTCGCTCCTTCCCTGGTAGTGAAGTTCTTTCATCGCCTCTGTGAATTCCTCTGCACTAGCGCTTCTAGTCGCAGTCTGTTCTGAATCTCTCATATCAGAAATTCCCCTTGGCTACATGCCATACACAATCTGAAATGGACTCTGCCCTGTTCTCTTGTTGACCGAGTCATTATAAGCAAACTCTGCCTGTGGTAATATGTTGTCCCACTGGTTGTGGTGTTCTGTCACCAAGCTTCTCAGCAAGTCTCCTAGACTTCTGTTTACCACTTCTGTCTATCCATATGTCTAAGGATGATAAGCTAAACTAAATGGAAAGTTAGTTCCTGACTTTTTCCATAAGGTCCTCCAAAAATTCCCTATGAACTTCGTATCTCGATACAAAACTATACTCTTTGGCAACCCATGAAGTCAAATGACCTCTTTGAAAAACAGGTTCGCAATGTGTGTTGCGTCACTGGTCTTCTGACATGGAATGAAGTGTGCCATCTTGGAAAATCTATCCACCACCACAAAGATTGAATGAACACCTCTTTGTGTTCTTGGCAACCCCAATACAAAATCCATGTTGATTACATCCCACAGCCTCTCAGGTATGGGCAATGGTTGATAAAACCCTGCATTCTACTTCCTTCCCTTCGAATGCTGGAAAATTCTGCATCTGTCCACAAATCTCTTGACATCTTCTCGCATTCTAGGAAAAAAATATGACTCATTCAGCTTTGCGAATGTCTTGTCATGACCAATGTGCCCTGCCAATCCTCCACTATGTTTCTCCTTCAGCAGATTCTCCCTCATGGAGCATTTCAGAATACACAGTTGATTACCTCTAAACAGTAATCCTTCCTGGATCATGTAGTCTATGCATTGGCTTCTATCCCTGAGAATTGGATTCTCTGTTGCTTCATACGCCTCCTTAAAATCTGGATCATCAGCGTACACATTCCTAAGATCATCAAAACCTGACGTTTTGACTTTGAAATCCTGCAACAACAAACACTTCCTGCTCAAAGAATCAACAACTTTGTTAGCAGTACCAGAAATATGTTTAATCACAAAAGTGAAATTCTGCATATACTCAACCCATTTAACATGTTTTTGATTCAACTTCTCCTGTTGAGTCACAAACTGCAATGCATGGTTATCACTTTACAAGACAAACTCTTTCGGGATCAAGTAATGTCTCTATTTCTTCAATGCCTGGATGATAGCATAAAACTCCTTATCATAAGTGGAGTATTTCACTTTTGCTTCATTCAGCTTCTCGTTGAAGTATGCTATCGGCCTGTCTTCCTGACTCAAGACTGCCCCGATTGCAAATCCACTTGCATCGCATTTCATCTGAAATGTCCTTTGGAAATCTGGCAACACCAAAACTGGTTGTTCCGTGATCTTCCTCTTCAACAGATTAAAACTTTTCTCAGCCTCTTCAGTCCAGTGAAAAGATTTGTGTCTTTTCTTCATTGTATCCATCATCACTGCACTAATTCCACTGAAATTCTTGATGAACTTCTGGTAGAAACTAGCCAATCCATGAAAACCTCTCACCTCAAAAATATTCTTCGGTGATGGCCAATTCTTGATTACCTCCACCTTATCTGGATCCATCCTCAACTCATTTGCCGAAATAAAAAACCCCAAGTAAATGAGCTCTGTCTTCATGAATGAGGACTTCTTCATGTTTATCAACAACTTCTTCTGCTGCAATCTCTGTATCACTGTAGACAAATGCTTCAGATGTTCTGCCACTGTTTTACTGTAAACCAGTATGTCATCCAAATACACAATGACAAATTTTCCGATGAACTCCCTCAGGACTTCGTTCATAAACCTCATGAAGGCAGTCGGTGCATTTGTTAAACCAAACAGCATAACAAGCCATTCATAAAACCCCTCATTGGTTTTGAATGTTGTCTTCCATTCATCACCTTCTCTCATGCGAAATTGATGATAACCGCTTTTCAAATCAATCTTTGAAAAATACTTTTCTCCACTCAAGCAATCCATCAGATCATCCATCCTTGGCAATGGAAATCTATACCTAATGGTTATCTTATTAATCTCCCTCGAGTCAGTATACATCCTCCAGCCTCCATCTTTCTTCGGACTGAGTATCGTTGGAACAACACATGGACTCAAGCTTTCCCTGACCAAACCTTTGTCCAATAAATCCTGGAATTTCCTTTTAACTTCTTCATTCTCTTACGACATCAACCTATATGCGACTTTGTTTGGAAAATTGGCTTCTAGTATGAGGCCGATATGATGATTCACACTTCTAATCGGTGGCAACGAACGAGGTAATTTGTCCACTACTATGTCAACGAACGCTTCCAGTAGTTCTTGAACTTCTTTTGGTAAATCATCCACTCTTGTCCTAGTCAGAACCATCTTAGGCTTCCTGACCACAATGAATTTTGTTTCTTCCTTCTTCTTAACCTCTATAAGAAGTTCCTTCCCACTCATGAGAAGTACTATGTTGCTTACTTCCGGTTTCACCTCCTTATCCTTAATTGGAAGCAACATGTGTGTCCTCCCATTCTTCTCTAGGGTGTATGTGTTCATTCTCCCATCATGAATCACATTCCTGTCATATTGCCATGGTCTACCTAGAAATATATGACAAACATCCATAGGAATGACATCACATAATATCTTATCATTATATTCTTCTATCTTGAATTCAACTAAACATTGTTTAGTGATAGTTACCTGGTGTCCTTTCTGTAGCCACGAAACTTTGTATGGGCTTGGATGATCAGTCATCTCCAGCTCCAACTTCGCTACCATCTCGGTTGAAATGAGATTATCCATGCTACCACTGTCTACAATGACCTTGCATACCCTGTCCTTGGTCTTGCAAGCAGTCCTGAAAAGTCTGGTCCTTTCGACTGAACTTTACACCTCCTTCTCGGGTGTCAAAAGGACTTTTTGCATCATCAATGATCTTCCGCCTTTAGCGTCTTCTTCCTCAACATCCCACCTCTGTGCCTTGGCGATGTGAGCTTCTCCAATATCCTTCTTTTTATGTGGACACTCGTAAGACTTGTGCCCATTCTTTCCACATGTGAAGCATGTTATTACTCCACCTCTTCCTCATCCTCTACCTCTAGTACGAGGAAAAGTGTTGTTGTCAGCATAGTCTCCTCTCTGCTCAGTATGTTGCCCTCTTTGTTCATCATATGGCCCTCTCTGTGAGGTTCCACATATCTTAGTTCGAGTCTGACGTTTCTTCCAGTCCTCTTTGGGCTTCTGATATTTTTCCTGGTAACTGATTTGCCTCTTGACTGACTTCTGCCTTCGCCTCTTTGACTTTGCTTTCGGCTCAGCTTCTCTTCCACTTTCAGAGCCATATGATAAGCATCTTCCACCGTTCATATGGTTACCATGCTCATCTCATCCTCGATATCATATCTCAGGCCATTCATGTATCTAGCAACTTTTTCATCATCGCTCTCCCGATGACCTACCCTGATGTTCAGTTTGTAGAATTCCTCAGTGTATTCTTTCACTGTCATCAGTTTCTATCTTAGGTTCTGCATCCTCCTAAATAGATTAATTTGATAATCCCTGGGGATGAATTTCACCTTAATCTTCGTGATCATTCTGTCCTAGCTCTTGATCTTTTTCTTTCCCTTGCAGCGTCTGTCAGCTTGTAGTTCATCCCACCACAATGTTGCATGTCCCTTCAATCTTGTGACAACATGCTTGACTTTCTTGTCTTCTTTGACATATTCATAGTCAAACTATGTGTCTAGAGCTTTAATCCAGTCTAGAAGCTCCTCTGCATCCAAGTTTCCCTCATAAACTAGAATGTCCATTTTCCCTCTTGCACCCATCCTTGCAATAGCTCTGATCAAACGTTCGTTTGATGCATCTTTAGCTGCAACTTCTTCTTCACGTTCAACCTCAACTTCACTTTCAGAATCACTAATATCCCCCGCACTGACTATACACCTTTGTGTTGTCTCCCTTTCTTCGAGTCTAGCTCATAGATCACGCATTTCTCTCTCCATAACTGGATCTGTCATCTACCTGCCTCTTCTTCGCGGCATTTCCCTCTCCTCTGGTGGATCGGTTGTTTACCTGTCCCTTCTCCTTGGTGGCATGGTGAATTCTCTTTCTCTGCTACAGAAAGCAAAGACCCTTTCTGTGCTCTGATACCAGACTGACACTGACGCCCTCTACTCCTCAACCCACAGGTCGAAAGGTCGGCATGCACACAGGATCTTTCCTTTTTTCTACACAGCCCGAAGAACTCTAACACTCTTCTATTTCCCTATTGGGAAATATGCACCCATAGCAATCCTCGCCGGATCCCCTCTTTACACTTGGAAGATCAGACTTCACGACTTCGCGAATCTAGTGGTCGAGCATTGGACTCTCGAATCCCCGAATCCCGATACAGTCAACGCTAACCTTTTCCCCTTTTTCCTTTCGGGGTTTTTCTCTACTGTGATTTCGGCACTCGCGATGTTGAACAACTTGTCTTAGAATCCTGATTTGTCAAAAATCCGATGCGCTCGCAAGTTTGACTTTTCAACGCCCCGTCACCTTTGTCGATATTTTGGACTTCGTGGTATCAAGAATCCTGATGCAAATGTTTCAGGATTTATCACCACAAAACTCCGAAATGGTGTGCCACCTATCCACTCGTTGACTCCTCCATGGCCCACACAATCCTCTTGGCTTTTAGGATATCGCGTATCGGAATATCGTGATTCTCATTGCAATGTTTACGAAAATTCAACCCATGAAACCCTGATATGGAATTCCACGTGTAAATTCGACGACCCTAGTGGTTCGGATCTATGGTCCTGCCCCTCCTGAGCTTTGAACCCTTTGGGAATACTTTGCCGTATCTCCCTTGCACCTCTGTAAGATCTGACGAATCATGGAATTTTGTGAATTCTCGTCAAATAATTCCGACTGTCCGTTCCTCCTTGACGATTCCTATGAATAGCTAAGTGTTCCTCCATGAAAAATTATCCACCTATGACACAAACTTACGACGCCTTCTTAATACTTCTAGTCACAACTTCTCTACGTTGTTCTTCAGCAATTTGAAGGCCTTATCTTTCCTGATCTTTTTCTTATAACTCTGAGCCTTAGAAAAGACTCTTGCATGCACTCCTTGCGGCAACCTTCAGACACTTCCCAGTGATGAATTTCCTTCGACCCTGTAGACACCTGCAACAACAATCTCTCAATGCTTTGCTCAAGTTTTCAACCCTGAGACTTCACTTAGCCTGTGCACTCCTTGCACGGCTCCTGTGCCTGTCTGCACTTTTGAGGAAATGAGAACAAAAATAAAACTATCTAAGCTTCAGAGACGCAACCCTGAATTCTTGTCGACCCACTCCTTGCGGACACTTCAATTGCACTCCTTGCGGGAATTCTTACTCAGATAGAGAAACAATTGAAGCTCATTCCTTCTTCCTTTCAAACTTCAACCTCAAAGCATGAAATCATATACACAACATATAAAGAAAATGTATAACAGGAAGCAAACATTCATGAGCATATCATTCAACATCAATGCACAGAGAACAAACACAAAACCATGAATTTGAATCAACCTCTTTCTATTAATCCAAATATTTATACATGGGTGCTCTTACACAACTCTCTGCTTCTCTTCTATGCTCCTCAATCCTCTGCTTCAATCTAATTATTTTACAATACACAATGAGGGTGTCTATATCCCGTTTCCCTCTTGCGCTCTAAAACAATCTAATCTAGAATTAAATTCTATCTACCTACATTAACTACTTTAAATGCCTTCTACCTACTAAGGACGAGAGCAAATTTCTCAAGGTCTATTTACATTATACAAGTGCACTTCTTCTTAATGAATTCATTTAAGATCACGCAATAACTTCAAGGAAATTTCAAAATTTGCACTGGTTCTTGTCCAACTGTCTTTTGTTTCTGCACTAGCTCACTTGATATTGGCGATGCTCCTGCATCATTTATCGAGTTGTCAAAGTAGGGCAGCTCTTTCACCAAGGCAAGTGGCTCACCTGGGGCCAAATTCAACAAAAATTTCCTCATCGTATGGGGGAACTCAACGCAATGGAGACCATTAATTCCTAAGGGGGAGGATTTATCCATATGGATTTTGGTGGCCTCCCACCTATTCCAACTAGTTCATCTTGGTAGTTTTCCAGTTTGGCAGTTTTTTTCTAGTTTTTGGGTCCTCAACTTCTAGGGCCGTTTTGAGGCCCTAAACAACATTTTTAGGGCTCACCGCAGTCAAAATGTACACAAAGTTTTAGTCAGACAAGAATATGTGTATTCCTTAGATAGACCTTTCCAACAGGCTATCGTGCACCTAAAAAAAATATCCTATGCAAAAGTTATGACCCCAGAGAGTTGATGTACTAGCTTACCCCAACGGGGCCCACATGATTTTTGGCGCTTCATCTCCTAGGGTTATGTTTTTAGATGTCTAGTGTTTTGGCATTCATGTTTATTGTAAAAATTCCTTCAGAGCCGCATTGTAATCATCTTCTTGCAAATGAGTGCATTCATCACATCTTTTCTCAGAGATAAGCCGCCACCATTCCAACAAGCTTGTTTTTCATTGCATTTTATAGTTTCAACTTATTTCCTTATTGAATAGAAACAAATTTTATTGTATCTTTGTTATTCTATGTTAAACATATTTTAATAATCTGTATTCATTCCGTTTTGCTTATAAAATATGGATCAGATGTATCCCACACTGGGTGAACCATGTATATCTATGTCTCTATTGTATTGTGTATCTTTTATGTTTTATTTCCACATTTGTTTTATTTTATTGCTCTGTAATCTTGTTTTTCTAACATTAACATGTTGTCTTCTTTAGATCCTTCCTCTTTTGTTTCATAGTTTTCTTCATGGAATTTTTCTTCAAGCACTTATTTTGCAGAGGTTGGATGGCATTCTTCATCTATAATCTCATCATCTACTGGAAAATCTTCTTTGTAAATAAAATACTTGAGATCTTGGAAAGTATATTGCAAATTTTGAGTGGTTGGGCCCTAATACCTATGAAATTGTTAAACAAGATTTGTGGATGAAGGTATGCTCCTTGGATAGCATGAATGCATGATCCACTTCTATTGTCTTAACCCTATAGATGTTATAAACAATCACATTAGTATATCATCATGTAACACATTCAATGTTGAAGAATAATTTTTATAATTCACAACATGTGTGACTACTAGGGTTGTGTTACAATTAAACTTTGGACAATTCCTATTCCACTCTGGAGGGTAATCATTTGGATACCTAGGAATTCCTTAGATATCAAGGGATGGATATAATTGATGTGTATGACAAGGTGTCATGGTTCCATTAACTGGAATGGAACTTCAATTAAATTGCTCGAATAGATCAAGGATCATCTAGATGAAGAGGGTAGCTTCCCTCAATGGAGTTACCAAATAAAATTATACGAAGTTAATCAAAATTGTGAGGGTAAGTTCCCTCAGTGGAATCTCCGGGTAAGTTATAGATAAGTTATTTGGGATAGAATTTAGAAGTGTCAATATGGGATCAGAAAGGATTCGAAATCCTCCCTGACAACAACGCCAAAATGTTATTGAACAATGTTTTTTGGGGGAAAATCCCAACACAAGAAACAAATGTGTTACACAACTAGGGAAACCTATCATTGTCACCTCAATATATATCCCCCTCATTTTAGTGAATGACCAGTCCCACAGAAGGGAGCTTTGTAACGTAACCAACCCCCAACCGGGTCATGTCACTTTTAAAATGACCAACTAACAAATTTTAATACTAAATCTATATGCGGAAATAACACTCAACATGGAATTCATATACATGTAACTGTCTATGCTACTTAAAAATGTAAATACAATTTCTTAAATATGCATAGAAACAACTAAATAGAAGATATAAACCTTCAACCACATAAATTGGGATTTAAATGCATCATTATGCTCATAGAAAGAAATAATAACCAAATATATTTTAGATTGAATTGCAAAACAACTATATCAACATTATACATGAGTAAACACAACAAATATAACACTTTTATTCTAAAATGTGCATCCTGCTATAGAGGACATATGTCCCTCCCAAGAATAGAATTTCTATTTTATTTCTTAATAACAAGACACCCCCGATATGGGGATATGAATCCACAAGAGACGAATGTCCCTAAGGTTGGATAATGTCCCCCTTTCAGCAGTTAAACCCTCAACTAATTTCATCCCATGAGCACACTTCCCCTTAACCAACAAAATCCAAGGGATGACATCCCCCTTCACTGATAATAGTCTTTCAAGACTTTCCACTCCACTCTAAGGCTTCCATCCTAGTTTGGATATGAATTATTCTTTATGGGACTTCCAGAATTCCACAATTACAAAAGAAAATTTACCCAACAACAAAATGCATGATTCCTTGGTGAAATTCAAACGAATCATTACTCCCAGGAACACAACCTCTTTCTACATGAAATTATTACTTGAAACAACAACCAAACATGCCCATAAAAATTTCCTTCAATATTCAACACTCAAAACTCCATTGTTGGCCACAAAAATTCATGTAAAAACAACTCTCTATGCAAAAACATGAATGCATAATTCTGGTCTCCTACCCATACCGATTTCCTCACTTTCTCTTGCTTTCTTGATTTTAACTCTTCCCGAAGATGATTGTGGTCAACCCCCATGCTCCCAATGACTATGAGATGTGACTCTCACACCGACCCTATTATGTGAATTTAATGATCGGGGTCTAGAAAACTAAACAACTAATGGAAGGTTCATGGTAAGGATAATTTAGAAGGAAATAAGAAATGGGTTTTGGTTTAATAGATATAGGTAAAATAATCCCCCATTGGACCCCTTCCCCTTCTTGTCGATACTTAGCCCCCAATATTTGTTTGTGTCCATCTATAGTTGGCGCTACATTTTATTCATTATATTCAATTTAAAAATGATTTACATATTACATCGTTTTGTCTCTAGGCCATTCATCATAATTACAATATTCATCACTAGTTTGGGGTTTGAAAACAAGGAAATACATTCCCCTCCCCTTGCAAATTGCATTTTCCTTAGTGCACAAAACCATACAATTTACACATTGATATATATAAAAAGGTTACATCAAAATACTTGATAGTTATGCAACTTAATGACTAGCACAAAAAATCCAAACAACAAATATCCTTTCCCCTCAACCGACACATTGGTTGTATAATAAATATCAGAGTTGTGGCTCCAGGAATCCCAGCTACCAAAATGGAGTCTTCATTCACTTATGTGCAAATGTACATTTGGTTTTCTTTAAAATTTGTAAAACTTTGTGGGTATGCCTCCCACATGGGTTCCTCGTTCTCCCATGTAGCGTATTTAGAACCATAATAGGTTCATTGAACCTTTACCAATCCTATATCTTTTCTCCTAAGCACTTTGATTTTCTTGTCGAGGATGTGCATTGGTTTCACTCATAAATCTTCTTCATGTTCCACCTGGATCACATTCCAATCAATCACATGACTAGGATCATGTACATACCCTTTTAACGAAGACACATGTAATTAATTATGAATTCTCATGGATGTAGGTAATGCTAACATGTATATAGTTGCACCTATTTTTTCTAATATCTGCAAAGGCCCACAATATCTTGCTTCCAACTTTGGGAAATTTCCCAATTTCAACAAGCTTCTCTTGGATTTAACTTTTAAAAATAAATGTTCTCCAAATTTGAATTCTCTGTTTGTTCTCTTTTTATTGCCATGCCTCTTTTGTCGATCCTGTGCAACTTTCAAATTATGCTTGATATTTACCATCTATTATTTCATTTCCTTTAACAATTTGGGCCCAATCACGAATCTATTTGCTCGATTATCCCATCTTATTCATGTGTTTCATTTTCTCCCTACAATGCTTCAAACAAGCTCATCTTCAATGATTCATGATACCCATTATTATAAAAAAATTCAACTAAATGGATGTAATCCTTCCACCTAGAAGGATTTTCCATTACATACATTCTCAAGATATATTCAATTACTCGATTAATCCTTTTTGTTTTCCCACCCAACTCTGGGTGATACGCTATACTGAAATTAAAATTTGTCCCAAACCCATTAAACAACCCCTTCCAAAACTTTGAAGTGAACTTGGGGTCTTGGTCCGATATTATTATCATAGGCACAACATGTAGCCTAGGAACTTCTCTTATACAAATTTATGCAATGTTGGCTTCCTTATGATCTACTTTCACTGGAATTAAATGTGCAACCTTTGTAATCTTGTCCACCACTACCATGATGGAATCATGATGCCTTATTTTCCTAGGAAATTTGGTAATGAAATTTTAGTAACCACTTCCCATTTCCATTTATGACTAGGAAGTGGCCGCAACAATCCTATGATATGTCTATAATCAATCTTTACCTTATGACATTCCATGACATTCCATGCATATGGCCAAATAATTCATGACATCTTTCTTCATACCAAGTGAAAAATATTGGTCTCTTACAGTTGCAATAATTTTCTAGTATCCTGGATTTCCAACGTATGGCACATTATTCATCTCCTTTAGAACTAACTTTTTGAATTCCTCATAATTGGAACATTAAATATGTTCTGGAATAAGAGGATTTCATCATCTTATATTTTTAATCCTTATATTTTTGTTGTACATCATTTTGTTGTAAGCCTTCTTTAACTTCCACATAATGTTGATCTATTTTTACAACCTCTAGAAATTTGTCTTTTATATATGTTTTGCACATACTAATGATTGTAGAATGCATTTTATGCAAAATTGTGTTGAGTGCATAAGATACCTTGTTCTCTTTGCCCTTTATATGATTTATGTCAAAGTTGTATTAACTAAGGAATTTCAGCCATCTAGTTTGTCTAGCATTGAGCGTTGGTTGTTCAAACAAATATTTCAGACCACTATGGTCTATTGTTAATTAAAATTTTCTTCCCATAGGGTAATGCCTCCACATCCTTAAGGAATGTACTATGGATTTGAACTCTAAGTCATGTGTAGCATAATTTATTTCATGTTCCTTCAATTTTATTGAATCATGACAAATTACATGTCCATTTTGCATAAGGACTCCATTAAGCCCTTCCTTGCATGCATCTATGCACACAACAAAATCCTCATCTAGATTTGCAACTTTTAAAATAGGTGCATTGGTTAGCAAATCCTTTAAGCACTAGAATTTTTCTTCACACTTGGCACTCCACTCAAATTTCACTCCTTTCTTTTGCAAATATGTTATTGGGTGTACAATCTTGGAGAATCCAATAACGAATCTCATGTAGTAACCAGCTAGACCCATAAATGACATAACCTCGAAAATGTTTGTTGGTGTTGGCCAAATTTTGATTGCTTCAATATTTTTCAGATCCAATGCTATACCACCTTTTGAAACATTGTGACCCAATAAAGAATTTTCTTTTGATAAAAAATGCACTTACTCAATTTGGTGTACAATTGGTTCCCTCTTAACACTTGTAGCACCATCCTCAGATGTAACTCATGGCCTTCCTTTGTGTTGGAATAGATAAGAATGTCATCCAATAATAGAATGAAAAACCTGTACAAGAAATCTTTGAACACCGCGTTCATGAGAAACATAAATGTAGTTAGTGTATTTGTCAACCGAAAAGGCACCACTACGAACTCATAGTGTCCATACCTAGTTTGAAAGGTTGTTTTTCTAGTATCACATTCTTTGATTCCATCTTGATGATATCTTGATATCAATTCAATGTTGGAGAATATATTCTCTCCTTTCAACTAATCAAAGAGATCATCAATCCTTGGAAAATGATATTTATTCTTGAATGTAACCTTCTTCAATTTTATGAAGTCAATACATAACCTCAACATTCCATCTTTCTTCCTAAAAAAAATGAATTGGGGCACCCCAAGGAGAAACACTTGGGCATATGTACCCTTTCTTTAACAATTCTTCTAGCTGCATTTGATACCCTTTTATCTCTAGCATGCTCATTCTATAGGGAGTCTTGGACACCGGGGCATCTCCAGGAATTAAGTCAATAGAAAAATATATATCCCTCTTTGGTGGTAATCCTGTAAACTCCTGAAACACGTCTTCAAACTCTTTCAAGACTAGATAATCCTCAAGACTTGGCTCTTTATCCTTCATTGTATCTTCCATATGGGATGCATATATCTGGAACCCTCTTCTAAAAATTATTTTCATCTACAATGCTGAAATCTCTCGGACATATATAGGACTTGGAATACCTTCCATTGTCCTGGGATTCCCTTCTTCATCAAGAAATGTGAAAACCTTGTTATAACAATCTAAATTAGAATGACACTTTTCTAGCCAGTCCATACCAATCAATTAGTGATAAAACCCCAGTGGTATGATGTTAAAATATTCCCTAGTGTTAGTTCAATTCATGTTTATAGGGCATTCTTTAACAAGCTCGTTAATTCATCTCTTGGTTCTAGTAGCTAGTTGAACTAACCAATACTTTTCATTCTTACATTTATTCAATTTAAATCTCTCAACTAGCTTTGGATCTATATAGGTATGACTAGCTCCATAATCAATTCAAATAGCTATGTGCTGATTATCAAACTTACCTTCCACTTCAATCATGTGGGATTGATAGTCTGATTGTCTATTATCCAAAGATGCATAGATCCTTGGCATGATTTTTCTCATTTCCTCTAATGTATCTTCTTGATTGATGCTATGCAAATTCTTCACATTATCTCCTCGGTGAAGATGATATATATACATGTGATCTCCTTAACATTCTCAACAATTTATGGGCTACTGTCTTGGCCTCTTTCCCAAGGACTCTATAATTTTATGTTCACCTTAACAAAGTTACCAACTTAACGAGAACTGTGACCTCAAAACAAGAACTCTATCCCTTAAAACCCACATTTTTGCATGCAAAACATGAAAACAACCCCCAAATAAAAAAGTGGTGCTAACCGTAGCATCATCTTTTCTAATCAGGTCAAAATTACAACCTTTTTCATGAATGTCCTTAAAAAATCAAATAGTTTCTTAGAAAAACCTTAAAATCAACACCTAAATAAAAAAGTGACGCTACCTAAATATTCTTTTTTCTAAATATTAAAATTATATCTAATTACAACCAAATTGAAACTATGGACTTGACAACAAATCCCTATGCAAATAAAAACCCCAAAATTGGACCCTAAATGGTCACTTGAAAATGTATTTA
>ML786866.1:722482-736812 GCA_009831015.1 Picea engelmannii | reverse complement strand
ACTTCAGGTTTCGGAGGATACACGGTGGGAAATGCCTCCACCCCTCCTAACAGAACCAGGGTCAACACCCTATAATGGAGGATACTCGGTGGGAAATGCCTCCACCCCTCCTAACAGAACCAGGGTCAACACCCTATAATGGAACATACAGGAGCACCGTGTTACTAGAGGTTTTGTCATCGTTTATTCGGTTTTGGGCAGTGTTAGTACCAAAATCATAGCATAATCATGCACTAGTCCATATATCATAGAAATGCATCCAAATCAATATAATTTCCCACTTTTATTCATACCATAATGTTTCTCGGTTAGTGGTCCTGATACCCACTTTCATCATCATTATCACTCGGCTATTTCATAGCCTATAACCTGCAGATTAGTCTGCAACACAAACTCATATATTTCTATGCATTATCATCATATAATTGCATACTTTTATCATTTCAATTTGGTATTCCCGTACCAATACATTAGCATCAAAGTTTTCCACATAGAATTAAATTTCATAATATCCCATAATTCAAACCCATCATTCATTCATGAAATTATCATTTGCCCAAAATAGGCTGCATTGTATCCAACATTATTCAAACAATATTTAAACATTCAACAATTTCACTTTCACAATATGTCGCATCATATACATCATTGTCAATAATCTTTAAACATTCATAAGATTTTCATTCACATAATAGATCGCATTACATGCATCATCATCAATAACACTTAAACATTCATTATTGTTCATAAGTTTAAAGTTTAAACATATCACTTAATAGTTTCACTGCGACTAGGGAATTAAGTGTATAGGCCTCAGGTAATCCTGGTTGTCTAAGTCAAAAGGGTGGTGTTACCTACACCCCTCCTTCGAGAAACACGTTCTCGAGGTGGTCAAAATAGTGATGGATAGTCTCGTCGTAGTGTCTCAGCGTCCTCCCAAGTAGCAGATCCTGGACTATACTTGTCCCACTGGACCTTAACTTGGTCTACCAAATGGTTTCTGAGCTATCAGACTCTACGGTCCAATATGCGTATCGGTTCGACCGTGAGGGTTCCCACGTCCGATACCTACAATTCTTTCCAATTTAGTTTATGTGATTCATCAGCAACATAATGACGTAAAACAGATACATGAAATACATTATGAGTTTTATGCAAGTGGGGTGGCAGTACGAGACAATAGGGAACGGGTCTGATTTTCTCTTAGACCCTAAATGGCCCTATAAACCGAGGTGATAACTTTTTCCTCTTCCTGAACCGTATGGTAATCTTATTAGGCCTGATACGACTGAAAACTTGGTTCCCCACTTCATAATTTTGGTCTGTCCTGTGTGCATCCGCATAACCTTTTTGTCTATCCTGTGCCTCATTTAGCCTCTGCCTAATCTGAATCACCTGTTCCTCCATTTCCTGAATCAATTATGGCCTAATTGTTACTCGGTCCTATAATCTATCCCAACTCAATGGTGTTATGCATGGCCTCCCATACAAAGCTTCATATGGTGGCATTCTGATGGAACTATGATAACTATTATTGTAAGCAAATTCTACCAAGGGTAGGTACTTCTCCCACTGGGTTTTATTATCCATTACATACATCCTAAGCATGTCTTCCATGACTTGATTTACTCTTTCAGTTTGCCCATTTGTTTCGGGATGATAAGTTGTGCTTAAATTTAACTGATTCCCCAATGCTAACTGTAAACTTGTCCAAAATCTAGATGTGAATCTGGAGTCCCTATCTAAAATAATCTTCTTAGGTATTCCGTGCAAACGGATAACCTCGCTTATGAATACTCGTGCCACATCAGCAACATCATAAGTGTCTCTAACCGGAATGAAATGAGCACTCTTGGTTAACTTATCCACTATCACAAGAATGGCATTGTGTCTATGAGATGTGAGTGGCAACCCTACAACAAAATCCATTGAGATGACTTCCCATTTGGACATAGGAACGTCATGTGGTTGCAGGAGGCCTGTCGGGTGATGGTGCTCGGCCTTCACTTGTTGACACTCTAAGCATCTAGCGATGAAATGGACTACATCGCGCTTCATGCCTTACCAAAAGAAGAGTTTCTTCATCTCTGCGTACATTTTCTTCACACCCGGATGCGCACAATAAAGTGATCTATGGGCTTCCTTCAGTATGATGCTTTGAATATCCCAATTCTCCGGAATGTACATCCTTCCTCGATATCTCAACAATCTATTTGTTTCTAGATTATACCCTTCATATTTTGGGTCTATCTGCCTCCCGTTCTGGAGGTTTGAGGTAAATTTTAAATACCAATTGTCTCCTAGTAGTTGTGACAACACCTTCTCCCTCAGACTAACCTTTAAGGTCACCAAGGAGATGATATGTGGTCTCCTACTCAAGGCATCTGCGACCACATTTTCCTTTCCCTTTATGTATGAAATACCAAAATCATACTCACTCATAAACTCACTCCATCGTCTTTGCCTGGCATTCAGATCTCTTTGGGTGAAGAGATGTTTTAAACTTTGGTGGTCTGTTTTGAGTTCAAAATTTCACCCCACAAGACAGTGCCTCAGAAGTTTCAGAGCTAGCATTACTGCTGCCAACTCTAAATCATGAGTCGCGTATAACTCTTCGTGCTTCTTCAACTTTCTTGATGCATAAGCTATCACCCCTCCATCCTGCATTAGCACGGCCCCCAGTCCTTGTTTCGAGGCATCCGTGCAGACCATGAAGTCCTTTTCCATATCTGGCACTCGTAGAATTGGCGCACTAGTTAGTAACCTCTTAAGCTCAATGAATGCGCTATTACATTCTTCTGTCCATTCATACTTGACCCCTTTGCATTGTAAAGTGGTGATGGGTTTTGCTATTTTTGAGAATCCTTCCACAAATCTTTGGTAATAACCTGCTAGCCCCATGAAGCTTCTCACCTCATGTGCGTTTTTCGGCACTGGCCATTCCAGAATGGCCTTTATCTTCTCTGGGTCCACCGAGATTCCTTCGCCTGAAATGATATGACCTAAATAGTGGATCTCTTTCTGGAAGAAGGAACACTTCGACATCTTTCCATACAATTTGATTTTCCTAAGGCAAGAAAACACTATTCGCAAGTGTTCCTCATGTTCTCTTTCATTCCTCGAATAGATGAGAATGTCATCTAGAAAAACTTGTACAAATCCATCTAAGTACTTCCGAAATACGCCATTCATGAGGCTCATAAACACTGCTGGTGCATTAGTCAATCCGAAAGGTACCACAACAAACTCGTAATGTACAAACTGAGTTCGAAAGGTAGTTTTTGGGATATCTTCTTCCTTAATCCTTAACTGATGATACCCAGATCGCAAATCGATCTTTGAGAATACCGTTGCTCCTTTCATCTGATCGAAGAGGTCATCTATTTGTGGCATTGGGTACCTATTCTTCACTATAGCATGGTTCAAGTCCCTGTAGTCTATACACAGTCGTAAGGATCCATCCTTCTTATTTACAAAAATTACCGGTGCGCCCCAAGGTGAGACATTGGGCCTTACTAGCCCTAAGTCTAGCAACTCCTTCAACTGCATTTGCAATTCACAAAGTTCTAGTGCTGTCATTCGATACAGGGTCTTGGATATTGGTTCTGCACCAGGTTTCAGCTCAATGCTAAAATCAAGCTCCCTCTCAGGAGGTAATCCTGGTAATTCGTCCGGAAAAACATCCTGAAATTCTGACAATACTGGGTACTGATCCAATGAGGGTCCCTTCCTTTCTTTCACTGCCTCCACAACATAAAGTTGACACCCTTGTCTCAAGCATCGCTTGACCTTCATAGTTGATATAAAGTGTAATGACACTTTTCTCTGTACACCTTGTATCTCTATTGGTCTTCCTTCATCATCAGTATAAAGTACTTTCTTGGTGAAACAATCTACCAATGCTCGATGAGCTGCTAACCAATCCATTCCAATGATTAGGTCATATGCTCCAAGAGCAGTGACATATACCTTCAACCTGGTAGTGCACACTCCTAGTTCTACTACACAGTATCGACACTAGGTCCTACAGCTTGTTTTTCCCCCGAAGCCATCTCGACTTGTTTAAAGTCATCGTGCTCATAAGCTGCCAGCCCACTCTTTTCTAATGCATATGGTGAAATGAAACTATCTGTCGCACCAAAATCAAACAAAATCTTAACATTAATATGATTTAACGTACCTATCGACTCCACTACGGTGGATTGATGTTTAGCCTGGCGGTTATTAACCGCTGCATAAATCTGATGGTTACTTCCTGACCTTCCCATTGGTTCCTTTCCTTCTCTGTGCACAACCCCTGATTGTAACTCTGGACAGTCCCATTCGTAATGGGGTCCTTTGCATCTCCAACACGAAATACAAGATTGAACCGGTGCACTGTTATGTGACTGATTCCCAAACGAGTTCCTTCCCCTGGAAACCCTGCCCCTACTAGCTCCTCCTCGAGACAGTCATGGGCCTGTTTGCACCGTTGGCGATGAACGAGATGTTGCACTAGTGGCCATTGAAATCCCTGCAACTACTGTCCTTGGCACGACTCTGTTACCATAAGGTGGTGGCCTTGAGCCCCCTCCCCTAGGAAATGTTCTCAGGGTCTTTCCTACGAATCCAGGATGATGTGGAAATGTCGATCTTTTACCTCCTGTTAAGTTTATGTGTTCTTCCGCATAACGTGCACTTTCTACCACCTCCGTTACTGAAGACGGTTTCCACATCCGCACCATAGTTCTTATCTTCGGGTTCAATCCATAAACTAAGCGCTCTGCCTGTCGCTGGTCATTGTCCATATATGAAACATACTTGACCAACTCCATAAACCTGATCTCATATTCTTCTACAGTTCTATTCCCTTGGACTAGGGCATGAAATTCCCCTACTTTTTGTTCCTCATAGTACGCGGGTAGATACTTCCTTCGGAACCTCTCCTCAAAAAGTTCCCAAGATACTGTGTCTGGGGTAAGGTGTAGTTGTCTTTCTAAGTTGCCCCACCAGTTCAAGGCACTACCTCTCAACTAGAAAATTGCAATCTTTTCCTTTGAATTGGACGCATAGTCCCTTAAGGAAAAACACCTTACCATGCCTTCCAACCATGCTTCCACGCGTTCACTGGCACGACCCCCGGCAAACTCCAGAAGTTTGATTTTTTGTAACTCTCGAGTGATGTCTTTAGGTGGAAGTCCTCCCCCTGAATCCCTTGATGCTTCTTGATTACCCATTCCAGATGATGGGGGTTCCACTTCAGTCCCTACTGGTTGGTGCCCTTTTAATGTCTCGTTAATAGCTTCTAACAAGCGTAGTATGAGAGCTAGTTCAGGTGATGGTGCTGGTGGTGTTGGTGGTGTTGGTGTTGGTGGTGGTGATGGCGTTGATGGCATGGGTGGCCCCCATGACGACGCTCCCCAGCCTCGACCTCTTCGAGTTCTGGGCATCTGGTATGACTTAACCTGCATCACCCAAAGCTATCAGGGTGAGTTCCAGAACATTTCAAATTGGTGCTACTTAACTCAGAAACAGGGTTAGGCATAAGTTTTCTTTACTTGTATGTAAACAGACATTACTCCATCAGGGGAATTGGCTAGGTTTTGGGTTAGGATTAAGCATCTAAGCTTGGTCAACATCAAGTTTTAAGGTAGATTAACATTATATTTAAATAAATACTTAATTAATTTAAGAAATTTTCAACCTGATTAACCTTTAATTAATTTATACTAACTTAACCTTATTTATACATAAAATTATTTATACCAAATTATTTAATTTATTTTATATTATTATTAATAATTATATTATATATAAAAAAAAATAGTTTAAACGCGCACACAAAATTCGGGCACGTATGGGTTCCACATGCTCATTTGGGTTCCTCAAGCTCCCTCGTATCTATCCTCATCATTCTCCACCTGTCAGCCTTTCAACTCTCTACATGCCCTTCCTTTGTCCCACTCTCTCACTCGCTAGGACTTGCCCCGCAACAGTCTTTGTCCATCATAGCTCTACCTCTGTTCTGCTCAGAGGTTTCCAGAATCTCCTTTGCCATGGCTCACATCCTCACCATCGTTCTGAGCACTTCGCTAGCACTGTTTAATGCTGCATATGCTCCAATTCATTTTACAGTAACCGAGTACAGTGATATGGCCACTGACAAGATCCTGAACGTGGAGTCTAGTCCTTCTGAAATATTGGGAATCATCCCCCTGTCTGAACACATTGCGCAGATCACCCTCAACTATGGTAAGAGGTACGATTCAGTCCACCAATTGTGCATAGTTTCAATACCTTCATGAAGAAATTGCACGAACTTTCCTTACACTGTGGTAAGGAATGGTGATTTCTTATTTTGAACAAAATATTTTCTTGTAATTCCAGCTCTGTATGGATTTGGTAATTTGCCCTTAGTTTATTTCGTTTATCTTTATGAATTTGTTCGTCTGTGCATATGCATGTAGTTATACGTGTAAATATATATGGTTTTATAGGTATACAGGATCGTTCAATTTCATCGACTGAGCCTAAGCGGCTCTTTGGAATTTCCTTCGGAATTCACTGTCGAATGCCCCAATCCACAGGTCTTATCTCCCCTTGTCACGGTCTCTGCACCTATTGTGGCTTATCCCCGACTTTGTATCGGAGTTCGGGGTTTCGGACTTTTCGCTGTCACGATCCCCTTGCCTCTCCAATTCCTGATTCGTGATGGGCTCAGTCGCTAAGGGCTAGCCCCTTAGTGACTATACCTTGGTCTATATGACCGTGTTCACAAGACCGTGGCCACTCATTTTCCTATCGGGATTTTGTGCTTAACTTTCCCGATGGGTTCTTTTCTTCGTTAGCCCCTTCGCTATGCGCTTAGTCCATATGACCTACCCCCGCGACCGTGGCCTTGTATCACCCTATTGAGATTCGGGGTTTCGGCGTTTGCGATGTCAACGAGCGCACGCCCTTAGGATTCCCGATCCTCGATCTCCGATGCCACCTGTCGTTAACTCCCGACAAGGTTGGACCTTCTGACACCTGTCCTCACTTAAACGCTATGGTTGTGGGACCCCGTCGCGTTTCATGATTTCGCGACTTCTCGGGTCGTGATTCCTTCATGTGTGGGAAACCCGAGATGCCGAAATCCCAACTCCTTCAGATCATCGAACATGCGTCCCTTGGATTAACGGCTATGATGATGTCAGGAATTCGCATATCGGGGTTTCGTAATGCAAGGGTTTCGTTCCCTTGAAATCCCCGATATGTCGTTTCTCGATATGCCTATGGGGCCAACCGCCGATGATTCTTGATGGTTTCCACTTGTCCATACAGATGGACGATCCAGATTGTATCGGAAAATTGTGTATCGCGATTCCATTGTGCATGAGTCTCTTGTCTCCGGGAACCCCGATTCCCTGATCTCCGACTCTTCGGGATCCTCTGCCACGTGTCCATGCTGTTTGGACGGCTGAGATCCTATCGGGAAATCACGTTTCACGATTTCCTATTGCAATGGTTCTACACTCCTAAATTCTCCGATGCGTGAAATCTCAATGCCTCCCAGAACGCTAACACGTGTCCTGCCAAGATCAACAGCTAGGATCCGTTCTCGGGATTTTGAGAACCACAAGGCCTCGATTCTCAGACTTAACAAATCCCCGATGACTCAGATTTCCCAATAACTCCTCCTATGCACGGTAGGGCTTAAACCCTGTGCAACTTGTCTAGATATAAAGGCTAACGAGATTTCGTCTGAGATCCGACGGCGCGGATCCATTCTCTCGTGTAACAGACAACTCTTCTTTGAGATAGTGATTAATTTGCATGAAACATTATGTAATGTAAAAATTTCTCTCTTTGTCACGTTTGAAATTTTATATGGGTCTATAGTTCCTGAGATTTTTACTTTATTTAAAATTCACTGAGGCTAACACAGGAAACTAGTTTCACTGTTCCTGAATAATATAAGTCTGCTAAATTTCCTTTTTTTTTTTTTAGCCTGCGCATCGGCAGTTCCCATTTCAGTAAGTTCGAGGTAAAGTAGGCCTTTTTAAGGTCTCGCAAATGTCTCTTGCATTTCATTTAGTATAATTTGTGTAGTTATTGGATCTTACCAGTTTCAAGCCTTCGATAGAAGCTTCCCATGACATTTTCATCGGTTTCAGGTGTTTATGTTACCCGAAACTTCATTAACAACATTGCTCATGGAAAAATTAAGCTATGACTTCTCTTTTTTTTTTGTGCTTCACAGCTTGGATACCCCACTGTATCGGTCCTATTTAGTCAAACTAAACGTGACTGGAGTTAACACTCCGGGTTTCGGCCCTTAGGCCCCAGATTTCGAACTAAGACACTCTGATACCATATGTAATGCCCATATAATTCTAAACATCATTAAGTTTCACAAACATTTTATTTAGTAAACTGAAAGAGCAACTTCCTAGCATAATATTGATTTTCATGACAGCAACTTCAGCAACTTAAAATTTTCAATAAATACTGGAATCATGACAAAAAGAAATAAATACATAAATTAACCAAGTATCTGGTTCTGATGCTAATTCTTGTTGCCTCTGTGCCTTGCTGCTGCCTTTCTGCTTCCTGCACCTCAGATCAATCCTGCCACAAATAGGAAAATAACTGCCCAAAACTACTGTCCTCCCTGCCAACTAGGAAAACTACCTAGCTCCAGGATATCTATGGATATTCTGGCCCTCCATGCCCAAAACCTCTAGCAACTCGGTGTCTCAACTGATCAAAAGTCACAATTCAGAACACTCTGTTCCTTTCTCACAGCAAGCCAATAGTCCACAAAATATCACAGACTCACAACCAATACAAGAGTGCACAGAAAATTGCTGCTCACAGCAAGATGCATAATCTTTTCTCATGGAAAAAGACAGTAGTTCTCAGGCTCTGCAATTACAGTTCACGGCATCCATTTCCCCCCTCCCTCGAATGGTGCGCACATCCCCCTCTTCCCATCCCTTATTCCTCCCTGCCGACTCATGTATTTACTTCACAACCCCCCCCCGGTGCCTGTCCCTTATCCCTCCTTAAATGTTTTATCTTCTCGGGATTTCTCCCCCTCTTCCCTCACTCTACATACGCCACCATTTTATAACATTTTCATTGATCCTTTAAATTATATTTCTCAGGTCTTTAAATGTGATCTATAATTAAATTATTACTTGGTTAACCATAATTACTTTCCTTAATTAACTTTTCTTTATGATCTTTAAACATTTATTTAATTAGGGTCGTTACATAAACCACATAGACAGGGATTCAAGTGCATCATTCTTCTCACAACAAACAATAATAACCAAATATATTTTAGACTAAATTGCACAACAACTATATCAAAATTATACATGCGTAAACATAAAAAATAGAACACTTACATTATAAAATGTGCAACCTGTTGTAGAGGATAGACACTCCTCTCAACCATGCCCTTGTTGTTTATGTTCTCAACATCAATACAGCACCTAGTTAGGTCTATGAATCCATAAGAGACGAAGGTCCCTAAGGATTCCTAATGTTTCCCTTTCAATAGTTAAACTCTCAACTAGTTCCAATCCACCACCACACTTCCTCTCAACCTGAACAACCCAAGGGATGGATTCCCCCTTCACTACTCACAGTCCCTCAAGAATTTCCACTCCCCTCCAGGGTTTCCAACATAGGTTGGAGATGAATTATTCTTGTTGGGACTTCAACAATTCCACAAATGCAAACATAAATTCCCCCAAAAGAAAAATGTGCTCTTCCTTAGCGAAATTCGAACAACTCGATACTCCCTGGAAAACAACCTCTTTCTCCATGAAATTATAGCTCAAAACAATAGGAAAAAATTCCCATAATAGATGCCTTCAATATTTAGCACTTAGAAACCATTGTTGGCCAACAAACTTCATGTAAAAATAGCTCTCTACGCAAAAATGTAAATGCATAATTTTGGTCTCCTACCCATATGAATTTGCTCTCTTTCTCTTGCTTGCTTAACCTGCACTCCTCCAAAATATTATTTCACTTATCCCCCATCCTCCCAATAACTATGGGACTTGGCTTTCACACCCACCCTCTTACATGAATTTAATGATTGGACTCTAGAACACTTAACAACTAATGGAAGGTTAATGGTAAGGATAATTTAGAAGGAAATAATAAACAAGTTTTGGTTTAATAGATATGGGTAAAATCTTCCCTCTATTGGAACCCTTCTGTAACAACCCTCCTAGCCTTGGACATCTACTCAGTCAACTGGTGAATTTTTTTTTTTTCTGTTGAAGTGTGTGCGCGTGTGTAGATGAAACAACCCCCTCGACTCTATGTCAACACTCGAACCAACAGGATGCAAGTAAGACGAACACAATCAAGATGACCCAACCTATCATAGCGACAACAAGAAGCAAACACCCTCGAACAGGAGGTGGGCAACTAATGGTTGTAGGCAGAGACAAACACCAGGGGTTAGGCACAGTACAGTCACAGAATGAAGGAATCCATCAGTAGAGTCACAGTAGTGGAACTGTGCCTTTAAACAACCTAAGAGTACTGATACGGCTCAGAATGTGTCGCAAGAGTGGAACTGTGTCTTTAAACAACCCGAGACTCTTGATACGACACTGGATTCCTTCCACCAGATCACACACAGGCATACATACTAAGCTGCAAGAGGAGTCTATATCCCGCCCGACACGGACCGAATGCGTAATACAACCACCAAGTACTACCAGATCAAGGACAACACGACCTCTACGGGAGACACAAGTCAGGAAGACTCAGTCAACCGACCACTATTGAGCCCCGAAGACAAACAACAAGTCCACTAGTTCCATTACTTATCCTTAACTGAAAGGACTTTAACCTAAGGTACAACCAATAAATTCAACCCCCATATTATCCTGCCTTCCCTGCCCAATCATCATCATGTAGTAATAACCTTACAGAATAAAAGCAGTGCGATTTAGCATCGTCCTTAGGGTTCCATTAAACAATAATGACGTCGCAATTTTGACATCGTCATAACATTAAAACTAAGCCAACACTAACGTTGCCATCTAAACATTATTACCATATAATAGCAGTGCAATTTAAACATGGTCACTAGTATTCCATTTGTACAATATTGACATCACAATTTACCCATATTAACATTTCAACTAGTACTCCTATTGTAATTAATCATTACTTACCCTTGCAATTCTTCCGCATAACATTAATTAAATAACATCAACATTCAATCAATAATATTAATATGGCAATTACATTATTGCTTATCATTTTAATTTCACCAACATTGACATTCAATTTATAATATCACCATAGCATTCAATCTATTACTCATCATTGCCATATTAACGAGCATTATCATTGTCATTACGCAAACATTGTGTCTTTAACCCATATTAATATTTCTATGTAAAATATTGCACCCAAATTAAACAATATTGACCTATAAGCATATAACAACTAATCAATGAATGCCTAATATTAATATGGCTAGCAACCAGTATAGCATTAATATGTGGAAACGCATATAATAGGTGAAGGCCGACATTAATATTGCACCTAACCATGTCGATATAATCATTTAAACAACATTGGCAATTGCATTCAATTTTAAAAGCGAATAGCATATAAGCATATAACAAGTGATGGAATCATGCCGATTAACTTATGCCTATCTTATCATTCCCTTCACGTCTCAATTATTCGAATAAATGAGGAAATTAGGGTTAATGCCTCCAAGGGAATTTGCAAAAATTAATCCAAGTAAAAAGGCAGGTTCGTTTATAAAAACAAAACGCAATAAATTTCCAGCAACATTTGACCTCGCCAAAACATAATTATTAATAAAAAACCTAAATCTATCATTTGAATAACAATAAAGAACGATCAATTAATTGCTGGTAATAATAACACGCTCTGACATAATGAAGACGGCAGATAAGACTTAAGAATTTGACGGGAGTGGCCCATATATTCCCAGAGATATTGCACCCTAACAATTAATACAGCATAAGGGAAGCGAGAAATTAAATCAAGAGTGGAACGCACTTTTCCAGCAGTATTAAATACGTAGCATAAAAACCCATACAGATTATAAGCATGTTTAAATATAATGAGATGATGTTTCAATTTGGTTATCCAAAACAACATGCAATAAATAAGACACCACTAAGGGTAAGATAGACGAAACCCAACTAAATGCAATAAATAAGGATTTATTGCTAAATATAAGATTTATTAATACGTTTAGCAATGCGAGGGTAATATTTACTTAACCAAAAATCGGTTCTAATTTACTGTTGCCAGATTGACTGTTATTTTGTAATCCCTAGGTGGGCACGCTGGCAGGATGATTACAGTTGTAGCTTCACCAATCGTAAGCATTAACTGGTTGGATAAAGGCTCACCCAGAATTGACGGCAACCCCTCCAGGGCAAGAGGGCGTTGCTCATAATGGCTACAGCAGGAACGCATCACCCCAATGATTAATTTGGCCAGCGAAAATTCGAAGGCGTGCCTGCGTTGTCAACGTAAAAGAGGATTCCGTTTATACTTAATATAAATGGCAGGAATGATTCCATTTATATTGGGCGACTGCTATCCTGAGGGTTCTCGATACAATGGGACTGAGTTTCATGATATGGAACTATTCATTCATTTATTGATAGGATATTCTTCTCTACAGCAGTGAAAAATTGTATGTAAATGACCTTGTACTTAATATAAATTTTTAAAAAATTTTATTGGAAAAAAAAAGGGAAACGTAAAGGAGGATTCTGGAACCGTAACTAAGGTGACCTTAATTTAATCGTAAACCCTTCATGTACTCTTAACTCCCCACCGCGAAGGGAACCCTAACTGTAACCTATGTTTTTTCTCTCCCTTTTTTTTTTGCGCACAGTCTTGAACTGGGGTAACTTCAAATTTTAAAACTATGGCATGGTTCTAAACGCTATGGTAACTAAAATTGATCGCTCCACTCAATACTACCTGATAAATTATAAAGGTGGGGTAATTTAAATGGAGCGCACACCTCAATTATTTTGGAACCCGGTGGTAAATTGAAGGTAGGACTCAACTAATTAACAGGTGCCCCCGATTTGAACCTGTGGGTTGAGCTTGAGTTATACTCTTATTTTTATTTTTATTTTTTTTAAAACGATGACTGTATCAACAAAAGAGTGCACCGACGGGTAACATATGGTTAAGATAATAGTGTATTACAGGGTTTCACCATATAACTCGTTGTGTTATTGTGCTAACAATACATTGTTTTAATACGTTCGAGCACTGGCATCGCCAACAGGGAGATGGGACGCTGGAGCTGCACCCGAAATTGAGGAATCACGAACTAAGGTGGTTCTACAGGGAGCTAGGGTTAAGCTTCGATTGACCTGAATGCAAAATTTTCAACTGGGAGAAACGCATACTCCTCACCCAAGGGTTTACCTGGCTGCGCGCCATAGGGTTACTCGGCATCGCCTTAATGCAGTTTAAAAAGGGCCAAGGACAGAGCACGGATATCGGCGGCTGAAAGATTAACTGGTTCGATTGGAGAGACCCCATCTGAAATAAATTAAAACAAGAACGAAGGAACCGACCCATGCAGAAATAAATTAAACCTAAGTGAAGTTCAGAAATAACTTAATTAACCCCATGCAGAGCAAGACCCCAAAAAAAAATGCAGGGACTCTCTCACCATAAAAACTTGGTGGATTTAACAAGGAAAAAGATGGAGATTAAACTATGAACTTGCAGGGAAGGAGCAACATTCAATAACAAATTTTTCCATGGTCTAGGGCAAAAATAATGGGAATTTGCACAGTCAAAATCATGAGTAGTAAATATTTTCTTTTACACAGTCCACCAGAACCCTAATAAAAATTTCATCGTCCAGAGAAACAATAAAACTTACGTAGTCCCTTCATACATTACTATGCATTCTAACTACTTAGTTCAGGAACATACCTTTGCCTTATTTTGCTTGTCGCGATGATTCCTTGCTCCTGCCGCTCCTGCTCCTGCTTGCCAACCTCAATGAGCTCACCGGTACCTCCCAGCCAAACACTAGGGGTACTCTTCTTCCCCCTCAGCCCCCCGAGCCGCAAAGGGGCCACACACAACCAGAGAGTCACTAGCTCCTCATCTCGCCTCCAAGGCTGAGCTACCACTCACAATGTGATGAGGCTTCCCAACTCCTACCAGAAAATCAGTCAGTCTCCTCCCTCAGCATAGCAATCCAATCTCCAAAAAAAAGCCCTTTCTTTTCCTCTCTCCCATCCCTTTATCCCCTCAAACCCTAATTCTCTTTTCACTTAGGTTTTCCCCCCTCTTTTTTTTTT
>ML786866.1:710198-721605 GCA_009831015.1 Picea engelmannii | reverse complement strand
GCATCACCAATAATCATGTCAGAAAAGTCGTCATCAAATCATCAATCAAATAAAACATCATAATAAACATATCAACCCAAAAGCACACTCCCTGACTCAGTCCGGAGTCCAAGGGGGTTCTACTGATGCCTCTGCATCCTCAATGTCAAGAACCCTGCACACTCAACAAAACTGAGTCAATAGCACCCGTCTACATCAAATAGTAGCACATCATGTCCTCTGTCAATCACATCATAATCATATACAAAAGGTCTAACATCAAAAAGGGTCCAGATCACTTACGAGCAAGTGTCCTCAAATAATAAGTGGTCTCAGTGCGCCAGAGCGGGATGTTACACCTTCCCCCTCTTGTGTATAATTATCCAAAAATATCCATGCATGTCCATATACAATTGGAGATACATTTTATTCATTATATTCAATTTACATTATTTACATATTACACTACTTTGACTCTACGCCATACATCACAATTACAATATTCATCGCTAGTTTGGGGTTTGAAAACGTGGATGTTACAGGATTCCCGAGTGACACTAGGAGGATTTGCAAGAGAGAATCCAAGGATAAGAATGAAGAACCCATATAGGTCACAATGAAAGGTTTTAGGATCTTGATGGAGGTTTATTATTGGTGAAGGAAAGGTTACCAATGGAGAGTACCTGTAAAACCAATGTTAGAAAAACAAAACCAAGAAAATGTATGATGAAAATAATCCATAAAAAAAGAGGGAGAAAACAAGTTATTTTCTTTGTCCTGAAATTGCAGCAGTAAGGAATTATATATCAACAAGGAATAATTACAACAACTACAAAATGAACCATCAAAATCAAGTATATGATATTGGAAAATAAATCTTGTAACTAGTACACACTGTTCCAATGTTTAGACCAAGACTTTGATGAAAAATGAGGGTTATTAATGAGTGTTATCTGCATTTTTTTGAAACATCCCTATGGATGTAGAAATTGTTTTCTACAACAACAACTTTTAACCAAAAAATAAGCAAGGAATCCACCCAATCAATATCCCTTAAATAATAAATCAAATTTCATTGCTTACATGGAAATTCCAGTGGTCAAACGTGAAGGAAACTTGTTGAGAATGGGATGTTTTTGCAACCCTAATGGTTTTAGATTAATGTATATTATAGAAAATTAATCACTTGGATAATCAACACACCCTTAGAGGACAATAGAGCCAATAGCATGTAAAATTTAAATCCGACTTGAACAATTCCAAAAGCTCTAAATTGACGTTTACTAATGTAACAATTAACAATCTACAATGCAAAGTATTAGTACCTTGTTATTGGATAAATTGAGTCTCTTCCTTGGAAATCAATTTAGACAAAGAGGAAGAACATATCCTTTTTTAGATTTAAACCCTTATAAAACCCATCAACACTCCTTCCATGTCGTCTAGCTTAAGATCCAAGATGGACTGGCGTTTGAAGGTTCTCTAGGGGTGAAAATCTTGTTACTTCCTAGAGAAATAAACTCTATTTAAGCCTTGCAACAAGGGTGTAAATCCTCTTACTTATTTTTTCAATCGTTATAGTCCTCAAATATAAAAGAATAATTAATTTTGGTGGAGGGTGTAATCCCTTTTACTCCTCCTAGGTTTTAAGATATATTTCTTGAATTCATCAAGAAAAATATCAATAAATTACTGAAATTGCTCACCAATATCCAAGATATACCATGCAATAAACCCTTACCACCAAGATTATCATCCAAAAATTTCCAAAGAAAGATCACCAACAGAAGTCACTATCTTTTATTGCTCCAAATAACAAGTATTGCATCCATTGCACAAGAGAGAGAAAATACAAATTTTCCCAAGAGGGCAAAACTTTTAGTCCAAGAGAGGGAGAACCCTCAAGTGAGTTTTGATTTGTGAAAAATGACTCACCTAATATTTAGGTGAGGAAATCCCAAGCCCTAATGTATCCACTTTACAATTAAATCCATGATTTTAGGATAAAACCTAAGCTACAAAGTTAAATTAGAAAATTGATTTGTCTTTTTTCCCACATAGGGTTACAAATGACCAAAAATAACCAAATGATGGGACTTTGACCCATAAAATTCCTCTCCAAGGTGGCATGTGTGATGGAAAATCCTCCAAAGTGTAGGATTTCAAGGTATAAGGGTGCCACACCATCCCTAAATCAAACAATAGAGTGGCACCACAAGCCGACAACATCACCAAATGTGTCAAACATGCTAAACGTTTCATCAAAAATGTGATTCCATGCCTCCCAAGAGGGACATTTGGGAATAGGAGGGTGAAATCATCCTTCCTTCATGGTTCCAAGAATCATTCATGTGCTAAAGTCACCTTTTGAAGTGCAATGTTCATCTTCCAAGGCCTCCAATGAGTGGGGAACTACATCCAACCAATGGGATTCCAACACCTATGGAGGTCCAAGTGGCCTAGTTGCTCCATGAATAGTTTTCATAGGGAAGAATCCTGCAAACACAAACAAGTACACCTTCCAAGGGTCCAAAAGTCACATGTATCATGCCAAGTAATACACATTTAATAAAAGAACCACCCAAGCATGTGCATTAAATTCTCCCTTTTCAAACCAAACAAATGCTCAAAGACCTTATCAAATTTTCCAAATTTAAGTATAGGAGGATTTTCATGGAGCCCTATTGGGTTTACCAATCCCCAAGTGAAGGAATGTTTACCAAGAAAATCCTCTCTAGGTCATGTATTGAATATGAAGTGGGTGGGGGTATGAATTATGGGCATGGGGTTCTTCACATATCAAGGGCTCATATTGTATCATCTATGGGTACCTTTTTGGACTATATGTTGCATACTTCTTTTGCAATGAAACATTTTTCCAATCCTTTTATTTTATTTAATTTATTAGGGATCCAACATTGAGTGTTATGTGGAATGGAAAGTAAATAGCATCGCAATGCCACTTGAAGTTAGGAACACATTCAATTCCATATGCACTGGAAATTAAAGGACACCACAAATGAATTCCCTCATCAAGTGGGACATTTATTAATTATTTTTTTTTCTTTTTAAAGGCCCTTCATTTCTTATGGATAAGCATTTCATTTCTCTTAGTACCTTAGGGTGAGCATCTTGAAGGATAATTTATGGATTTTAACATTTTCTAGCTACAACACCTTTGGGCCTTCAACCCCTTCTTTCCATTAAATGAGGTACAAGAACTTCTTGGGGTCAATGAGCCCAAAGACCCAAAATATGAGAAACCATAGGGGAAGAAGTGTCAAAAGTGTCAATTATGAGTGGAAATGGTATGATGACCTTTCAAGGTGACCGCCTAGTAGCAACCCTTTTCTTGAAGTTGACCCACTTACTAGGAAACCATGTTAACCACCAAGGTGAAATAAAAAAAAAATGTATAATTTCCAAGAAAACATTTTCATAATCAAGAAAGAACTCTTTGCAACATGCTCAAATGCTTCAATTATTAAAGTGACACTAACCATGAGACCACACTTGTTACTTCATGAAGAAAGAACTATTGTCCTTGTTGGACCAGGTTAATGTGGTTGGCGTCCCTATGCTGCTGAAGATGAATGGTGATGTGTGGTGGAGAGGAGGAGCTCAGTATTCTCAATGGGTGCTCAACTGGTCATCTGTCTCTCATACTCAATGTCTTCTATGTGTAGTCCTTGATACATCATCTCCTTATTTACCCCTAGCCTAAAGGGTAACATGGAGAAAGGAACAACATGCACAATTCTTAAAGTTGATGTCTCAGAATTTCTTTCCTACTATATATGTAAGTAGTAATATTAGAAGACAAAATAACAATAATAGCTTAATAGGACTTAAGACCCATGAATATCATGTCGTAATCAAGTATATTCTACATATGGCAATGATATCAAGTTTGGAAAAGGAGCAAAGATTGGAAATTATAAGTTTGGGCCAGGTATTGAAGAGAATGAGTTTTCATTTGTTATATCTTTCAAACTTGTATGATTTGAGGGGAGAGGTCATTGAATTCCTTTGTTCATTGGAACGATAATTTCCACCAATAAAATTCAATATTTCTATGCATATTCTTATACATCTAGAATATGAACTAGATAATTGTGGCTTCATAAGAACAATATGGTTATATCCTATAGAATGACATATTAAGCTTTTGAAAAAACTTGTTCATAATAAGGGAAAACTAGAAGGTATCATGTCTAACGGATATTCAATGAAACAGGACATAGGATTTTACATAGAATCTATGAAGGATTTTAGTTAAGTCAATCGACATGTATGGTATGATAACAAAGATGAAAAGTTTACATTCAAAGTATTAGAAGGAAATGGACATCGCTTCAAGATATCACATGAAGAAATAAATATGATACATGGCTATGTTCTTAAAAAAATATCCTCATTCAATAAGTGGTGTAGGTGAAATATTATTTACATGATAATTTATTTATTTGATTTCATTTAATAGATAAGTTATAAATATCATTATTACTATCCCGGTGTGTTAGCTCAAGTGGTTGAGTGAAATTGTTTTCTATAATGAGGTTATCGGGTCGAATCCTTGGGAAAGAACCTATTTAGGGCCTCACTTGATGTCCCCACTGGGTTAGTCCTGTAATTAGGCCAAATGGTTTGCGTCGTTTACCATCCACAAAATGTGGGGAAGTACTCGAGGGTTTCCCATGCTGTATTCCCAAGAAAATAAATAAATGTCATTCTTAAGGTATTGTACATTAATATTATATGTATAAAATACAAAGAAGATATTTGAACAAAGATGCGTCCATCTCTAAAGTGTAGACTTCAGGATTTTAATATTGGAGGTGGCTCTTTTCCAAAATTTGATGATTGATGCAATCAATGATGCACACCAAGAAGGTCAAGATATTATGATTGGGTAAATTGATATTTCATGAACCCCACATATATGGTATTGTCATTTCAATGGAATGTGGGCATTTAATAGTCATTTAAGAGTGGAATAAAAGGACAAAGGAAAGGAAAATTGTGATTGTGTTTTTAGTGTTGAATTGCATGAGAACACTAAAATAAATTTTATGTTGGATTCATACAATAAATTATTCAATTTGAGTAGTGATATATTATTAAAATATAAATGGATCAACCATTATGTAGTACAACATGATGAGTATGGACTTGTACATGCAAATACACATCAAATTTTATCAAATATTGACGAGTCGTATGTTCCCCTATTCAAATTAACCAACCATTTGTAATTGATGATGTAACAATCCTAGGATGTTTTTATGTCATTCAAATAGAGTCTCGTTTGAAAAGGAAATTCATGGAAGATGTTGATTTAATGCCCAATGGGAAATATAATAATTTACAAGAAACATTGGAAGAAGTAGATAAAGATGGCGATAGAGTATTCGAACAAGACATTGTGATTCCCAGTGAAGAGACTAAGAGAGATAATCCAATGCATGATCAGTACAATGCATTGTATGAGGAAGAGGAAGAAAATCAAGCAGATGCATACACGAGTGATCAATATTCTGATCTTGATGGAAATACATATGATCATGATGATGATTTGAAACCTTAAGCTTATGGATTAAATTTTCACTCTACGAATGTATTTTATTTTTTTGGTCATGGGATTATCCAAATGGTTGTACTAAACTCTATATTAAATTTATCCTTCATTTTTCACTCTATTGGATATGCAACATCTTTCGTTTTTCTTTTTGTGCATCTCTATATACATTTTATGTGTATTATTTTAGTCATGGTCTACTTTTTTTAAGTACTGTGTGATGATGTTTTTCTTTTCAAATATGTAATGTATACTTGGTACCTCAAGATACAAGTGATTTCCTTTCATTTCCATTGTATCTTCAAAAGTAACTATGTTAACGTCTATTTTATTCATGAGTGGGAATTATCTACTAAGAAGAAGTTGTTTGAATTATCGTACCTCCATTGTATCCCAATTTTTTCTTACCATTGGTGAATATTTCCTTGAAAGTGACACATGAGAGATTCAAAAATTATAAAAAAATATTTTTGGAATATTTAGCAATACTAAGGAGGTGGTGAATCAGTGTTGCACACTTTTAATAATCTTACAACTCTTTTTAACTTTAATTAATCATCCTAAATATTATAATTAAGAATGCAGAGAATTAACCATGTCAACAGAGTCACAATAAAAGTATATTTTACGTGGAAATCAAAATGGGATAAAACCAAAGAATAATTCTTTTAATAAGATCTTGTAGGCACCAACCTACAGTTATGAAGCTTGCAGGCACAAACTTGCAAGAGACATGAATCTCCTCTTCATGAGCACCAAATACACAATAATGTTTACATACACCAACCTATAGGAGACACTAATACACTTAGTTGATAACCAACTTAGCAATGCTTGCAGGAACCAACCTACCACAACAATGTTTATAGGAACCAACCAACAAAAGACACCAATACCCTTGCTTTCTCCACTCTACCACCCTGAAAATACTTATATTCCTTAATTTTCTTCATAAAGTTCTCTCGACTTCTCCAACATGCTTCATCTCTTATAGATATTTAATATATAAATTATTCTACTTTCAAGTCATCAATTAATGAATTCCTCACTTTCTTCCATCACACCACACTCTCTTATGAGCCTCAAAACCTAATCTCTCTAATCATCGCATGCCTTCACTTCAACGAAAAATCACATCCAAAGAAATTATGGCTTCATTACTTATAGATACCATACACTTAAGGGTTTTTCCTCACCAAATCATGCTAAAAAAGTTGGCTCAAAGTCCCCCGATTCTCCATTAGTTTGGACTGCAACACTCCCTCATAATCCAACACTAACACCATTCATTTCATGTGATCTTCTTAAAGAACACACAACAAAACTTCTATTCTCAACAATCATCACAATCATCAGATATGATCTTGGATCCAATATTATCGTTGATTTACTTGGTAGCCACCATAACACTCAACATACCCCTGACACTCAACAACCACCTGATGAAAGATAGAAAGGCTCTTCCATTGGGAAAATAGATTTATGTTTTCAATGATGTACGACACAATAGTTTTGAATAATATGAAATGAATGGAAGAATAGCACATTTTCCTATTATTTACGATGAGATTACTTAATGTACAATTGTCAATTGAAGTACACTTATTTTTTTAACTATTTATCCTTGAAGGGTTGGATGATTATATGCCCTTCCAACTGAAATTAATACCAACTCTTGAAATTTGGTCACTTCTCATAAGGAATTCATTTTCTTATTTTATAATTGGGGGGAAACTTTTGGAAGGAACTTTCGGTATTTTGGTTTACTTGGAAGTTAGTTCTTATCTTGTGTTGATGTGTTTTCAGCCATCAAATAGAGACCATTTTTTTTTTTTTTGTCGAACTTGAAAAGTTCGAAATAATATTCAACTGTTGATCATCAAGACCCAACAAGTTTCTAATCAGCTTCCATTTTCCAGTTCTTGATCGTAAAAGGATAACAGAGATGGTTTATCTTTTGAACAAAAGAGAAGAAAACAAAATATACTAAAACAAGGAAATTGCTTATCTCTATCTTCTCACTAAATAATCCTATATCTCAACTTAAAAGAGAAGAAAAAAAATGATACTAAAATAAGTAAATTTCTTATATATATTCTCTCACTAAATAGTCCTATGTCTCAACTCCATTCATCACTTTACAAATTCTAAACCATATCTCATATGGCCAATATATGTCATTTTTCTCCCACATATTGTTGCCCCATACTTATATTTTTTCATTTTCCTTATTCTCCACTCTGCATACTTACTCATTTTAAATACTACCCATACTCTTTACTACTAACCCTACTTCGTACTTAGACATTTTTCCAATCTTCCACACCATTTCCATATTTAGCTATTTCCATATTTAACCATTTCCATACTTAACCATTTCCATTTTTATATTCATATTTCAATTTTCATTTTCCATTTTCCATATCCTTTTTCCTTTTTCATTTTCCATTTCCTTTTTTCAATTTTAATTTTCCATATTTTCATTTCCTTTTTTCCATATTTCATATTTCATTTCCATTTCCATACTTTCACGTAACTTTATAACTTACCTCCCCAACACTTAGTCATCTTTCATGACTTACCATGTTTTACTCATTTTTACACTAAACCTTCCATTGTAGATGCATGACAACATTCCTCTTCCTTTACCATTCCTCTTCCTTTACCTTTTTCCCTCAGGCTTGTGTCCTACAACCCATAATCCCACTTCCGCATTAACCAAATTTCACCTTCATGACTTAGCCATTTTACCACCCATCCTGCATGACTTATAACCCACATGACTTATGACTTATCACCTACATGATTTATCACTCAGTTATCACCCACACGACTTAGAATTATCATCCGCGTGATTTATCATCCTTCTTACCTTTTCCATTCTCCATGTCCCATGTCCTATAGCCCACAATCCCACAATCACCATATTGCACTTTATGTTTCCTTTCTTGTACCTCATATTTACTCATTTTTAATGAGTAATCCTACAGTTACCATATTCCATTTTTCATTTCCATTTTTTCACCTCATACTCAATCATTCTTACTTATTTTTTTCTCTTCATATACCTCAACATTCTCCATGGAAACGAGGCCACATTCTCGCAAAAACTTCATTTACTTTTTTTATATATTATTTCTTATCCTTGTTGATACTGAGAGGGGGGTGAATCAGTATCAAGTACAATTTAAAACCTTTTTGAACTTATACTTAAACCATTCAAATATATCCAATTAGCAATGAACAATAGTATAAGAGTTACACCAATACACCATAATACACCATGCACAATATATGAGAAATAATCAATAGTTTATTGTTCAAGGGAAGTAATGACTTCCAAAGGTAGCTACAGCTTTCAAATGTAGAGGGATGGATAGACCTCTAAGAGGAAGATGCAATCCTCCAATATCAAGAGAGATTTTAACTCTCCATCCTTGCCCCTTCCTTCCACCCAAGAATATATGAGAGATAATAAAACTTTACATTAAATCATCAACATCAACCAATCATCACATAGAACCTAATAATGCTTCCTGAGACTTCTTCAATCTCTGCAATTCTTCAATTCTTGGAGTACTCTGATCCTGTAGATAATATTACTCAATGTATTCTCTGAAACTCCTCCAATTTTCACTTGAATCCTCCTCAAAAAGAGGTTATAGAAAGAATGGTAGACTTTATTCAATTCTGGTTTGTTCAGAAGACCCAACTTGTACAGCATGCCCCATGCTCAATATTTAACATCCGTTTCTAAAACTCACACAAAATAAACTAAAGTCCATACGCTTTCCAATGGAATTGGTCCCACTATATTTGGATTATGTATGAAAAATTTATGACTATTTTACCCGAAACATCTTTTTATTGACTAGCTTCAGGACTGGTCACAAACCCTATCTTTCGTAGAGTGTATCTCCATACTTATAGCGAATCAAGAGATAAAAATTTTACCATAGGTACCTTGATATGTCTTCTCAATAACATAGTGATTTCACCATCTAAATCATTCTAAAAAAAAAATAGAGAAAAAATGGCAAGATGACCTGAAAATAACATACCTTAGAACACATCACCAAAAGACTTCATCCTCCCTTGAAATCCGACCTTCTTTTCTTCTTATTACCTCTGAAATTCAACTTGTATCAAATGAATGTATAATGATGTTTATTTATTCCATTTATGTCACTTCCTTTTAACATTAGGGCCGACCTGACACTTTCTTATTTTGTAATTATTTTCTTTAATTATTTTTAGGGCCTACATGTACTTCATTCTTCAATTCACTTTGTCATCTTCAAAAATTCATTTCTCCTCAACCATGAGGATCCACGTGACGTGCCACATACCACCGGAAACAACATGATGTATACTATCCACTCATGGGTGTTGTATATTCATGTGCATTGTCCTTCATGTCCAAATACCTTTATCAATATTGTGGTCCAAAACCCATGACTAGGGTTGACATCAATGACAACAACCAATCTTCCAACAATCTCCCCCTTTGTCATTGATCGAAACACTCATTCCCCCCCTATCATAATGATCCCAATTTCTCTCCCCCTTTGACATCAATGGAAAAGGTTAGGGTTGCTCCCCCTGAGTTTAATGAAAAAATGTAACTCTCTTCTCTAGGGTTGCTCCCCCTGAACATGTGGCACTCAATAATACTTCATCCTTATTTTTGGTCTTTGGGACATTTTCTTCCTTATAATCCTTTTGTGTGGCTTATGTCTTCTCTCTCTTCTTCATGTCTAGGATGTACATGTTGTTCGGTCTTCTTGTTGCAGTTGCAACCAATCTTCCTGAGTTATTTTCTCTGATTTTACATTTTTGGGAATCAAACATAAGAGTATATCCTTGATCACACATTTTACTAACACTGAGTAGATTATGATTCAAGTCTTCAACCAATAGAACATTCTTTTCTTTTACATTTTTTCTTCCAAGTTCTGCTACACCTTCTCTAAGTATTTTGGCAGATGAGTCATCTCCAAGTGAAACATTGCCACCCTTTCTCTTCAAGCTGATGAATTTGTCTTGATCCCCGGTCATGTGTGAAGAACATCCATTGTCTATGTACCATTCATCTTCTTCTTTACATTCTTCAGTGGTCAATGCTATTCGACAATCTTCATTGTTTGGAATCTCTTTCCTTCTCCATACTGTGGTTGGCATAGGGACATCTTCATTCATATATCTGCAATCTCATGCTTTGTGACCAAGATAATTACATTTGTAGCATACAATATTTTTGTCCATCAACGGGTAAAATGAATTATAACTTCTGTTGACAAATCCATAATTATTTCCATATCTTTTGTTTACACCATTCATGTTTCTTGTGTATTTGTTCCTTTCATTGATTTTGCAATTAATTGCCTTATGTCCAAAATTTTTGCAAGTATAAGAATGACCAAGAAAGAAATTATGATACCTTGGAGTAAGTGGGCTTCTTTGTGATGTAGTCCATCTGGGTTCATGATCTATTCTTATGTAGTTTCTTTCATACTAATTGAAGCTTCTTTGATTCCTGAAGGTAGGAGGTCTTCTTAGATATTCATCTCTTTTGTAATCATTCTTTCTTTCTGGTATCATGGTCCACTTCTCATCAACTGTCTGTGTAGTTCTTTCTTCAACCTTCTTGTTGGTATTTGCATCTTCTTTGTATGAAGTTTCACCCATGCATCCAAGATGTGTTAACTATTTTGGCACTTGAGAGTTTCTTAAGCTCTTCCTCAATGAGACAACTTCTTGTTCAAGTTTCTCACAATCTTCTTCTTTCTTCTTCATTTGGACATTCCTTACTTCTCCTATTCTTCTTTCTTCTTCGAGTAGAGTTTTCAA